>JAHRHZ010000025.1:18510831-18563557 GCA_024137785.1 Ginglymostoma cirratum | reverse complement strand
ATGATGCTGCTTGACCTGCTGTGTTCATCCAGCCCCATGCTTGTTATTGGAGATCTCTATGCCTCTCCAGCACTGACATCTAATACATCCCCAGTTGAATTCACTCCGCAACTGGCAGCTTATCCCTCATTTATGTACACCCTAAGGTTTAGAATTCTCTCCTTAAACCCCTGTCTCTCCATTAAGATGCAAAGCCCTTCCAAAATCTGTACAGTTTGAGATTTTGATGGAATACTTCCCCACCTGCCTGGATGGGCGCAGCTCCAGCGACACTCCATGGGCTTGACACCATCCAGTACAAACCAGCCTGCTTTTCTGGCATCATATTCACAAGTATCCACTCCCTCCACCCCTGGCGCTCAGTGTGTACTATCTGCAAGATATATTGTTGAAATTCACTAAGGTCCTTCAGACAGCAACTTGCAAATGCAAAATCACTACCATCTGGAAGGACCAGGACAGCAGATAAATGGGAACACCAACATCTGCAAGTTCTCCTCCAAGCCACTCTGCACTCAGAAGTGGAAATATATCACCATTCCTTCAGTGTTGCTGGGTCAAAATTCTGGAACTCCCTCCCTAACAGTATTGTGGGATACCTAGAACACCCCACATGGACTGCAGCAGCTCAAGAAGTCAGCCCACCACCACCTTCTCAAAAGCAACTACAGGTGGGCAATAAATACTGGCCTGGTCCAGTGACACCCAGTTCCCATTAATCAATTTTTAAAAAAAGACGCTTTAAAATCAATATTTTGCTTGTATGTCCCAATATTTCCTGATGTGGTTTCATGTTGCATGCTGTTTGATGATTGTACCCATGAAGAGTTTTGAGACATTTATTTTGTTAAGGGTCTTGTACAAGTGTAAGTTGTTGTTGTTGGAAGCGTTCTGGAAATGTATTGAACAGCAATAAACAGAAGTTGCTGTGCAGGTCTGGCAGCATCTGTGGAGGGAAAGCAAAATTAAGATTTCAGGTCCGGTGACCCTTCTTGAGAACTGATTGTAGCTGGGGAAAGGTTGGAATATATGCTAAAGAAGGGATGGGGGAGGGGGAAGGAGTAAATGATAGGTGGAAAGAAAATAAAGGCAGGCTGACTTTTACCTGTTCCTTTGTCTCTCCACCTATTTGTCTGTCTCTCTGGGCTCCATCTCCACCTATCGTTTGCTCTTTCCCCCATCCCCCCACTCTTTTTTTTAGCTTATATTCCAACCTTCTCCCAGCTACCATCAGTTCTGAAGAAAGGACACTGGACCTGAATTGTTAACTCTGTGTTCTCTCCACAGATGCTGCCAGACGTGCTGAGTTTTATTCCAGCAATTTCTTATTTTGTTCCCGATTTCCACCGTCCGCAGTTCTTTGGTTTATCGAACTGTGTGTGAGTTGACTTAAATACCCAGCTCATTTGTATTGTCTTTGCTCTGCATGTTGATGATTGAAGAACTGAGAATAATTTCTCCCCTGTTTAACTTCCATCCCACTGCACATTGTTCAGTGCAAAGCAGTGTGTCTCAAATTTTGACCATTTGCCTGCATTGTACCATTTTCCAGTGGACATTGAGAAACCCGAATTAAGGTTCATGGCCCTAAAACAAGAGTAAGACTAATTGAGAAGAAGGTGATTTGAAGGGAAGAGTTGCATTTCGGTGACTCAGAATCAAGAAGCCCTCAAAACTGAACCATTATATCTAGTCCAAGCTAGCTCCCTTCCTCTCCCTTCATGCTGTTGGCTTGAATGAGTTAAACACCAGGACCGAAAGAGTTAAATTGAGACAACCTTACTGCATGGACTAGGCTTGCATTCCCTTGTTTTGTGCATTAAGCGTGAACTACTTGAAGTGTTTAAGATAACTGAGAATTTGTCGGGATACATGGAGGTAAACTAATTCTTCTGATAGGTAGAGGCATACCCTTCAAATTAGAGCCAGGCTGTTCAAGGGTGATGTCGAGAAGCACTTGCTGTCACGAAGTGTAGCAGAAACCTGGAGCGCTCTTTCTCAAAATGCTGTTAAGGAAGGGAGTCAATTGAAAATTCTAATCTATGATTGTTTTGAGACATCAGTTAGGGAATCAGGTGGATGGATGTGGATAGAATGCAGATCAGTCATGATCTAACTGAATAGAGGGACAGGACCAAAGATCTGAATGTCTGCTCCAGTTCCTACAGTCATACTGCAAGGGAAGTCCCCTGAAGGTCGTACATCATTGAAAATAAATGTTATCAGATTTCCTGTCTTTCTACTGATATTAGTATTAACTGCTCGGGGATGACAGAGAAACATCTTCTCCTTCTTACTAATTACAAGGGCAGAATTAGAAGTTTCCATTTCTGTGGGGCTGCCTTGTTATCTGATGGCGTACCAGGCCGGTTTACAATCCAACAGTTATTGGACTATTGAGGTACAATCTTCACAGGTATAAACGAGTCAGATCTAGGGGGCTTTCCCTCAGCTCTGGAGAGGTCTCTGAAACTTTTTAACAGGAACAATCCTATGATCTACACGCAATTAAGAAAATGTTTAAAGCTTTGTGCCAGAGAGGCTTGTCCTTTCCATGCCATTGTTATTGAGATTTCGTCTCTGTGATGGCCAATGTGAGTTGGATTTATTGCCTGTTTCTCAGTATTTTCCTCATCCACATCTTTGTCACCTCTAGATTTGTCTACTCCGATGGTCTTCTGGCCAGCCTCTGATTTTGCACCCTCTGCAGACTATAAGATGTAAATACAGATGTAGGCCATTCAGCCCATCAAGTCTGCTTTGCCGTTCATTGAGATCATGGCTGATCAAATAACGCTCAACTCCATTTTCCTGCTTTTTCCCCATAACCTTTGATTCCTTACTGGTTAAATATGTCTATCTAGCCTTGAATATACTTAACGATCCAATCTCTACAGTTCCCTGTCATAAAGAATTTCAGGTATTCACTACAGTTTGAGGGAAGAAATTCCTCCTCTTCCTGAGTCTTCAATGGTGACCCATTACTCAGAGATTATGTCTTTTGGTCCTAGACTCGCCCACATGGGGAAACAACTTTTCCACGTCTTCTGCATGTAAACTGGAACTCATCTAAGACTGTTCACACATCACTACTGTGCTTGTTAACCTATAATATTTTCTGGTTTGGCAATATTTCTTGTTTTCTGACACTAGTTTTCAAATCATGTGTTGCCCTTGTCCCTCTCCTTCTCTGAAGTCTCCTCCAGTTCCAGAATCCTCAAAGCTAACTGCACTTCTTCATTTCTGACCTCTCGCACAACCCCAATCTCCATCATTCCAGCATTCCCTCCCGAGTCCTCACTGCTTCTGTTGCTTCCCTCTCAACTGAAGAAGGGTCCCGACCCGAAACATCAACCTTCCTGCTCTTCTAATGCTGCCTGGCCTGCTGTGTTTCTCCAGCTCCACACTGTGTTGTCTCTCACTCTTTCAATCTTATTACTTTCATTAAATTTTTAATCACCAGTGTTCCTTGTGTGGCTCAGTGTGAAATTTTGTTCATCAAGATTTCTGTGAATACTAAAGGTGCTATATCAATGTAATTAGCTATTGTTATTCTGTAATATGTTTTAGTTTCTTTTTTAAAAATACCAACGGTTGTGGGCTTGGTTGTGAATTGCTAAACTCCTTTTGTTATTTAGGGTTAATAGGGAAAAACTGAATACTCTAGTCTTGTGACAGTAAAAGCTCCCTGTTGCCAAAATGCACATGAATTTGAGGTTCTTGTTTCTGTGTTATTAGGTAATGTTACACCAGTTTGCATGCAGCATATATTTCCGTTCTGACCATTTGGAATTTAACAGAAATATAAAACAATTGTATTAATTTCCACAATCTTGTGGCAAGAACAAGCTGCAGAAGTGAAATAATTGAGTTGAAAGTTTTTAAAATTCACATGCCTATTTTTCTGGGAACTTTGTCACAGTTGTTTTGTAAAAATTGGTTTTCATGGTGTGAATAACAGTGCACTTATCATTGCCAGTTACCCTGAAAAGGCTGTGGTGAGAGCTGGCTTCTGGTCTATTTTTGTGCTGTATGACTCTATGACTCTATTGACCCACTGCAGCCCTTTTGCTGATGGTTCTTCCGAGTGAGGTTAGGTAGGGGGCTCCTGGATATTGATCCAGTGGGGTCAGAATGGAGCTTATTATCATGAATATTAATGTTATTTCCTTGACATTGAGGCACTTCTCCTTCTTGTAATGTTATTAGGACTCAGCTGGTTGCCACAGGGCACCGATCAGATCGTGCACACTGAAGTCATGATATACTGGTAAGAATTATAGAATCCCTACAGCATGAAAGCAGGCCATTCAGCCCATTGAGTCCACATTGCCCATCCGAAGAGCATCCCAGCCAGATCCACCCTTTGCCCTATTCCTGTAACCATGCATTTCCCACAGCCAATCCATCTAACCTGCACATCTTTGGACTATGGGAGGAAACCAGAGGAAACCCACGCAAACGTGGGGAGAATGTGCAAACTGCACGCAGACAATTGCCCAAGACTGGAATCGAACCCAGGTTCCAGGTGCTGTGAGGCAGCAGTGCTAACCGCTGAGCCACTGTGCTGCCCAGAAGTGAGGGGGTGGATATAGAGCCCTGTGGTGAGACCACTAATCAGATAAGTGGTACGGTCCTGAATAATGTTGCAGCTACAACTGATTGGAGTCCTATCACATTCCTGCCTTGAGTGTAACACCTTTATACATTAGGTTTACAGTTGTAGCTGTAACTGGAGTTGGGGCAGAAACTGGAGTGTCACATGCTATGATTGGAGGCAAATTGTTTCTGCTGGCTTCTGAAGATCTGATTGGTCTGGGGTGAAAGGTTCTGGCCTCCTCGACGTGAGACTCCACCTGTGTGGTCTGGTATTGGGTTAAGATTCTACAGTAATATTTGCAGAAGGACAAGAAGTTCTCCTGGTATCCTGCCTTAAAAGCCACCAAATACAGATTAATTACTCATTCAGCACATTGCCATTGCACAATGGCCAAACAGTGGCTGCGTAATACAATTCATTCTGTGTTGAATGCTTTAAGATATGTGATAGGCTTTCATCTTTTACGATAGCTCCCAGCCTCATTGCCCAATTAAATACGTACCTGTATTTTAAACAAAGCTCTGAATAAAGTTGAATCGTTAGTATTGTCTGAAGTGATTTAATAATAACCTTGGCGGTTTTTTTCCTTTAAGTTGTGGCCCATCAAAAGAAAACTGTGTGAAGAGAAGAATTTTATTTACTTTTGAATCAGGTTGGTTCATCCTGTGCAAAATAGACTTTGCTCCAGTGGTTGTTCAACCTATGATCTCTGATTTAAACCAGGAAAATCATTTTCGTCTCACTCTCACTCTCAATGAATGGGAAGAACCCAATGACAGAAAAAGGCTCCTTTCCCCAACAGGACATAACCTCAAAGCAGTTCAGCTGGGGATGACAACAATCCAGTCTGACTTTCCTGTCATGTGCAATTAGATTTGCAACACACACTCCCACCTCACCAACTCCCCCCTCCCCCAATATACACAGACCAAGAGCTCAATCAATCTCTAATCTTCAATACCAGTGAAGTTGACACCTGAATGCAACAGTTTTATTGGTCTGTCATACACATCTCACAGAGTGTTCAGTCTCCTCAATCTGCCCTCCCTAAATATCTTGACCTTTCTATTTCCCTCCATGCCATTAATTGCCTCTTTCAACTGTTTGTGCAGTCAACTCTTTTAATTCTTCTACTGCTTTGTCATCCACATTTCCTATGCAGAACACTTGAATATTATCTTTAAAGTATGGCAAACCATACCACCTGATCCTATTAGTATATCCTTTTCTCCTCATCTACTTATTCAGCGGCACCTTAAATTTATTCATATTGGTTATTAACTCCCTAGTTCCAATGTTAATGAGTTAATAAACAAAAAATACTTTTCCAAGCACAGGAGCAGGAAGAGTTAATTCAGCCCCTTGGGCATGTTCTATGTTTCAATGAGACGTGTCTGATATATATCTTAACTCCATTCCATCTACTTTAGCTTCATAACCTTTTATAGATACTTCTAATCAGTCTATTCTGATCCTCTGGATCAGGTAGGATTTGAACCTGGACCTTCTGGCTGAGAGGTAGGGATACTACCATCACAAGTCCCTCCTGTATCCTTTTATATTCTTGTCCAGCAATCTATCCAGCTCAAGTTTGAAGTGATTAATTAAGTTATTATGCAAAAGGATATTTGTCCCTACTCCATTCAATCACTCCCATCGTCTTCTGGCCAGGTACATACATACATGGGATAAGATAAAGCTCAGCTCTTGTGACTATTTTATTCTTGCAACAAACTGCCTCGCGGAAATGGATGGAGAAATTTTAATCAGCAATGACGTTCTGGCAGGGAATTGCTACTGTCAGTAGGATTTTTTTAAAAATCTAGGAATGTGAGTGTCACTAGTGTCAGCACTTATTGCCGTCCGCTAATCGCCCTGGACAGTGTGGTGGTAAGTAGCTGACTTGAACTGCTGCAGTATTTGGGGTGTAGGGACACCTATAGTGCTGTTCGGTTCCAGGGCTTTGACCCAGTGACAGTGAAGAGATGGCCATCTCTCTCTACAGGATTAAAGTCACAGCCATCCCTCTCAGTTTGCAGGAAGAACAGACATTTGAGCAGTGGTACCTCGGACAGCCGCTGTCAATAATCCGTGCCGTTGCTTGGTGCCTTCGGAAGAAGGTAGGAGAAAAGCAGGACTTGTTAAAACAAGTTATGTGCCATTAGCGCTGGGAGATCTGACAATTTAAGCTAGTTCTGTCCATGTATTCGCTTCACCCGGTGATTGAAGAATAGACAGCGACTAAGCTATTAAGTGTGTCTCCTGGGAAGGGACGGGATAGGAATGTGTGCTGCATGCTTAATCGCACATTGACATGAAAACAAGCCTGGACCGCTCACGTCTCTGCCTCATCTGCATTGAGGTCATGGCCTCTTGCTGGAGGGGGTGGGGGGAGTTGAAACATTTGCAAGTTTTATCCTGCCTGCTAAAACATTGAACAGTTCCTGCTCATTGAATTCCCATTCATTGAAATAAAGAGACAAAAAAGGTGGAGGTGGGGTGTGGGGGGGGGGGGGCCGGCCCCCCGGGGGCAATACCTGGCTCGAGACCATTACGCAGACGTAATCAGCTGGAAAGGTCCCCGGCTGGGAAAATCCTTGTGCTTGAGAGCTGCCAAAAGACACGTCATTAAGAGGGACTCAATGTGTTGTAAATCAGGTTGTCAGGCAGGCATAGTGTGTACATATGTGTGTTTGTGTGTGTGTGTAGGGTTCCCTACCTGAATGTTTCCCTTATACTATTCCACTGGACAACAGTCAGAAATGCAAGCTGCTTTAACCCTTTCAATGTTTTCAATGCCTTTTTTGTAAGAGCATAATTTTCTACAGGGAGAGGCTCAGTAGGATTGGGGCTGTTTTCCCTGAAGCGTGGGAGGCTGAGGAGTGACTTTATAGAGGTTTATAAAATCATGAGGGGCACGGATAGGGTGAATAGGGAAGGTCTTTTGTCCCAGGGTGGGGCATTGGTTTAAGGTGAGAGGGGAAAGGCATAAAAGGGACCTAAGGGGCAACCTTTTCACGCAGAGGGTGGTGCGTGTATGGAATGAGCTGCCAGAGAAAGTGGCAGAGGTTGGTACAATTACAATATTTAAAAGGCATCTGGATGGGTATATGAATAGGAAGGGTTTAAAAGGATATGGGTCAAATGCTGTCAAATGGGACTAGGTTTATATAGGACATCTGGTCAGCATGGACGAGTTGGATGGAAGGGTCTGTTTCTGTGCTGTATATCTCTATGACTCGATGACTGAAATTTTCTGTCAAAACAGCAGGAAGGTGAATGATGCTGATCTTTATTTCTACAGCTGATTTCCCAAGCTCTGGAATTCCCTCCCTAAATCTCTCTGGCGTGCCCCCTCTTTTAAGGTGTTGCTTAAAACCAACCCCTTTGGCTACTTGGCCTGATTGCCCTTCATGTGGCTCCATGTCAAATGTGATTCAATAAAATCTCCTCTGAAGAGGGATGAATTATGAGCTCAAATCCATTCCATAAATGCAAGTTGTCATAAGTTATACAGCAAATTAAGATGTGGGGCAAGTACAAATACGTTGTCCATCAGATGGATTATAAAGATCATATTTTTTATAAATGCATTTACTTTCAGAATGTGGACATTATTGTCAAGGCTGGATTTATTGCCCAATGCAAATTGCTGTTGAGTATGTGGATCCTTTTGAACCATACCAGTTTGTGTGTGAAGATACAGAATGGGAATTCCAGAATTTTAACCAACAAAGCCACACACCTTGCTGGCTTTGAACTATTTAGAATAATCACTGTTTCAGCCCTATTGCTGGGTCAAAATCCTGGAAATCCTTTTGCAGATGTACCTACTTAAGATAGATGGCAGTAGTTCAAGGAAGCAGTTCACCACCACCTTCCCAAGGGCAGTTAGGGATGTTGGCCTAGTTAGTGATGCCCACGTCCTGTGGAAATAAAAAATGTCTCACTGCATATGGGTAAGAACTGCTTCATTAGCTGAAAATTTACTAATTAAATATTCATGAACGTTCTGACTTTTGATGAACCAATGGCTTATTGACGATTCAGCTGTGGTGGTTGAGCTTAAGACACAGCCCAAAGGAAGTCCTGCAGTGATACCTTTGGACTGAAGTGATTAACCTCCAGCAGCCCAAATCATCTGCCTTTACACCCACTTTGATTCGACCTGGTTTCTCCTTGATCCCTCATGACTTAATCATTGATGTTGCTCCTTGGTTTGTCACTGTAATAATGACAAGTTCCTTGCTCTATTCCTAGCTGAAAATAAGCCAATAGTGTTGGATTTCCCCTGCATTTTATGAACAAGATGTCCCTGGGCATTTTTCCCAGCTATCGGGCAAATGTTAATGCTGTACAATGCTCTCAACCATTTCTTAATATCACGTGGAGTGAAACAAATTGATTGAAGATTGTTCACAATTCGCAAGCTTCAAAATCTCCCCTCCCCCAACCGCATCCCAAAACCAGCTCAGCTCGTCCCCGCCTCCCTAACCTGTTCTTCCTCTCACCTAACCCCTCCTCCCACCTCAAGCCGCACCCCCATTTCCTATCTACTAACCTCATCTCGCCCCCTTGACCTGTCTGTCCTCCCTGGACTGACCTATATCGTCCCTACCTCTCCACCTACACTCACCTTTACTGGCTCCATCCCCGCCTCTTTGACTTGTCTGTCTCCTCTCCACCTGTCTTCTCCTCTATCCATCTTCTATCCACCTCCCCCCTCTCTCCCTATTTATTTCTGAACCCTCTTCCCCTCCCCCATTTCTGATGAAGGGTCTAGGCCCGAACATCAAGCTTTCCTGCTCCTATGATGCTGCTTGGCCTGCTGTGTTCATCCAGCTCCACACCTTGTTATCCATGATTGAAGATTGTTGTCTGTTATGGTTCATCCACTGGGCCTTAGGACGGAAGCTGGTTGTAAATGATGTCTTTTGCACTTATGCTGGACTCTTTCATTGCTGAAGATGGGGATGTTCGAGGATCCTCCTCTTACTCCCTTTAATCGGTTGGTTCACGGAGAAGATTCATAGAGGACAAAAGGGTTGTGGAGGAAATTTCAGAGTTTACAATTTAGGCAACTGAAGGCACAGCTTTTGTTTTAGTCAAGTGACAAAAATCAAGGATGTGCAAGAGGCTAGAATAACACTCAGGAAATGAGCATATTTATAGCCAGCAACGTGGAGACCAGGGCTTAATTAAATGTTTTGTTTCTAAAGCCGTATGGGCTCATTATGATTACTGGAAGCAAGATCTTGCTGTGAATAAATGGTGGATTGAAAACAAAGCCACAGCACTGAAGGTGAGTGGCAGTGGCTGGGTCTGCATCTGTATGGGCAACAGAACAAACTCCTTCCTATTTGTCCCATGATTAGAACTTGTAGTACCATTGCTTTCTCTTGCAGTGCTTTACAGCACATCAAATAATTTACACCTAAAACTACTTACCAAGGTGGGAACTCGATTAATGTGCAAGAAATGACTCCTATCTTTGATATACACATGGCATGTGTTCCTCCATCTATGTCACATTTTTCCTTCTGTTGACTGCTCTGCCACCACACAGCGCATGATGCACAATTAGCGATGTGTGCCACCTTTTGAATTGTGCCATTCCCTGCTGAAATATTCATTTTCTCTAAAACTGTCATCAGTGGTAATGATCTTTTTGCTTCCTCACATCCTCCACTCTTTTCATTATGCTGCAAAGTGAACTTTACCATGCAGGAGTGGGTTGGGCCTTTATAGAAATTCTTGCCTTTTTGTCTAGCTTCGTGCTAGTTTCCATTGCCTGACTGAAATAATGAAGCTACTGTGAAGGGAGCCACAAAGCTGCAATTCATTCCAGGGGTTCTCCTGACATCATAACCCGCCAGCTCACATTGAGGGGCTTTTTCTCCGCATCAGCAAATAGGTAGGGTGAGATTCCTGCCTTTGACCCCATTCACACAATTGGGTTTTATGTTTATTGTGCTGTGCGCTGACCGAAAGGATCAATATTCAGGGACTTCACTCCTGACACAGAGAGAATGGGAGTTTGGATCAACACATGCACTGTAGGAGTGAAGGAATTTACCATGCCTTTCACAACTTCAGGATATCCCAAACTTCATTACAGCCAATGAAGTACTTTTGAAGTCGCAGAATTGTTACAGCACAGAAGGAACCCATTTGGCCCATCGTGCCCATACCAGCTCTCCGAATAAACAACTCACCTTTTGTTCTCCTGCCCTCTGCTTGTAACCATCCACATTCTTCCTTTTCAGTTAACAGACTAAATCACGAGGAAGTGCCTCAGTTGAACCTGCCCTCACCACATACTCAGTGCATCGCAGAATTTAATCCCTCCCTGAAAAAGATTTATTCATGTAACATTTGCTTCTTTTACCAATTACTTTAAATCTGTGCCCTCTTGGTTTTAATCCTTCCATGAGCAAGGTGTTTCTCCTGATTTATTTTGTCCAGATCCCTCGTGATTTTGAATATCTCAATCAAATCTCCACTCAGCTTTCTTTTCTCCAAGGAAAACGGTACTAGCCTCTCCAATCTGTCTTTGTTACCGAGGTTCCTCATTCTGGACCCTTTCTCATAAATCTTTGCTGCACCCTTTCCTTCACATCCTTCCTAAAGTGCAGGGCCCAGAACTGAAAGGGGTACTCAAACAGAGATTGAACTGGTGTCCTATATAAGTTCAACATAACCTCCTTTCTCTTGTGCTATACGTCACTGTTGATAATGCCGAGGTTACTGTATGTTTTATTAACTTTTCTCTCAACTCACGTCTCTGTGCTCAGTTGTGTCTGTTGTTTTATTTTGCCTTTGCACGTTCACTGTACCAATATCAATCAACTCATATTTCACTGCATTGAACTTCATTTGCCACCTGCCTGTCCATTCCACTGACTTGTCAATGTTCTTTTGAAGTTCTACATTATTCTCACAATGCTTCTAATTTTTGCATCATCTCCAAACTTTGAAACTGAGTCCTGTTCATCAAGGCCTAGTCATTAATATATATCAAGAAAAAGCAATGATCCCAACACTAATCATTGGTAGACTCCACTACAAACATTCTGCCAGCCAAAAAACATTCATTCATCATTAGAGATAACAAGGTGTAGAGCTGGATGAACACAGCAGGCCAAGCAGCATCAAAGGAGCAGGAAAGCTTGACATTTCGGGAAGGATCTAGGCCCGAAACGTCAAGCTTTCCTGCTCCTATGAAGCTGCTTGGCCTGCTATGTTCATCCAGCTCTGCACCTTGTTATCTCGGATTCTCCAGCATCTGCAGTTCCTATTATCTCCGTTCATCATTACCCTGTGTTTACTGTCACTAAGCCAATTCCATATCCCCATTGCTGCTGTCCATTTTATTCCAAAAGCCAGAGCTTTGTTCAGAAGTCTGCTGAATGACACTGTAACTAATACCTTTTAAAAGTTCATGTACAGGAGTGTTTTGTCCTCATCAATTCTCTGCATTATCTCTCCAAAAAACTCCAACAACTTAGTTAAACATAATTTTCCCTTAAGAAATCGATATTTAACTAACTGGCGTTTGTGAATGTGGCTGTTAATTTTATCCAAAATTATTGCTTCTGGATGTGTCCCCACACGTGAAGTTAAATTGATTTGCCTATAGTTACTGGAGTTACCTTTACACCACCTTTTGAACTAGGTCCTCATAATGTTGGCTGTCTGTACTGCCTGAATTGTGGGTAGATATGCTACCACCAATCTTTCTGATTGGTATTAGTTGAGCTACTGACACCAAGTGGGAAGGATACCCACACAATGTACTGGGAAGGAAGATAAGCACCATTTTAATTCAATAAGGATTATTACATATTGCTTATTGGCTCACTGCTTTACATCTAAAATAAATGATCCACTTAAGAGTAAATATGCAATAGTACATTTGTTACATGCTGTTAACACTAATAACAATCATTGAAGCACATACTGGAGTCTGATTAGCTCCTCACAAGAATAGTCCTTTATATCCTGATAGGCTGAGCTTATCGCATGATGTCATTTAACCCTTTGAAGTACAAACTGTCTTACATAATACAAGGATATATTGCTTACAATTCTTCAGTTCTCTGGCAGCACAGTAGGACAGACTGAAAAACTGTGGCTAGTGCCTCCACAAATTTCACTTTTGCTTTTCTCACTATCCTTGGTCATATCTCATCTGATCCTTGTGCCTGTCCATTTAAATGCAGACAGCCTATGCTATATCTCCCCCTTATCAATTTTAAACCCTTGTAGTGTCTGAATTACCTCCTGTTTCACCATTGCTTAGGTACAGTCTCCTTCCTTGGTGACTACAGATGCAAAGGAGTCACTTAATACTTCAGCTATGTCCTCTGTCTCCATGTAAAAAAGTAACCTTTTCACTTCTCAATCAATACAAGTCATCCCTTTACTACACTTTTACTATTTATGTGCTTCCAGAATATCTTGGAATTCCCTTTTATGTTGATTGCCAGCCTTTTTTCACACACTCTCTTTGCTTCTTTTTGTTTACTTTTCTTCCCCTCCCTCTGAACCTTCAGTATTAAGACTGGTCCTCAATTGTATTTATCTACCTGACACCTGTCATAAGCTCACTTTTTCTGATAGAAAGATAGCAACATAGGAACAGGAGTAGGCCATTCAGCCCCTGAGCCTGTTCAACCTGTCAATGAGATCATGGCTGGTCTGTGACCTAACTCCATAAACCTGCCTTTGGCCCATATCCCTTTATACCTTTGCTTAACAAAAAATTAACAAATGATCCTATATCACTTGTGAAAGAAAGTTACAAATATCTACCAGACTTTGTGTGTAGAAATGCTTCCTAACATCTCTCCTGAACAGTCTGGCCCTAATTCTCAGACTGTACCGACTAGTTCTAGAATCCCCAATCAGTGGAAGTAGTTTATCTTTGTCTACCCTGTCTTTTCCTGTTAATATTTTGAAGACATCAATCAGATCACCTCTTAACTTTTCTGAATTATCGAGAAAATAGGAATAATTTGTATAATCTCTCCGCATAACTTAACACCTGAAGTCCAGGTATCATTCTTGTAAACCTATGTTTTACTCCCTCCAAGGCCAGTATATCCTTCCTAAGGTATTGTGCCCAGATCTGCTCACAGTACTCCATATGAAGTCTAACCAGGATTTTGTATAACTGCAGCATAACTTCCTTATACTGTAGTCTCTAAATAATAAAGGACAACATTCCATTAGCTTTCTTGATTATTTTCTGCACTTTTTCGTGACATTTTAAAGATCTATGCACTTGAACTCCCAAGTGTCTATGGACATCGGCTGTATTTAACTTTATACCATCTACAGGGTTGTGTGATCTATCTTTATTTTGTCCAAAATGGATAACCTCACACTTGCTTACATTGAATGCCATCTCCACAGTTTTTCCCATTCGCTGATTCTATCAATATACCTTTGTAATTTTATGCTACTATCACGTAGACTGTCAAAAATACTGCCTAACTTGGGTGTCATCAGCAAATTGAGATATACAGTTTTCTATGCCATTACCCAAGGCATTAATAAATAGTGTGAATAGTTGAGGCCCTAACACAGATTGCTGTGGGACACCACTGGTCACGTCCTGCCAATTTGAGTACCCACCCATTATCCCTTCTTTGTATCGCCCACCACTCAATTAATTTCCAAGCCCTCTCAGTAGTTTGTCTCAGTTCTGTGAGCTTTTACCTTAGTTAATAGTCTTTTATGTGGGACTTTGTCAAATGCATTCTGGAGATCCATAGATGCATAGATATTCCCTGTCCGCTACCTGTCGACTCTTCGAAACACTCAGAAGTTTGTCAGCATGACCTACCTATTATGAAACCATGCTGGCTCTCCCTGATTAACTGAAAAATTTCAAGGTCTTCCCTGACTATAGACTCCAATAAATTCCCCAGCACACATGTTAGGCTAACTCATCTGTAATTCCCTGGTTTTCCTCTTTTGCCCTTCTTATAAAGTAGAGCTACATGTGTAATTTTCCAATCCAAAGGGGCTACTCCTATATCTCAGAACCTTTGAAAAATTATGGTTAGACCATCTACAACGTGCTCTCCTACTTCCTTTAACATCCTCGGATGGAAACCGTCAGGTTCCAGGGATTTGTTACTCTTTAATTCCATTAAGTTGCTCATCACCAATGGTTTCCTTACATTAATTTTATTCAACCCCTGTTCTCAATCTACTATTAATTTCCATGGGATTTCTGGCAAACTATCCTCCATTTTTACTGTAAGTACTGAGGCTAAGTAACTATTCATCAAGTCTGCCATTTCCCCATATTCATTGACAGTCTCCCCACTTTCAGTCTTTTGTGGACCAACATTGCTCCTGATCACCCACTTTCCCTTTATGTAACAATAACATTTCTTCTTATTGATTTTGATGTCCCTGGCAAGTTTCATAGTTCATAGAATTCCTACAGTGTGGAAACAGGCCATTCGGCCCAACAAGTCCGCACCGTCCCTCCGAAAAGCATCCCACCCAGACTCATTCCCCTACCCCTGCATTTCCCGTGCTTAACTCACCCAACCTAAACATCCTGGGACACTATGGGTAATTTAGCATGGCCAATCTACCTACCCTGCACATCTTTGGACTGTGGAAGGAACCGGAGCACCCAGAGGAAACCCATGCAGACACGAGGAGAACGTGCAAACTCCATACAGTTGCCCAAGGCTGGAATTGAATCCGGGCCCCTGGCACTGTGAGGCAGAGTGCTAACCACTGAGCCACTGTGCCACCCTACCCACGGCCTTGGCGTTATCAGCAGTTTTCAGAATCCCTTTTAGTAGCTCTTATAAGCTTATTTGTGGCCGTTTGCTGGTCTTTGTAGCTTTTCCATCTTCTTCATCTTATTTTTTTCCCCTTTGTCAGCCAGGGATATCTGGCTTTGTTTGCTCCACCTTTCTCTTCTAAGGGTATATAGATTAACTGTGCCCAAAACACCTGACCTTTGAAGGTAGCCCATTGTCCAGCTACCTTTCTTCCTGACAATCTTGTTTCCAATTTGTTTGGTTAGATTGACTTTCCCAGTATAGTCCTGTAATGATGTAGGAAATACGGCAACTAATTTGCATACATCCACCTTCCATAAACAACAATATGATCAAAGACCTGAACACTAGTTACATCCTCATTGCAAGTGCCACTTTTCCTTGGAAATATTGTCTTGATTGTCTGACTCTTCACTGGGAGCCTCCATTTAGAAGTGTCACTCATTAGTGGAGTGTCTTCTTCAAAAGTGTCTCTCCTCACCAGGGGGATATCAACCTTTTAAAACTTGTGTTTCATTGAAGAAGAGGTCTGGTGCTACACAAAGCTGGCAATGTTTCACCAGCTAACATAGACATTCAGTTGTAAAGAATAAACTGTGTGATGGCTGGAACAGAACAGTGTGGGATTTGTTGGTAGAAAAGGTCTGAACCTATTTTTCTAATCAACTTGTTCAGAGATTTTAGTAAACACATCTGGAGCAGGTGGGACTTGAACCCAGTCCTCCTGGTCCAGAGTAGGGTCATTGCAACCAGAGGGCCCAAGATCGAAGTTTTTTTTTAATTTAACCTAACTTTCTATTAAACCTATTCAGAGATATTATTGCACACCACTGGAGCAAGTGGGACTGGAACCTAGCCTCCCAGTCCAGGGGTAGGGATGCTACCTCTGCATTACCAGAGGGCCCTCTCCTTGTCTTAAGTTCATTGCACAATAGTAGTCGGGTGCAAATGACATTAACTGGCTAGATATTGTTACTCATACTATTGAGAGACACAGATGACAACCTGTCTCCTTTGAGATCCAGAGCAGTTATCCTGATTTCCCAACCCAAGACAGGATGATATCGTCAGATTGGGCACAGCATAATGCAGTCTCCAATACTGAGCCTTTCAGAACCATTACTTCATACATAAACAGAAGAGAAAGGGTTAACGATTCTTATTGACATATTTGTGCTGCATTTGTGGGAAAGAAAACACTGTTCAATGGTGTGAAATGTTGTGCAAATTAGATTTTTTCATGGTTATTAATCTGCATATTTGTGACCAACTGTAAGTTTAACTTTTTTTGAAACCAATAAGGAATTCAAAGATCAAATGAGGAATGTACAAATGTAAATCTCACTTATATTTTTAATAGAGCATTCAACCACAAGCTGATGATAAACACGTTTGGTTCATTAGCCTTCATTCTGCGCTTGAACCTTGCTAGTTTATTTAAAAATGCAATTACAGACACCCTAGTGATTTCAATACTGGCTACAATTCAGAATGGTGTTCCAGCTCCTGGTTGTTCAAGCCATTTCCCAGCAGAGGGGTGGTACATCAAGTTAGGAATCAAAAACTGCAGTGCCACTCTTTCCCAGCTGATGTTACCTGTTCCTAACAAAATAATTCAGGGTACAGAAACAAAATGTGTGCTTTAGCTGAGGACAGAATAGGACTGGTCTAGGAAATTTCCCATAATCAAATAGCTAGCCCAGTATTTGATTGTCTAAGATGAAGAGTGACAACTTGGATGAGGTGCTGATGTTGTAAGTTTGACAAGTCAGATCCCATACTGAAATCTGGCTTGAAAGATTTTTTAAAATTCAACATGGTGTTCAGTCACTAAAACATAAGAAGACAACATTGCAGGTTTAGAATTAACAATAAAACATAAGATTATTATGCAAAAGAAATTAAGATAAAATGGAATCAAACAAGCTATTTACATATACCGCAATTTGAAAGATTTTGAAAGACACTGTAAAACAAAATCCCACATATTCCACTCCATTTGTAATGTTTTTAAATACTAAAGAGAGCTTCCTTCTCTACCACATCTACAGGTTTGACTTAGATGTTGCTTTCAATTTCACATCTTCAGACCCTTAAATCCTCTTCCTTCATTATTCCACAAATGAACTTACACTTTCTTAGCTTCAAATAGTTCTTCAGAGTTCCAACCACACAAGTTAGTCTGGAAACTAACTTACACTGAGGTAACTTATTGCTTGACTGTCCAGAACTAATTCCCTTCTCCAGGAGTAGCTGTTCTTACATCGAACTCAGCTGGGCTATCTGTGAACTGAAACAAATGCTTACCAATCTGAAGCAAAAGTAACTTCTTGATTTTTCAAAACTAAAAGCATACTAATGCCTTCAATATTTGCTCTGTTTGATCATAAAGCTCTCACAATACAAACAGACTCACATTATCACTCCAGAAGGACCCCAGTTACTCTGACATATACTAGTTTAAAATCATGGGTCCAGATCGACTAAAAAGTTGATTATTAACTTCCTGCATACACATAGACTAAAACCAATGTACTACTAGTTCAAGATCCAAACTTGAGCATTAATTATATTTGATACCTGCCTCCTGCCATTGCATTTAAACCCCAGAGAAGTCTATGGTCCGGTTTGCTGGGGAAAGAAGCCAGACTTACATTTACACTGTGCCTCACTGCAGTCACACAAGGCTTCTGAATGCTACACATATAAGCAATGGCTCTGAAACACAGTGGTTCTTGTTATTTTTGGCAAATACTGTATACTGCAGTGTTCCATCAAACAAGCAGGTTAATCTGTTCAGGTGGCCTTTATTTGAAGGCAGAGTCCTTGCCAGGATTTGAGAAGAACTCTCTGCTCCACTTCAAATAGTACCATGAGACCTTTTACACACTCCTCAAATGGGCTCAGTTTGAAGCCTCATCTGCAAGTCGACACCTCCATCGACAGTTTCTCGTTATTGCATTGAAAGCTGACTAAAACTGACAAGAGGCCAATTCTGTGGCAGGACTGCTGCTAACTGAGCCAAACTGATTCATACTAAATGGGAATCGTATGAGTATGGTAAAAGGATACAACATGTGGTAAAGTTGCTTTTTTAAAAAAAAACCTTTCAAATAAACTATTAGTTGTTTTTGTCCTCATATCGGAAAGTAATGAGCTGAGTTTTCTGACCTAATTGTATTAATGAATACGTAATAGCTTAATTTGCCTTTTTTTTATTACTTGTGCAAGAAGTTGCATTTCTATAGTGCTTTTTACAATATCAGGACATCTCACAGGGCTTCACAGCCAATGATAATTATTCTGACTGACATGTTCTCTCCTGTATCACTGCAAATGTTTCCTTTTCAAGTATATATCTTATTCCCTTTTTAACAGGTGCTCTTAAAGCTGCTTCTACCTCCTTTTCAAACAGTGTGTCTCAGGTAATGCCAACTGTGTGAAGCAAATGCATCTTCTCTATGGATGACTATTTGCCAATTACCTTAAAGGTGTGTCTTCTGCATACGGACTCGTCATAACTGTAATGTAGGTAAATATTGGGCAGAAACTTTGGAGGTTATGTTGAACTTGTTGGGCATCAGCTGGAGTATTATATCCACTTCTAGGTGCTGCACTTTGGGAAGGCTATGACAGCAAACGCGAGAGTGCAGAAAAATATCAGGAGAATGGTGCCAGGGATGACAAACTTCAGTCATGAAGATAGGTTGGAGAAGTTAGCACAGTTTTCCTTGAAAGAGAGAAGACTCAAAGATCTGATAGAGGTGTCCAAAATTATTAGATAGGGAGAAACTGATTTCACTCGTGGAAGCATCAGGAATAAGAGGAAATGGGCGTTATGTCATTGACAAAAAGGGTAGAAGCAGCATGAGTAAAACCTTTCTCAAACAGGTTGTGAATGTTGGTTCAATTGAGGCATCTGAAAGGGCATTAGACTAACATTAGAAAATGAACAACATGCATGGTTACAGGGTGAAAACCAATGGAAAGTGCTGCAAGGAAGTTGTTCTTTCGGACAGCCAGTGCAGGCATGATGGGCCAAATGGCCACCTTCTATGCTGTAACAATTTTGTGGTTTTGTGAAAAATAATTTCATTTTGGCTTCTCTGCTGTCTTTGGGATAAGTGCATCATAGAGAGTTCTACAGATAAAGAGCAGCCCAGGACTGAATCCAGGTTTGTGTGCTGGGTTAACCAAGGAAACAATGGTGATGCCTACCACTGAATATTTGATGCTTATTAAATTGATTAGATTGTATCCTGGCTTGAATTGTTGTCTTTAGGAGAGAAGGTTACAATGTATTGGCTGCACTTCCCTTAATACAACAGTGACTACATTTCAGAAAGTACTCCATTGGTTACTCAGTGTTTTGTGACATCAGCAGGCCATGATAGATGATATGTAACATAACGTCTTTCTTTCTGTCTTTAACATTTCCCTTCGATTGGGCCACTTTGAGCAGGCAGTGGTCAGTGCCAATCATCTCTCATTTATGCCATTGTTTCAGCTGTGACGAACGCAAATAGATTTGATGATTGTAGAGAACAGGCCAATCTATTAGTGCCCCAAACATCCATTCATTCATCCATCTTTCTTCTTTGTATGCCTGAGTGACCTCTAGCTCAGTGCAGTGCTCAGGGGTTGGGTAAATGGCTTAAAAGAATTCAATGACATTCATTAGGAACAATTGGAAATGATTACAAGAGCAAAGCAGACATTTTGAATATCAGCTTCTGATAATAAAACCTCCCCTTTAGTACTTGTACATATGTCACTGTTACCAAATCAGACAAAGAGGGCCTTTTGGTTTACATTATGGACACTTCCAGAATGACTGTCATCTCTTCTTGCCACTGTTATGCCTGTGAATTGTTGTTAATCCTTAAACACTACTTTCATCCGATTTGCTGCAGGTATGGATCGCCCCTGAAAAAGCACTTTGTGTCTTCTGTCCTGAAGTCCCCTTTGAAAATCCTGCCTTTACTTCTTCAAACTCTAAGCACAGGATTTTTTTTTAATATCAATGTAGATCCTATAGAAAAGAATCTACTTGAGGCTAAAAGAAATGCAGAGAGGGACAGCATATGGTCAGGTGTGCATTCCAGATGTGCCTATGATTCTCAGTAGGTTTCAGGTCACTGCAGGTCGCAAGTGCTAGTCTAAAACCAACATGAGTTCCTCATAGACATCTATAATTCATTCGTCAAGCTTTGGTTAGTCGGTATCTCAGTTGGACTTGCTGTTATTAATGTTGTAAACCTCAGAAAAATTCACACCATGCACTTGTACATAAGAACTGTAAATTGTCCTGAAATATGTATGTAATGTGTGATATTTATTTATCTATATATATTCCTACCACTTGCCCTTGTTTATGCTCATTGGACAAATGGCACTAACCATTTGCTGTTACCATAAGCATCAGTTGCAAAGGTGCCTATTTCATGCATGTTAAACAGGCACAGTGCCAGTTCATTTCCTGGCCAAAATAAAAGTGGGATGAGAACGATAGGGAGACTATTTCAGGCTGTCCACACCTTTTCAAAGTATGGGTATCTGTCATCAGGTCCTCTCAGACAGCCCTAAGCTGCCAGTTGCCCCTCCTCCCACAGCTTCTAAATCTCCTGCAATATGCTGCAGGAACAAATGTGAAGGATGAGAGGAAACATTCCATCACCTCCACACAGCCCATTCAGCTCTCACTGTTAGAGAGACAGAAGTCCACAGTGCATATTGATCAAGAATAGTGCCAAAATAAAAAGAAAACTCAGGATCCAAGTCATGGATGTTGCCTGTGCTGCTACAATGAGATTACTGAAGTTACCTCTAGGGCATTTACTTCCTTTTCATTTCTCTGATTGGAAACAGGCCTAGACAGTGACCTTCACCAACTTGGCCTTGCAAAACTAAGCTTGGGAATGTGCCAGAATGGCCATTACAAGTCTACATGAAGAGATGAGGATCTACTGTTTAAAATTTATTATAACAGGCAAATGGTGTTTGCATGAACTTGCCTGTGAAAGTATATAGGGTCTTGATTTATAGTAATCAGAGGGTAACACGTCACATCTGATGCGGTTGGTCGTGAGTTCAAGTCACACTCCAAAGACTTGAGCACAAAACGTCAGCTAACGAATGCAGTGCAGTTCTGCAGGAGCATTGTCCTGTTAGTCAAGATGGTAGAGTATTACGTCTTGTGCTCTCTTAGATGTAAAAAAAATCTCTATGTAAAAACTCAAGTGGCGTTATTTCAAAGGGATTTTCTGGTCATTTATTTCAATGCTGGTTGTGGGTCTATCTTGTACCCAAAATGTCTGCTGCATCCCACCCCCCACCACAGTGACTACACTTCATAAGTTACAAAGTGTTTTAAGACATTTAGATGTCATGGAAGGTCATGTACAAGGTTGAGCCTTTTCTTTCCTTCTTTAATATGTTTGTTGGATTGGGTCATTTTCATCAGGAGCAGGGGTTTCTCAGCTCCATTGGCCTTGGATTTACCACATTGTGTTATCTGTAATGAACACAAGCGGATCCGATAATAACAGAAGAGCAGCCCAATTCAGTCCTGTCTCATTTGTATATCCATTCACCCATCTTTCTTAATTGTCAGTTTTGAGCTCTCTAAAAAGATGGATCAGTGCAATAATGAAGGGTTTCTGTTTTATTTTATGATTTTACAGATTGTTGCAAAGTATTTCTAGTATTTCATATTTTTGCTTTTAATCTTACGGTTTTCCCTCATCAAGCATCTTTGTCCATATTTCTATTGCTTTCCACTTGCCTCTAATGGCAGCTTTCATCTGACCCTTTGTCATTCGATGTTCTAAGGCCCGAGTCCAGTTGGTTCAGTTGAAAAGGAGTCATGTAGCCATCTCTGGTGACAGGCCTTTCTTTCTTCAAGCTTCATGTTCCTTCCACACTGTCCACCCCTATAACATTTGAGATCATTCTTGTTACCCTTCATACTATTTTTGCAAATGAAGTGGGCCACAAGTGAAGAGTTGAGCTCGAGGTTGTAATGTGCAACAGAATTCACCTGAGAATTGACCTGTGGAGTTACTTTTTTTTTCATTGAAGGAGATGTAGCTGCTTGGATTGGGGAGGGTGGGGGGGGGGGTCGGGGAATGTAGGGAATGTAGCACTTGTGATGAAGCTCGGGCTGTTACATCATAAGTAAATGTTCAGCGATCCTTTGATGTTTTCCAGGCTAGAGTCAATGTGACACATAGTAATTCCGAATTTACCGCATCGAAGCAGATCGTACAGCGCAGGGTTGCTGCAGTTTCTGCTTCATATGAAATTCCTCCATCGCTCTCCATTTACACAGCAACATCTTCCTTTCTCCCTCATATGTTTATGCTTCTCTTTTGGTTAATCTGCGCTGTTCTCTTCAACTGAACGAGACAGACGTCTTTGAAGTGTTGAGAGAGCCTTATTTACGCTAGGAACAAATTAATTTCTGAAATACCGCTGGATGACAGGTGTGGAAGACACTCCCCTGAATTCCTCATTATTAGTAATGGTCACGTTGATTTCCTCAAGTTTTTGTTTCCTGTTAGTGGAAACATGCTCTCTTTGTCTAACTATCAAACATCTTCACAATCTTAAAGGCATCTATTAGGTCAGCACACAGCCCTCTTTTCTGGCACATTGAAACGTAAGAATTAGGAGCCGGAGTAAAGCAGTTGACCCCGTGAGCCTACTCCAGCATTTAGTGCCATCAGGATTGAATTTCTGCTCCAACTCCACTTCCCACCTTCGCCTGATCTTGCTTGATTCTTCAAAGGACTCATGCCTTTGCTTTTCCTGATGAGTAAAAGGATTCATTGCTGGTGTCATCCATGTGAATCCGTTCTTTCTCATCTTCAGTGTCTCCATGTACATGTTTCGTAGTTTGGAGATAAAATTGTACTGGGCGTTACCTACAAACACAGCAAGCTAAGCTTTCGAGGTGATCTGAGCAGTTCAGTCTTTTCCTTCTCTCTATGACTTGGTGTTATTTGGGGGCTGTTGTAAGTGTCAGGTTTGGGAGAGGATGTAAATGAAAGTTACTTACAGTGCAGCGCTTTAAACCAATAACTCACACTTGTCAGCCAGTAGGATTTCAGGAAGTCATCGATGGCCAGTATAAATAAAGTTTACTCGACACATTAAAGGCATCTGTCCCGACCAGTTTAAGCTTTCATAATTACTATAAACAGCTGCAGCGTGAAGAATAGTTGTTTTATTAATCCCACTGCATTTGGCAATAATAGGCAACTTGTGTCTTCAAAAGAATTGATGGTTTGTGTAATTTGCAATTCTACTCTTGGAATCCTGTCTTTTAATTGAAGTCTGCGTCCTCCTCTCCAGAGGCTCAACTTGCTAAGTGCCTAAACCATTTGGACATGGTACTGCAAAGTATGTTGGATTGGATAAAGCATGCTAACATCTTTATGCCTGGAGGGCAGTAGGCATGCTGTTTCAGCCATAGCTAGGAAAACTCCCCATCTTTCGAGGCTGGAAGACAAATTTATTATTTAGTATCTTGTATGTAATCTATTACATTCACATGGCTGATCCATCAGGACTCAACATCCTCTTGAAAGCCCTCTGAGAGTTGCTTTGGCATAAGCATTACTCAGAAGCATGGAAGTATCATTCCTCTTCAAACTGGCACTCTCTCTCCCTCCAGAAGTTATTTGGCACAAGTCATGCTCCTGTCACAGGATGATTTTGGTATTTTTCACAAAATATCAGCATTAACGATGAGAAGCTAACAGCCGCAGCAGCTCTGTCAGGTCACAGTCTTTCATCCTCAACCACCCGTTCCCCCAATTTCTTAAGGAGATACAGAGTCAGACTGAAAAGAACCTTTCAGGCACCAGTTGCTCTGTGGTGGCATTTCCAACTCTCATTGGATGTATTCACAAAAACGCCCCACCTCCAATCACTTCATATCTTGCTATTGGTCGCACATCAAGCCCTTCCTCAACTTGCACCATTTTTCTCCACGGGTCACAAAGCTGGTGGAGTTTCCAGTCCTTGGTAGGATGACTCAGCACCATTTGACACCTGCATTTTCCACCAACGCAATATTTTTGACATAGGAAATTGAGAAACCTCACATTTCTTAAAAGCTATGGATTTTCCTCCTGACCATCGCTTGCAGCTATGTACCAGAGGTGGATCGTTGCATTTGGAAGACTGCAGGTTTATCCTGGAGTTACCCTTTACACTTGTGCATTTTCAGATAGGAGTCACTGAGAAGTGGAACTCTGACTGATTTAACCCCCTCAGTAAACCCCAGTACCTGAGATGAATTGTAAAGCCCACCTGCTCCACTCGTTGAGACCAAGTGTTGGTTGAAATTACAGCTGATAGCTTCACATCACAACGCAATCATTTAAAGTAATAAAACCACTGCTTCTTCTTACAACCCTATCTCCCTCCTCACCCCACCAAATACAGGGAACTTTGTATAGAACTGGTGAGAAACTGTATAGAAACAGGCACTTGAACATTGTCGTTTTTTTTCTCTATGTGGTACCATCAAGAGCACTCAGCTTAATCCCTTGTGATGGGGCTACTCAACGTTACCCAGGAGTTTCCAAAAATTGAAAATTAATCTCCAGAACACAATGCAAACAACATTTTGTTGGCACTCGCTACTTAGGCCACAGAATAATCCTGACAGAGGCTTATCCGTTGCAATTAATACCCGTGGAACTAAACTAACAGCTAGTCCTCTCACTGACATCTGAAAAGCAAGCTGTGTGGTTTTACAACAGGCTAGGAATCTGTGCCCCCACCCCCAACTCACTATCCGGGGACTGAGGTCTATTGTGATATAGAATCCCTACAGTGTGGAAACGGGCACTTCCGCCCAACCAGTCCAGACCAAACCTCGGAGCATCCCACCCAGACCCAGCCCCCTATAACCCACCTAATCTACACATCCCTGACACTATGGGCAATTTAGCATGGCCAATCCACCTAGCCTGCACATCTTTGGACTGTGGGAGGAAACTGGAGTACCTGGAGGAAACCCACGCAGACACGGGGAGAATGTGCAAGCTCCACGCAGACGGTCGCCCAAGGATGGGATTAAACCCGGGTCCCTGGTGCTGTGAGGCAGCAGTGCGAACCACCGAGCCACCGTCCCGCCCCAATATGCACTGTGTTCTCCCCATTCTATCCCTATGTGTGCTTGAGTACTCTGTCTGTCTTTCAGTTACACTGTTCCAATGTGGATGTGTGCTTTTACATCTGTCTATCTGTTTATCTGTCCTATTCTCTTCCCTATGTATATGTTTCTCTCATTCCTTTCCTTTCCCTCCTATTGTTTCATCCACTATCTCTGTGTGTATGTGTATCTCAGTGTATATCACGATGGGTTGCATTTCCCAAAGGCTTTGAAGTCCCAAAGGTCTGTTGGCTCTGGAGCCTCGAGAGCCACCACTGGGAGAGGTGGGCGGTCCTGAGGCAGGTTGGTGCCTGTGAGGGTGCCTCAATGTACAGATGCCTTGTGAAGAATTGACCATACTAAATGGTGGCCACAGCTGGCAGGCCATCATTGCAGAGCAGGATCTCCTCTACCGAATAACCTGTGGGCGTACCCCTGTCCTAGTGGATCCATGCTGGACTACTTTACAGATACCACTGCGCACTTACCAAACCCTTTCCTTGCCCCCAACACCCACAACCAGTTGCTGAAAGGCTGACAGCTGCTTGGGTTCCTGCTACAGGACTCAGCTACATTAGGAGGCCAGACCATCACCTGCCAACCTATCTGAAATCCTGACAACCTATGCAGAGTTCCCTCAGTTGGCAACATGTGTGGCCTAATGGGCCACCCAGCAGTGGCAGCTGGAGAGCCATTACACACCAGAAGCTGCCTTCCTGATTGTAGGTCCCAGGCATGAATGCAGTGCCAGACTGACAGGCGAGCCAATAATGAAAAGGTGCTGGTACATCAGCCTCCAAACCCCGCCTCTACCTCCATTGCAAAATCCAATCCATTGTCATTCCATTTACATGCTTTTTGCTGGGTCTGTCTCTCTTGATCACATCCGTTGTCTTTAATTTGTTGTAATTAACTCTGTCTTCATGGGCTAGTTGACTTTACTACTTAGTGCTAGGAAGTAATTGATAATCATTTGGTTAATGTATGAGTAAGAAAGTTAAATGAAAATTACTAGGAGGGCTGTAAATGCAGCAGTGCTGGAGGTGGGTTCCATTTGACATGTTAACTTGCAATTAAGCTGGTGAACCAGTCGTGTGCTGCTCATAATTCATGTTTAGATTACAAATTTAGTGTCTTTTTAAATTTATTTGTCATTTTTAGCGTACTTGGTTTCTCATGCCCACTGTCTCTCTCTTCCAACATGTTTTATTTATTGTATTCGAGTATATTTCCACCCTTTGTTTTACCAGCAAGTTTTCATATGAACCTAACCTCAGCAAAATTACATATCAAAACAGGCCTTTCAATCCCATCAGAATTTATGCTCTGCACAAACTTGCCCCTCTCTGCCCCTCTGCCTTTCCTGGTAATGATAACCCTAAATTCTGGTTGTTCCTGCACCTTGTGATGTGGAGTTTAGCCATAACACATCAGGAGAATGCCAGGTTGAATCCCTGGTCTCTAATATGAGCTTTAAACTCCACTTCCATTCCATCACAGAGATATCTAGCTCTGCCACATGACCAGCTTTCACCCCCACCTCCTCTACTTTGCAGATGACACCCGTATATGTTCCCTCATTGGCTCTTCACTTGATTATCCTAGTGCTGCCCATGACTTCCTGTTCTTTTCCCACTGAAAAGTCAAACTTGTCCAAAACTAAATCCGCTAAGGTTCCCTTGCGGACTGGAGGCAAGGCCTTGAATATTGAAGCCTGGCGTGGTCTGCAGACCTGGCCTGGTGTGGTCTAGAAGCTAGGTGCCAGCAAGCACTGGGGTGGATTGACTGTAAACTGTGTGCTTTTGTTTTATTTTCTTATGCTAGACTTCTTTTTTATTACTTTTTCTATTTTATACCAAATACTTAAGTATCTGTACATAGGTATCTGGTACCTATGATGTAAGTGACAACTTGAAACTTTTCACTCTATTCATTCGAGTACATGTGACAATAAAGCTAGTTCAATTCAATTTATTTCATTTTGCTGTATATTGACTTCATGTCTCTCAGTGTATTCACCTTAACTTTCCATCCTTTTCTTATATACGCGCTCCCAGTCCTCCAGCCTTCTGTACAACTCCCACCCACCCCTTCGTCTGCTACTGGTAGGCAAACCTTAAACCGCCTCAGTTCTGATCTCGGGACCAATTCCTTTCACCACCTCCGTGCCTCTTCACTGCCCATCCTCTACTTTGAAAACTATATCAAAATGAATGTCATCATAGAATCCCTACATTGTGGAAACAGGCCATTTGGCCCAACAAGTCCACACCGACCCTCCAGAGAGAATCCCACCCAGACCATCCTCCCTTCCCTATCCCTGTTGCTAATGCACCTAACCTACATATCCCTGGACACTATGGGCAATTTGGCATGCCCAATCCACCTAGCTTGCACATGTTTGAACTGTGGGAGAAAACCAGAGCACACCATGCAGACACAGGGAGAATGTGCAAGCTCCATAGGGTTGCCTGAGGTTGGAATTGAACCTGGGTCCCTGGCACTGTGAGGTAACACTGTTAGCCACTGAGCCACTGTGCCACCCAACCAAACTTTGAGTTGCGACTTCTAATCTTTCCTCAGTTAGTATTTGTATTCTTATGTGTATATATGAAGGGTTCTGTAAGGAAGTGTAGAACAGGCCATTCATTCCAACTGGTTTATGCTGACTTTTATGCTTCAATTGAGCCTCCTGCCAAATCCCTTCATCCAGTTCCATCCATAGTTCTATCTATTCGTTATTCACACACATCTACTGATGTAACTTCCCCTCAAAAATATATTTATGCTGTTTGCCTCTAACATTCCAGCTGGAAAAAGCCCATGTTACAGCCATTCACTGGGCAATTGCTCCCAAATTGCTTATTTGACTTATTAATGATTATCTTACATTCATGACCCTGATCTTTGTTCTTGCCCACAAGTGGAAAGATCCACACTATATCTAATCCATCAAATCACTTCATCATTTTAAAGGCCCCAATTCACAGTTGCTTGTTAGTACGGAGCTTGGAACATTGTCTCGCACACATCAGGACAAATGCAAGAATGCTAAATTTCAAATGATCACAGGTAAACTATAGGCGAAAAGGGTGCTGATTGGTCAGCAAGTAAACACCCATTGAGTGAGATGTTACCATGGAGAAAGAAATGGGGGAACTGTAAGTTCCCCAAGCTCTCAGGTAGTTCTAAAACAAGGTGCAAGGTTTGAGCATATTCTTTTTGTTTACAATGAACAGAGCCCTCTGGATGAAGGTATGTCACTAGGAGCAGTTCTCACTCTGGGAATTCAGGTTTGGATAGAGTCAGGCTTACCAATCCCAGACGTGGAGCATAGTGGTCATAGGGGCAAGCTGTGGCAATGTGAGCTGGTTAGAAACCTGCCTTTGAAATTCTGGTTAGAAGGCCGTATAGGACTTCAGCCAGTGTTTTAGAAGTTGTTGGGCCCTTTTAAAGTTTAAAGGGCAGGACATTTAAAAAGTCTCAAATCATGGCAGACCGATCAGTGATCTGGAGACTTTATGTGCCCTTCCAGAGTGTTTAAGACTACTCCATCAATTCCTGATGCCGACACTGTGATTTCAGGCCCTTGGACTAGCCAAAGCTCAGCACTGACTGTCAATGACCTCCCTGAGTTTGGATTTCTTTCATGTGTGACTCACACACTCATCCCACTCCCTTACTGGCAAGAGAATTGGATCTGTTGGGAATGGGAGCCAAACGTCTGTCTCTGGGTGCCAGCACCATTTTTAAAGGGCCAGCTCTATGACATGAAAACACAACATAGACGGAGATTTTCAGACAGTACTGAAGGAATGCTGGTTTGCCAGCTTATCTGTCTTCCATGTGTGGGTTGTGCTGTCAGGGGTGCTGTTAGAGGTGCAGATGAAATGCTAAATCCTTCTTTCTGGTGACTGAGAATCTTCCATCAGACTATTTTAAGAAAAGCAGGGGAGTTTTTCGCAGTGTCCAGGACAATATTTAATCGATCATCACTTAATTAAAACAAAACAGATTATCTAACTGGTCATTATTGTATTGTTGTTTGTCAGTGCTTTCTGCGTGAAAATTGGCTGTCATAGTTCCTACACTGCAACAGTGACTGCACTTCATAAGTGCTACATTGGCAGTAAAATGCTTTCAGGCACCCTAAGGTTATGAAAGGCACTATATAAATGCAACTCTCTCTTTCGGTCATCTGACCACAAGCCATTGTTGAGGTCATATCATTTTGGTTATCCAATCACATTATACAGTCCTTTTGACTGAATATGAGATGGACTGAATTTTGTAGCTAAACTGCCATCTCTCATCCAATGTAATCCGTGTTCACTTGGTTTCCCTCTTAGTCTTGATCCCTCTCTAAGTAAATGTTAACAATAAGCTGTCATTACTCTACTTACAAGCCTCGAGCCATCTGCATATCTAAAGTGCAGGAAACTATATGGGTGGTTGGACACTTATGCCAAGAGAGAAAGGTAAGAGTCTGCCTTTCCTTCAGTCAGGTGCTGGGGGAGGGAAATGGGATGCGTTCATTTTCAACCAAGTGATCAATACCTTTGCAATTTTTCTTTTTCTCAGTTGTTTGGTTTGCTTTCTGTCCTGTGATTTTATTCTTCTTGGCTAAATTCAGCAGTCATTCTCCACCTGCCACCACACTCCACTGAAGAAGACTGTTGACTGAATGCAGCAAATGTGAAAATAGAGGTAATGATCACAGAAAGCCCCTTGCTGTAAATAGCAGCAAATAGAGGGAAAATGGGTAAGTTAGGGCAGAACCGAAACAAATGAAGAAATCATAGGATGAAGAATATATGGGCATGGGGTGATTAAAACTTGGGACAAGGCTGTTAGGGTAGATCCCATTCTTTGGCAATAATTTTGAGAATAAGCATGGTGAACCAAACAATTACAAGGAAAACATAGAACTAACTTTCAGCTGATTAACTCCAAACCCACAAGGGTGACTGACCACATTAACAGGAACTCTGAGGGAAAATGGAAGCCAGCCTTTGGAAGATTGAAGAAAAGCAATTGGAGGGAAAAGGGTCAAGGAAGGTTAGACAGCCTTATCATTGGTAAGGGAAATGGCACAAGTCCTAATATTTCAAAAAAAGAAGACAGAAGAATAAAAAATGGAAATGTATAAAGAGAACAAGAGGAATAAGAGAGTATCAAAAAAAAATTGTCTGTCCTTTTCTCTCCAGCCCCTTCCCCCTAGTAGCCTGGTGAAATAAAAGGCATCAGACTCTCTGTCAACCAATCACAGGTTCAAAGGCTGTGCCTCATTCCCTGCTGAACATCCTCGAGTCTGATCATATGATCCTGGCCACGGCTTCAGCATAAAGTGCAGACATCAGCAGCAGTCCAGCCAGTTCCAGACATGGAACCACTTTCTCTTTGTCATTTGTCTTCTCTCTGTCCCTCTCACTCTCTGTTCCTGTTTCCCCCCCATCCGCACCCACACTTTCCATCTCCCTCTCCTTGTTTCACTGTTACTGCATATTTTCAGCTTCTTTGTAGTTCCGTAGAAACACCAAACAGGGAGCTGCATTTTAGCTCTGGCACGGAATATATTTGCAGACCTGTTAAAAAATGAAAATACTGCAGTTTTAACCACTCCTTTGTTATTCTGCTATTACATAAGATCTGGTGCCTAGACTTGCTGGACAGTAAAATCCATGCCAAATTTGTAGTCATGATGATCAGTAATGACAGGGTGAATATTTAACTGTCCTGTCGCTATCTCTTGTGACAGTGGCACATTTTACAAATTAATAATACTCAATGCATTTTTGACAAATAAACTCACTGTTAATTGTTAACTTGCATTGAAACTCCCTCATTTGAAAATCATTCCAATGAGGCTGTAAGTGACTGTCTTTGACAATTGCACTGAATTCATCTATGTTTACGTGCCAAGTGGTCTGTCTGAGATTCCGACGGAGGTTTTACTCGGATTATTTTTAATGTTACTGACTCCATTAGAAACAAAGGACAACAGTTTGCCTTGTGACTGCACTGAACATTCTCACTAATATCACCTTCTAGTTACCCTTGCTCCTTCAGTTATTTCCGAATTTATGAAAAACTATGAAACTTTGCTTTTATACATTATTCGTGGGCAATAAAATACAGAAACCTGTACAAAAGTCGGTAGCTTGTTGCGAAGATTTTTGGGGACCTTCCTGAATATGCCTTTTAGTTGTTAAAAGGTGCATTCCATTGTTACAACTTCACTGTCGGATGAGATTCTGGGTGATACAAGGCAGATGGTTTTGTTTTTGTCTTATTCCATCGCTGGCCAGTAACTTATTGCAATTGCTGAATCAGTGTAGCTTTGGCAGCCTACTGTATGTGGTTGAGTTATAAGCAGCCCTGAGTATTGGATAAACATCGCAAACACTGCCTTAGTGTTACAGTATTTTCTTTTGTGATGTAATGCATTGAGCTTCATTCTTATCTAGTTACACACTAGCTTAAGAGGCTCTCATTGCTCCCTCAGGCCTTCTATGAGGTTGCCTTTGAGTTTGTAGTGTTGCTGGCACCAGGATGCACGGCGCAAGCCTGCAAACACATTTGGCAGTTTTGCATCACTGTGTTGTAATCAGCAGACTGAGGTCAACAGAAATATCCGACGTAGTCCAGAATTGCACTTTAGAGGAAGCAAGGGATGTACAAGGAGGAGCTTTTTATCAAGACCTGAAATGCAGGTAGGGGGCTTTTCTAGACAGGGCAAGACAAGGTCTTTATTACCTTCTGCCTTTTTGCATCCAAATGCTTCGGAGCATATGTTTGCAAACCACCATGAACAAGCAGTTTACTGTTTTTCTTCTTGTTGGCCTGCTTAGGCCCTAATTCTGAATTGGGGAGAAAAAAATGTATAATGTTTTGCTTTGAATGCAGAGCACATTGCAAGAAAGGGTTAAGAATGCATCACGAGAAATCTTTGAAGTACGTAGCTTGGGGGGGCAGGTAGTAACAGGAAGAGTATTATCTAGGGAAAGAACACTGGAAGGAAAATTTGGTATGTTCTGTTTGTTCACTGTTATACACTTTTAGCATAACGCTGTTATGTTAAGGAAGCACTCTTGCCTTGTAAGTTGTCTTCATAGACTAGTCAGAGGGTAGTTGCATGATGATGTGAGTGGTGATACCACGTCTTTCGTGGTTTTCCACCTGACTAATAATGTGATTCTTAAATTAAGTAAGCGATGGAAAGAAGGAAGGAAACAGGAACTTGTGCTCCAGCAGCTTTCCAAAGGCATCTGCTGCCCTCCAGACACATATCATTGGGTATTGCAATGGATGTGCTGCTGAACTTGGGATGAGGAAGTTAGAACTAAGAGGAGGACCTTTGGCTAAACCTTTTTCACCCTGGAGAAAATAGAGTTGTGGAATAAACTGCAAGTGGGATTCACCAACCCTTCAGGATTGTCCTGGATCCTCCAGAAATTGAAGACTGATCTTGAGCACATTGCCACGAGCAAACCCTGGGAGAAAAATTAGCGGCACTGAACGCAATACTATTTAGCTTAAAAACCAATTTCTTTGAAAAGTGTCATTAATTTAAGCTACAAAAATGTTGGAGATATGGAGGAACAGAAAAGGTTTGTCAAGACGAATCTAATTGGAAATCAAAGAGTCGGTTCCCCATCCAGTTGGTTGCAGCAAGTTGATGCATCTGGAGGATAGACTAATGGTGGGAGAGTGAGGCATGGACAGGTTTGAGTTGGGAACCTGAGACCAAACCTTCAGGGATGATCCCAAACAGAGCCAGCAATCCTAGTTATGAGGGAAGGGCTTCCAAACAGATGGCAAAAGATAAATCAGTATGGCAACAGTGTGTTTCGGGAGTGGTCCAATGGAGCTGAATGGCCTTCTCCTGTCCTTAACATTTCTATGTTCTTATTGAGTACAATGCAAGGGTACACCAAATAGTGGAAGCAAAATACCATAGACCGGCTAAGTGATCCCATGATCAATTTCACAGATCTAAGCTCAGGAGTCCTGCCATCTAGCTCATGTTAGTAGTGGACAATTCAACAGAAATAGGAGGCTCAGTAAACAATCCCATTCTTATCAATGGGGAGTCCAGTGCAAAAAACAAGACTCAGCATTTGCATCAATCTTCAGCCAAAAGTGCCAACTGGATGATTCATCTCAGCCTTGCTGTTTTGTCCCAAGAATGGGAACAAGCAATCTTCAATCGATTTGATTAACTCAATGTAATATGTAGAAACCATTGAAGGCACTAGATATGGCAAAAGCTATGGATCCTGACAATATTCCCACAATAGTATTGCAGACGTGCTCCTGAACATGCTTCATGCCTGGCCAAACTATTCCAGTACAACAACAATACTTACATCAATCAGGAATGAGGAAAACTGCCCACTTACGGACTGTTCACAAAAAACAGGACAAATCCAACCCAGCAAATTACCCCTCTATAAGGCTACTCTCAAATTATCAACAAAGTAATAGAAGGGATCTTTGAGCATGTAGCACTTGCTCAGCAATGACCTGCTCACTGACACTCTGTTTGTGTTCTACCAAAGCATCCCAGCACCTGATCCTGTTGCAGCCATGTGCACTTAGCGATTCAAGTTCTTGCATTAAAAATAAGGTATTGCAGATGCTAGAGATTTAAAATAAAAACAGAAAGTGCTGGAGAAACTCAGCAATCTGAAATTCCTGGATTGATGGCCTTGAAAATTCACGTGCAAGGTCACAGCCAATGAAAACCAACAGGCCTCACACACCTGTGCTGATTGGATGGCTGTCTAATTAGCCTGCTTATGACAAACTTCAACATCACTACCAATGGGTCAGGCAGCCCTTCCATGCTGGAATACCAGAGTGCATGGCCAAAGATTGTATAGTTTTGTAATGGATCAAATTCTCCTCTCCTCCCCTTCCCATACCAGAAACCAATCCAACAAGGACTAATGATTCCACATGAAAAATTACATTAAAAGTTCTTGCTCATGTTTTTAAGAGTCAAGTCACAATCCTGACCAACTCCAAAGGTGGGACTCAATAACTAGTGATTTGGACTAAGCCTGCCTGTGCCCAATGCACAGTGGATGCTGAGAGTGTAAGAACTCCCAAGGTAGGATCTCTTAATTACAGCCATGTCTTCCAACTCCGTCCTCTGTCCAGAACTTACAATGATGGCTATGTTTGAAGCAGGCCAAAGGGTCAGGAGCTCAGGTTCTCTATAGCTATGTCTCAGCATACCCATTGGATCAGCCTAGTTTCTGAAGTTCCAGCAATTGAACACCAGAATGAACACTAATTTTTAAAGTGAATCTGTTTGGTGCAAATTTGTATATTTATTAAATGAGTAAGGGCTTTACTTATGGGCCAGTATTCATTGCCCATCTCTGATTGTCCTTGAGAAAGCTGCCTTCTTTAACTGCTGCAGTCCATGGAGACCTGTGCTGTTAGGAAGGCAGATGAACCAGTGACAGTGAAGGAAAGGCAATACATTTTCAAATCAGGATGGAATGCTGCTTGGAGGGGAACATGCCAGCAGTCGTGCTCCCCTGCACCTGCTGCCATTTTCCTTCTAGGTGGTAGAAGTTGAAGGTTTGGACGTCGTTGCCATGCATCTTGTAGACAGGACACACTGCTGCTATTGTGCTTCATTGGTGGATGTGGTGCCAATCAAACAGACTGTTTTGTCCTGGATGGTGTCAAGCGGAGTGTTGTTGGAGCTGTACTCATCCAGGCAGGTGTTCTGATGAAGGGTCTAGGTACGAAATGTTGACTGTCCTGCTCCTCTGATACTGCCTGACCTGCTGTGGTTTCTCCAGCTCCACGCTGCATCGACTCTGACTCCAGCATCTGCAGTTCTTGCTATCTCCAAGTGGGAATATTCCATCACTCCTCTCTCTCTTGTGGTTTCGTAGGTAATGGACAGATTCTGAGGACTTGATGGTCAGTTACTCAGTGCAGAATTCCTAGTGTGTGGCTGCTCTTCTGGCCTGGATATTTATGTCACTGGCCCAATTCAGTTTCTCATTAATGGTAGCCCCCAGCACTCCCCAATATCTGTCTGCTTTCTACAAGACACAACTGAGTGATGTGATGGAATATTCCTCACTTGCCATGACGTGTGCAGCTCCAACAATACTCAAGCTTGACAACATCCTGGGCTAAGCATTCCATTTGATTGCCATTCCATCCATCACTTGTGCACTCCCTTTACCACCATCACACAGTTGCAGCGGTGTGCACTATCCACAGGATGCATTTCTGCAACTCACTAAGTCTCCAACAACACCTTTAAAACTCATGACCTTTACCACCTAAATGGATACGCGCAGCAGATACATGGGGACACCATCACCTGTATGTTTCCCTTCAAGTCACTCCCCATCCTGACTTGGAATAAAATGACCACTGATCTTTTACTATCACTGAGTGAAAATTATGGAACTCTCTTCCTAGCACTGTGGGTATAGCTACACCAGAAGAACTGCAGTGGTTAAAGAAGGCAGCCCATCACTGCCTTCACCAGGGCAATTAGGGATGGGAAATAAATACTGACTCAGCTAGAGACAGTCACATCACATGAAGGAATGAAATAAAACTCCTAACATTCAGAATCTTCTTTGCACTGAAAAGAATTAATTATTCAATATTCTGAAGTAAGCAACAAATACAGTGTGAGTAGGGATTTAGTGCTGAAATTAATTGAATTGTTGTAGAATTTCAATTAAGCCATTATGTTTTAAGTGCAGATTGTTTCATTCTCAGTAATCCACCTTTGGTAGGAGAGGTTTCCTAAGCATTCTCATCACCTTTCCAAAAGCACGAGAGAGCATTATCACTCTACATCATGAATTTTACAAGAGGGCTCTTTGCTTCTATTTAAAAGTCATTCATTAGACTTTCAGTTCTGTTTTTCTATAATGGGAAACTAAACTGGAGTGAGGAGAACATTGAGATCAGCTGTGATTTCACATCAGCATATCTGCTGGTATTACTTGAAATGGTCCGACTGACATCATATGCCAAGTGCATGAAGACAGTTGTCCTTCTTACTTCAAAGAAAATGAAAGAACATGTGACATATGGACAATTTACCTTGACCGAAGGTGGCTGCTAAAGGACCGATGACCATCTGTAATTTCTGCAAAGACAAAAAAATTAACTCATGCCTGATCATGCTTCCAGAAAGTTCTTAATATCTAAATGACTGTGGGTTTGGTTCCCCCCTTTAAATGGACATCTGCAAAATTCACATCTATTATTTGTGAGTTCATTCCAAAACTCAAAATCTATGAACTCCCAGAGTTACTGCCTCAAAGCATGGAACTTAACAATGAGAGTTGTGGAGAAACCAATTCATCATAAGCTGGTCTGAATAACCTATCCATACATTTCCTATTGCATAGCATCGGCTTTAGACTTGCAAACCGTACTAGGTGGACTGTAAAAGCATTGTTCATGTAACCAAAATTGGCTTTAGGAAACCAGACTTAATAGTCCAAGAACGAGTCAGTCTGGAAAGCAATAGAACAAGAGAGACGATTCCTCAAGCCAAAAGATTAGAGCCTGGCCTAAAACAGGGTAGGTCAACTCAGGCAGTGCAAGGATGAGTAGTTAGTTTTTATTTGAAGAGATTCAGTTCTACAGACAACCGTTCATAGATTTGTCTGGAAATCCTGAGACTTCCACCTTCCATTCTTCTTAGAGAAACATGAGAAGGAACCCATCCAGACCTGTACTGCATAGACGTGGGGCTCAATATGAATGTGATTTACCTTCTATGTTATGTTGTTCATCAAACTGCATATTTTGTTTTGTAGAACCCAACTTTACCTGTGTATGTGTCTGTGTGAATAGGTGTTGGTTACATTTACATGCTGGGATGCTGTGTGAATAAACGTTTAACTTTTCACTGGATTTAGACTTACCTGAAAGCCTGCTTCATGTCTATTACACTGAATATCACAACACACCGAAAAAATAGAGTGCTCCCTCTAACAAACATCTTGTTGTAGGCAACTGACAGGTGAGAAGAAAGGGCAAAGTTATCTGACCTCCCTCTTCCATCAGTAACTAAATGCATTTTCAGCTCAAAGGCAAGTGTCCAGGATTTGGCTGATTTGCCTTATGTAACAGATGCCTGTAAAAGACATAAATATTTATTATCCAAAACTAAAGGCTTAAAAGCATTTGTAAGTATTGTTAATTCCCTTGTTAAATATTACATCAGCTCTGAAGTGAAAATAATGAGCAGCATTCAAGGTCATTTACATCCAGCTCCACCTTTGACACTGAGTTTCCTGTCAAGTGCTGAACAGGGGCTAAGCCAATATTTGAGAGATGGTTTTCTCTGTCCAATAAATAAACAAAGAACTGCGGATGCTAGAGATTTGGAACAAACAAAAACAGAAACTGCTGGAGAAACTCAACATTCCAAGTTAACAATCCAAGTTCAGTACGACTGTTTTTCGCCTCCTTGTGGCTTCATAGACGTGTGAATCAGCAGTAGGAGCATTGGTTATCTGCTTCTTGGATGTACCCAGGGATGGAAAGGTCTCAAAAGAGGCATGAAAAGAGAAGAGTATGCACCCTGACTAAAAAAAAATCGTCTTGCTGGTGTATTGCGGTTTGATATGATCAAATGTTATTATTACGCCTCATTGGGGCGTTGCACTGAAAATTGAGACTTACTATTCCTGGTCATTATGTAGTTAGCAATTTTATAAAAGTACATAAAGTACCTGCCCTTAAGACTAAGGTTGACAGAAAGCATGGAGCAGGCTTCTGCACTTGACAAGAATTACTGTTTGGTACAAATAAATAGATTCTAACTGCAGGGAAACAATTATGAATTGTCGACAAGTAACCCTACTGGCTAAAAATCCAACCACTTTAGAAAACTGCCCTTACACACACTCACACAGAGATGCACACGCACGCAGATACTTGCACAGACACACACACAGACACATACTCACACAGACACACACACACAGATACGTGCACACACACATAGTCACACAGACACACACACAGACGGACACACAGACAGACACGCACACACAGACAGATGCACACACACACACAGACGCACACACACAGACATACACACAGACACACACACACACACACACAGACGGACACACAGACAGACACGCACATACACACACAGATGCACACACACACAGACGCACACACACACAGACGCACACACGCACATACACACACGCACACACACGCACATGCACACAGGCGCACACACACACTCATACAGACACAGACACACAAATATACAGATACACACATACACACACAAGCACGCATACACTCAGGCACACACATGCACACACAGACACAAAAAATGGGTGTTATTGGGTTTGAAATGGTGGCTCAGTGGGTAGCACTGCTGCATCACAGTGCCAGGGGCCCAGGTTCAATTCCACCCTCAGGTGACTGCCTGTGAGGAGTTTGCACATTCTCCCTGTGTCTCCGTGGGTTTCCTCCCACAGTCTAAAGATGTGCAGGTTTGGTGGACTGGCCATGCTAAATTGTCCTTAGTGTTCTGGGATGTGTAGATTAGGTGGGTTATAGGGGGATGGGTGTGGGTGGGATGCTCTGAGGGTCAGTGTGGACTTGTTGGGCTGAAGGGATCCTGTAGGGATTTGATGATGATGAATGGAAGGGAAGGCAGTTCAATGGTCCCTATCTACAGTGTTCACTGAGATGGCCCTTTTTACCAGTCAGAACATGCTGCTCCTCAAATTTCCATCTCCAAGTACTTTCATTTCTGCACAGGAGGCAAAGAATGACTGGTTCACACTTCTAAAGTCTCTGACTTAATGGTCTACAGCAACTGTTGAGGGAAATAAACTGGCCAACTTCAGGCTTCAGGTGTTCCTATTGTAGAGAAAAGGACAGCACTTTCCTTTCTGAAGGTCTGATCACTTGTGACCTAAATATTCAATCCCACAAGCTGTTTAGCTACCTCAAGCCAATCATATAATTACTGGCAGGCAGAAAACCTTTGTCATCAACGGTGGGTCATCGTTCCCCAAACAAATCAACTAATCGTTACCAGCAAAATCCCTATTTTTATACACCCCTTGGCTCTAGTGTATCTCCAGACTTCCTCCACTGTTGTAACAGTTATGTAAACAGCACCTACGAAAGTTCAGCAATCCTTTCCAAAATCTTTAGTTTTAGAACACTACTTTTCCAATTTCAGACCACAACTAAAAATGCAGAAAATAAAAATTTATGATCTTTACACTATCCTTTGTCAACACAACGAATATACCCACCTTCACTCATCTCACCACCATGAGTAGTTAACACATATGCACAGATACAAATAGGCAACCCATATAACATACTCATATGGAAGAAAATATAGGTACATTTTGTTTTATAATTTTTACACTGGCATCAACAAACAGTGCACTGAATCATGTAGTTTATTTGGCTGTGAGTTGCATTGAGATATTTGGAGGGATTCTCGTGGTGAGACCCCAGCAAGATTTCTCACTGTATTTTACTAAATGCACCTCATTAGCTACCTACCCCATCTCTACGATGTGGGTTGAGTCTACTTCTAGCCCCATCTTGCCACGTGCCATTCCCCAAACAAATCACCAATCACAGATATATGCTGAGAGACTGGTGTCCCTTTTGCCGGTGCCAACTTTAGGAGCCTATTGTGCACCCAGAACAGCCCTCTCAATCTGGAGCTGCACAGCTCAGTTCCTGACAGTTGTCCTAGGCAAACAGGGGGATATTGGCATCCTCTTTGCAGGCAGGGCCCTAGAGGTCCTGCTGGACAGGGCGGTGCAGATACGGGAGGTCCTGTTTCACCAGGACCAGCAGTGGAGGACACAACACCAGGCCGTGTCACTCTGGTATAAGGATATAACCTAGTTCAGTGCAGTCTCAGCCATCTGGAGGATAGCCTAGCAATGCAGTAAGAACTCTACCAGTGTAAATGCCACTATCTAATCTCTGACACCTCATACTCACTTTATCTCTGTGACTGTTCCCGCTGTACACCAAGGCTTATGTTCTATCACTCTCACTACTGTCTGCAATATCTTCCCCACTTGCTGTCATCACCGCACGCCCCCTGCCCACCATAAGATTCTGTCAATGGAATCTTACCCATGTTTACAAAGTGCTCACATAAGTATAATTTCTATACATAGAAAATATGCACCCACTCACACATGTTCATACAAATATATAAATGCTTACACACCTAAATTCACATAGGCACATGTAACCAGACTCTCAACTTCAAACCTACACATATGCACTGAATATCATACACACACACGTGCACACTTTCTACCAGCAATGTGATTTATGTGTTCTGATTATGTAAACACATTGGTATAGTTACAGACCTTTGCATTTCATTTGATAAAACTCTGAATGATACTTTATGTGCACAATTATATTTGTTTATTTTGTGATTCCTTCAGAGGGGTGTTTCTTCGAGTAGCTCATCTTTTAATGCACCATTCTATTCAATGAAAGGAAGTTCCATCCCAATCCCGTAACCGATAGACCGCCTAAGTGAGGAGAATCTGTTTTATAATGTAGCTCTTCCATAAAATAAACATGTAAAATGTCAATGATTGGTGTGTACAGAATAATTTTGAAAGCGAAACCATGTGTTGCCCACAGTTATTGATACTGATTTATTAGGTGTAGTACTTCTAACTACCTTGATTTGCCCTTTTTGTTCTAAACACTGATTTTCTCCACCAGCTCTATTCTGAAGTCATCAATATTTTGGTAGGATACAGGCAACCTGCAATGCCGAGTCTGAATGTCTGTTCATGAGGGAGGTTATTGATGATAAATGTGAGGATACCATTGCTGACCCTGTTTCTGTCCACAGCTGAATGGCAACAGGAAACCTAATCATGCTTCACTTTCCTTATCTGCACTTGTGCCTCCTGTGGCCCCAGAACAAAACAGCTTAAACACAATTTGTGTGGCTCAGCTACTCGCTGGTTGAAACTCAAAGGCTGTTGTGTTACAGGAGTGCTGCTGTCAGCAGTCATTGTGTTCTGCTGGTAAAAAGATATTGTCACTGCTGCATTGCAGGGAACATGACAAATAGTTTGGGCACAGTGCACTTTCATAAACGCCAATGTGGTAATGACCAGGCAATCTGTCTTTGTGACATTGACTGAGAGATAGATTACCAGAATGAGCCTGCTCATCTTCAAACTAATACCATAAGATCTTTTACAACAAGCCAAGCAGACAATTTGGACCTCGGTTTAACATCTCATGACAGCACCTCCAACAGTGTAGTACTCCGTGAGTACAGCACCAGAGTGTTGGCATTGACTTTTGTGCTCAAGCCTTGGAATGAGACTTCAACTGGAACCTTCTGACACAGAGAAGAAAGTGCTGCCAACTGAGACATAGCTGAGACACAATGATCACCCTGTCACATAGATGACTATCAAAGTACCAAATACACAATGACCCAGACCTAGGGATTGTGCCTTGCTGATTAAACATTTCACTTTGCTGGAATGATTTCTCTCTCTTGATTGCTGGAAGACTGTCAGCTGACAGTGGCACAGGGAGAGTTTGCTTGTGGATGAATGATGGGAACAACAACAATATCTAGTTATAAGCATTGAACGCTTAGACAATGATTTGCCATTGGTGCCTGTCTTTCTCAGACTGACAATAGCGCATCAACCAAAAGCAACTGTTACAAACAGAGTATTTGTTCACGTCTAGGTACATAATCTTAGAAGGCGCTGCAATGAATACACCAGCAAATTATGAAATCCCTTGTACTGATATTCTGTCAGTAACAAGCAAGAGTTTGGTTGGCTGGGTTGTTGGGCTGCTGTTTCATCGATGGCAGCTGGATTTGAATCCCACTTAATATCTACTGTCAGATATTTAGAGTCTGTAAAAACTGCCAGCAAAAATTGGTTCTGTCTTCAGGAGGCAGAGATTGCTGTAACAAGGCATATCAATGCAATGGTGGAAATGTAATCATTGCTGTTCCTCAAGTCACAGAACAAAAGTCCTACTAAACTACATTATCAGAATTAATGAAAGCAGGAACATTCAAGTTTAAGGAGAGAAGTGCAAGGGACATAACTTGTCCCAAAAAAAGAACATTAGTAGGAATGCATCAGTGAGATCCTTTTATGTGATAGGTTTAACTTCATAAAATGTACCACTTCACAGGAGCGTTGCCAAAGCAGATTTGACATCAAGCCCCATAAGGGCTGATAAAGCAGAAAACTGTATCAAAGGAGTCAGGTCTTAAGGAGTGAATCAAAAGAGGATAAAGTAGTCTATAGACAGCATAGTTTAGGGAGAAAATAGCAGAACATAAGGCCTTGGCAGACAAAGACATGTCCATCTGTTGTGGAGAGATGAAAATAGGGAGGTACAAGAGGCTAGAATTGTGAGTTCAGAGATCTTGGAGGGCTGGAAGAGAATTAGAGATGGGGAGGAGGAAAGTCAGGAAGAGACTTAAAATCAAGAATGGTATTGGAAAATCAAGATGTTGTCAGATCCTTCTTCCCTCCTAAGCATTGCATCAATGCCAGACAAGGATGGCGATGCACTATTGAGACTCAAATATAAAAGCACAATGATATCACATGGAAACAATGAATGGATGAGTAATCACTACCTATTTAAAGATAGGCATTGCATCTATAAAATCAGTGTAGCATCAGAAAAGATCTTACAACCAGTTCTTGAATGAAGTATTTTCTAAAATAGCCTTGGCATTACTGTACAAAGGGCTTATTCTTTTGCCTTTATTCTATGAGTTATTCTTGAGTGAAGGACAGTTACATTGCCAGGAAGCACCAGAGGAACAGGAAAGCTGACATTTCGGGTCGGGACCCTTCTTTAGAAATTTCTGAAGAAGGGCCCCAACCCAAAACGTCAGCTTTCCTGCTCCTCTGATGCTGCCTGGCCTGCTGTGTTCCTCCAGCTCCACAGTGTGTTATCTCAGACTCCAGCATCAGCAGTAACTAGCAGTAACAGTAACATCAGTAACTAGCTTATAGTTACATAGCCTATTTCTTAATTTAAGAAGCAGTATGCAGTACCTTGTTATTGGAATGAATGAATCACTTTCCTTCATGAATGCATTTTAAAGTACAAATACATCACATTCACATATCACCTGTTAAAGTGTAGACCCTCATAACTCAATCTTTATCCTGGCTGTTTATTTGCCTTTTTGCAGAGCATTTCAAGGCACAACCACGTCCAGCAACATAAGTAGTTTACATTTAATGTTAGGAATTGAACCTTACTTTGCTACAGGAGAAGAAGTTGATTGTTTAGTGAATATCTAGTACGTGAGTAAGTTTTATTCCAATCCTAATGTTCAACATAGTACAGCAACTGGTTTAAGGTTAATAAACTATATCAAATTACAACTAAATATAAAATTGAAGAAAATGATTAAGCAGTAATTACAAAACAGAATGGGTGGAAGGACGGGCGACATGTCACATTTGCATCATGTGGGAGTTTCTGAATGGCAGTTTGGTATGGAGCAAACAAGTCTGTGACAAGTGTTTGGAGTTCGAGCAACTTTGGCTCAGAGTTTACGAGTTAGAGTCTATGAGAAGCGGGTTCTGCTTCATCGGGCACTGGTACTAGCATTGGGGAACGTGGGATCTGTACTGATAACACAGTCTCCACCCAAAACTGTACTGGGGCCAGTGTTCTTGCCGACTGCAAAACAAGGAAAGTGGAGAGGACTTTAAATTAGTTAATAGGGAAAGGGATCAAATTGGGTAAAATGCAGTAAATTGAAGAGTAGAGTCAAGACTGAAGAGGTATTAAGTTTTTGGAAATGATAAATAGAAAGGAAAGGATAGAGTATGAATCTAAGAGTCAACTAGTAGATAAGACTAGAACTTAACAAAGGATAAAAGTGAAGAATCTATATCTGAATACATGTAAAATTTGAAAAAAAAACTAAAAGCACGTATAGAAACGAACTAGTACAATCTGATGGCTATTAAAAAGACTTGGCTTTAGGGCGGCATGGATTAGAATCTGAATCTGAAGGGTACAGCAGCTTAGATTTAAAATTAACTGATCGAGCACCTGCTGCCATTTGTGGAAGAGTGTTCTAAATATCTACCAGCCTTTGTGTGTCAAAGTGCTTCCTAACATCTCTCCTGAACGATCTGGCCCTGATTCTCAGATTGTGCCCCCTCATTCTAGAATCCTCAACCAATGGAAATAGTTTCTCTTTATGGACCCTGTCTTTTCCTCTTGATATCTTGAAGACTTCAATCAAGTTACCCCTTAACCTTGTAAATTATAGAGAACCTAGCTCGGGTCGAATAGTTTTGTGAACGAGTAATCATATTTGCTCAACCTTTTGGGGCTCTTTTAATGAAGTGACACAAACTGAGAATAAAGGGGAAATGATTTATGTAAATTTGTGGAAAGTGTTTGATAAGGTGCACCAAAGATTGTTTCAGAAAATAAAAGCTAATGGGGGTAGGGTGTAGCATATTGGCATGGATAGAAGGTTGTCTGGCTTACAGGAAGCAGCCTGTAGGTGTAAATATTCAGCTTGGCAAGATGTAGCAAGTGGTGTGATGCAGGGGTCAATGCTGGGACCTCAGTTTTTTTTTATAATTTATTCAACTGACTCAGATGAAGGGACAGAGGGTATGGATCCCTATTTTTGCTGATGTCACAAAAATAGGTTGAAAGTAAGTTGTTGAAAGGGCACAAACAGGCTTCAAACAGATATACACAGGTTAAGTGAGTAGGCAAAAGATGTGGCAAATGGAGTATAATGTGGAAAATATGAAATTGTCCATTTTTGCAGGAAGAATAAAAAAAAAGCATATTTTCCAAATGGTGAGCGATTACAGAGCTCTGACCTACAAAGAGACTTGAATGTCCTTACGTATGAATCACAAAAGGTTAGTACGCATGTGCAACAAGTAATTAGGAAAGTGAACGGAATGTTATGGTTTATTGTGAAGGAACTTGTACACAAAAGTAGGGCGCTATTGGTTCAGTCACAGTGGCACTGTACCTGGAGTATTGTGCACGGTATTGGTCACCTTATTTAAGAAAGTATGTACATGTGTTGGAAGTAGTCCAGCAAAGGTTTACTAGACTAATGCTTGGAATGGGAGAGGATTGTCTTATAAGGAAAGGTTGGAGAGGCTAGGCTTGTATCCACTGGGGATAGTTGACTTGAATGAAATGTATAAAACCCCTAGGGATCTTGATAGGGTAGATGTGGAGAGGATATTTCATCTGGAAGGAGAATCCAGAAGTAAGAATCATTTTTTAAAAAAGAAAATGATGGGTATTGATTTAAAATAGAGATGAGGAGAAAAATATTCTCTCTGGGGGCATGAGCATTTGAAACTGTCTTCCTGAAAAGATGGTAAAATATTCTTATTGAGTAAAAGGCTGAAAGGTTACTGGGATAGATAGGAATGCAGATGTGATGTTACAATCAGACATTTAAGAGGCTTCTTGACAGATTTATGAATAGGCAGGGAACAGAGGGATACCGATTGGGTAGAGGCAAAAGGTTTTTAGTTTAAAAGGGCATCATGTATTGGTACAGTCTTAGTGCGCCAAAGGGCTTGTTCCTGTGCTGTTCTGTTCTTTGTATCTTTCTTTGTTACAGATCAGCCATGATCTTATTGAATGGCAGAGCAGGCTCAAGCGCCTCAATGGCCTAACCCTGCTCCTTGTTTGTATGTTCCTAAGCTGAACGTCTTGGCAATTCCAAAACTCGCCCTACCATTTCTAATTCTGCTTGTGGCAGCCATGCCTCAGTGTCAGGATTCATGTCTCTTGTGGTTTCAAATCCCATTCCAGAGACTTGAAATTTGGGCAAACACTCCACTGAATTGCTGCCTTTTCTGATCCTGAACTGACTTCTGGGAATTGTGCAAGAATAGCTTGCCCCAGTTTCTCTTTTCTCTTTCTACCTCATTGATTTGGCCTTTGCCTCTTTATTTGGGGACAATGAGAGTTGAACCTGATCTCCCCATGTGGTAATAGTCAACTGACAGTAGAAACAACAAACAGAGTTAGTCCAACAGCAACCTCTGTGGTAGCACTACAGTTGTAGCTCAGCAACAGTCAAGCTCAAGTGAATTTATTGCTGTGATGCTAAGCATTTGGCAGTGGCCATATTGGAGTCTTCCATAACCTAGTCTGTCCCTTCTCATCGACATTTCCACTGAACCAGTGGAGAAGTCATCAGTTGTGACAAATGTGAGCCTGATAACTTCATCCGTAATGGCAAACATGACTGTTTTGTTTAAGGTCAATTCAACAGTTTTAGCTACAAGAAATGGTATCCAAGAGACTTGAGATCAGTTTTGAACATCAACCAAAACCACTTATTAATAAAGACCATGAGAAATAAGAACAGGAGTAGGCCATTCAGCTCCTTGAGCCTGCTGTACCATTAATAGGTTCACTATTGATCCAACACTCCCTTTGTCAATTTTCCTGCCCTTAGCTCATAACCCTTGATTCCCTGACTGATCAATAATTTTTCTATCTCAGCTTTAAATATCCACAAGGATTCTGCCCCCACAGCTCTCTGTGGCGAGGAGTTCCAAAGACTCTCAATCCTCTGACAGAAGAAATTTCGTTCAATATTGGCTCCTAATGATTTTGGTTATAATGCTACAAGAATGAAAAAAAAATGCCATCCTATTCAAAGCCCAGAGATCAAATTGAATTGCCACCTTTCTATGTTATCTGATGTTGAGAGTCAGAGATTATGTTGCTGTGGAAGTCGATTTAACCTGGTCCATGTGTGTGAACTGAAAGGCGCAGGTTCAAAATGACCAAACTTCAAGTATAAACAATTGAAAATTAGAGCTCTGTATGGAATAAGGCAGGTGCAATGTTAACCCATTCCTTCACAGAGGAGCTGGATCAATGTCAGTCTAGACATAGGATTGAAATTTATAAAATATGCATTGATTGAGATCATCATGTGGACCATGGAGATGTACCGGTGCCATGGTATGCTTAGGGAATGGGAACGGACACTATCTATAGAACATATTAGGCAGAATTAACATTATAGAGGTATGAGAATGGATGAAAATTCAGGAACTCTGAGAACCTTTGCCAATCCAAGGATTTTTTGGTAACCTTGACCTGGGAATTGAATGTGTGGCTTACCATCCATGATAGAACAGATTTTAGATTGTTTTTCAGAGTCCATGATTTGGGATACGGTTCAAAAAAAATGTGGCCTATGTTTGGTTGGTGGAGTTGTGGGTTCTATATGTGGGCAAGAGAGGTTGTGTTACCAGAGAGATTGAAGAAGCAAACTACTTAAATAATGTAACATTATTAAAAAGCAATACAATTAAATTATTAAAATTGATGCTTCCGCTTTCTTAAGACCCATTCCTGACAAGTATAAAACAAAAGGCTTCAAGTTCACATCCCTTTTGGCATTGTTAAAGGTTTACACTATCAAGTGTTTAGATTTATAATTTAGGCAGCACCCATTGCTCTGTGAGCAGTGTCCCACAGCAAATGTAAGTTGTATGGCCAATATACTTGTTTTCTTGGTATATTGTTAGTTGTGCACCGAATGGTGATAGAGGACTCTTTCCTGATGCTCAATGAAGCATTGGATGGTACCTTCTCAGCTTGATGTTTCACCTGAGGAAGAAAAAACTGTGCGTTGGAATGAATGCTAATCAAGGTTATGCACAGTAAAAACATTTATATATGCACTTCACACAACTGTTAGCAAGAAATTTGACATCAAGTCACATAATATTAGACAGTTAGACAGGTGGCTGAAAGCTTGGTCAATGAGGTGTGTTTTAAGGAATATCGCAAAAGGGAGAGAAAGAAAGGTTTAAGGAGGGAATGCCAGACCATCCAGTACAAGTTGACATATAATACATAGAACAATACATAATTGATAATAACGTTGAGTGTGAGATATTGCTGCTTTATGTAACCTGCAATGCAAAACCAAATGTATGATTTTGAGCACCCATTATCATATATTCTGTCAAATTTCAATTTAACACTATTGCTAATTCAGTAATTAGCGTTTTTTTTAAAGAAAAATGTTTATGAAGTGTTTTGTTTGGTAGTTAAAAATAATTCTGTCTAAGTAGAAAAGAAGTGTTGACAGTTAGTTAGCACTGCAGAGGAGAAGGGGAAATGGCTAAATCAGCAGAGAATGCAGTCGAAATGACTGGGTAAAGAAAGGAGGTTTTCACAGTGGCATGATTATTCTGTGTGGAAGGTAGTTGGTATCGCATGGCTGAGTTTGTAAAATGTTGCAGTATACATTACGTAGAACTTACAATACAATTTGGAACACTTTATCCATGCAGGGTGTGTTTAAGCTCCGCACAAGCCTATTCTTCTTCATTCAACCCTCCATTTCTGTGGCTACTGCACTAAATCCTTTCGTAATCTTTAAAGACCTCTCTCAGGTCACATCCCCCAGTCTTCTCTTTATTCTTTGCCATTAACATTGAATGGAGCTTCTACTGTAGTTAGACATATTGGAGATCTAAACAGAATGCTAAACAAGATTATGTACTGCTGGGAGAGAATGCTGAGTAGATTTTCCCCACTGGTACAAAGGATGAAGTAATCCAGAGATGTAGAGAGATTAAAAAAACTGGAATTGTTCTGCTCAGACAATGAAAAGTCACACCATTGCTGTATAAATGTATGAGGGGTTTTGATCTCATGGATAAATTGAAATTATTTCCACCAGCAGACAGTTTGATAACCAAGCAAAGATTTTAAGATAATTAGCTTTTAAAAAAATCTTCTATGATCTGGAATGAATTTCTTGGACTAGGTTTTCTTTTAGGTGTCAGGATCCTGATGTCAGGCATGTATAGATTTCTTGAGCCTATCTCTGCTTTCAGTGTGCAGAATGCTGCAACCTTCCCAATCATATGTTGTACATCACTGTAAGGTCATCAGGTCCCAACATGGAAGCACTTTAGGTTTTCAGTATTGTAGGTAGAAACTGAAAGGCTCCAAAGTAGGGATGGAGAAGAAGTTCCATTGCAGACCTATTCATCAATGGGGCTACATAGCCATTGATCCCCACAGCCCCATTGTTGGGCCTTGGAGCCTCTTGCTCAGTTGAGCTGGTTGATCCAACGTTGACAGAAAAAATTCTTCTGAATGGAGTATGCAGCCAACCCTGTTCCCAACTCATCTGAGAGGTGGGACTGCATAGGGGAGCCTTCCGCTGCCCTCTACTATTGCAGGCCCTCCAATACCTAATCAAAACAGAAATATTAAATTAAGTTTTATGTTCCTCAGGTTAATTTTAGAAACCCTAATTAATTTCCAATTCTTCTGAGTTGACACATTATCTATAGCTTGGTCAATATATTTGTAGCAAGTTCACATGTGCATTATGTTAACAGCACTATTTATCAGCTTGAGTTCTTAGGTTGGACAATTTTTTTTGTTCCACTACATTGCCACTCTGCGGAAATATTACGTTTACAAGAGTAAAAAGACTTCCGGAGGTAGAAAATTTTTGCAATTTTTAACGTCTCATTGGTCATATCTTCTGGTGAGCTGTTTCACCTAATTGACCTTTTATTTGAGTCTCTTTGTCAACTGACAAAGTTTGGGGAAAATTTTCACCTATTCTGACTGAAGCTAACATTCTTTTGCAATCAAAGGCGACCTATTCTGAAATTTTCCATATGCTCCTTTTTTTAGTTAGCTTTGCCTGTCTATCAATTGCTGGAAAACACCTGCAATGAACTGTGCTACTTTGCTTATGATCCTGTACCCAAGGGTTTCCTGCAAATAGTCCTTTGTAATCCTCAGTCATTTATTCAAGAGGTTATATATTACTTTTCTTCAATTTCAGTAGTCATTCATAATCTATTTCCAATCATTTTCTCAATATCAGTAAATTGTTCTACAGAACTATTTTGAAGGAGATGAGGTGAATGCTCCATGGGGTTGTGGTCAGTATTTATATTCAATTAGCATTACTAAAGGGGCAGTTTAGGTTTTTATTACATTGCTGGTGAAGCACACTAATAGATTCCGAGTCGGCGTGTGAAATAGACACAAAGCTTTTATTTGTGGAGAGAGCCCTATTGACTCGATCAGTCTCTCAGCTCTCTTCCCACACCCTACTGTCACAGGTATTCCCTACTTATATGTGCTTAATGTCCATCACCTCTTTCTCCTAACCTTAATAATTGCATTAACAGACGTTATCAATGGGATTGAGAAGGCAATAACATGGGACCATGCTGATTTGTTTCTTACATTATAAATGGTGGCTTCATTTCAGAAGTTCTTCATTGGATATCCTGAGGTCATCGGGTGATATGAAATTCAAGGTCCTTCTTCCTCTGTACTGTCTTGAAGTGTAAATGTCATCCACCTCAGCCTCTCTACCTTGCTAGCCTCCTTTAAGTTGCTTGCTGGATTCCTCACTTTTTACAAAGAATTTGGTCATCTTTTATAGTTTCCTGTTATGAGGCTCCATACCCTATTTTCTTTTTCATAATGTCTTTGTGCATAGTCCACTGAAAATGAAACTGTTTGAAAGAAGGGCACAGATTTCAAATTCCGTGAACTGGACCTGAGCTTGAGATGCTCTCCTTGTTAAAATGAGGAGCAAGACAGGAGATGAAAGTAGGACAAGTATTTGTTTATTTCCTCCTGGGAACTGGGCATCATTGCTAGGGCCAGCAACTATGACCAACCCCAACTGACCTGGAGAAAGTTGTGGTGATTGTAGTGACTTGTACGTTCAAGTAGAGTACTGGCGATGCAGCTTATTTTGCGTCGTGCTGAGTTCTGTTTATCTTTTGAAAACTCCAAAAAAAAGCTGTGCTTTAAGCTGAACAGAAAAGTTGGTGTTTGGCTCTGGGCCTCTGTCCAGGGCCAGCATTGAATATTTACACTGGAGGTGAGTATTCCAGCAGTATGCGTGGGTGGCACATTGAACATGGGCTCCTCATTTTAAATAGGGTTTTTCTTTGTCAAGAACCAAAGTAACATGAATTGAAAAACAGCAGAAAGTAGTAAGACACATGAAAATAAAAAGCAGCGATGTGATTGTGAATTTCTAGATATGAAGTGCGCAGGTTATTTGTATCACCTGCCTAATTTCTAGTTTATCCATCATTGGACATTGGTTGTCAGGATGTCAGTTTGAAGTAACTCTCATCTCCTGGACTGGAATTGTGGCTTTGCAATAGAAGCCAGTATTTCAGTACATGCTCTTGACTGGCTGATACTTCAGTATCTGCAGCCTCGTTAGGGGTTGCAATCCTTCAGGTTCTGTTCACTGATTGTGGGTCATTGAAACACAGCGGCTGAATGGTGAAGTTGGCAATCTGGCTGAAGATTATAGAGGCAGGAAGGGCATCATCATCCAAGTCACTCAACAGCTTGTGCGACTGTTTGCTTTTTCCAACAGCTACACAAATTGAAATAATGAAACTCCAGCAGCACACAATTATCCTGGGTCAATACTTTTCCCTCAACTGACATCAATAGAAACCAGTGATCTGGTTATTATCACACGTCGGTTTGTTTGAGGTTGTTGTGCTTAAATTGGCCACTGTGTTTCCAAAGTTACAAAACAAGACAGGATTTCAAAAAGTTTTCTGAAGAAGGGTCCGAACCCGAAACATCAACTTTCCTGCTCCTCTGATACTGCCTGGCCTGCTGTGTTCCTCCAGCTCCATACTGTGTTATCTCAGCATTTCAAAGATACTTTGTCAGCTGTGACTTGGACCCATCCTGATCCACCCCTCCTCCCTCCCTCCCACTGCTGGTAGCAGAATTTCTATTTGCTTTTTATCCTTTCTCATTCAGCATCTCCCCCTTTTTCTGCTGTTCTGTACCCACCTGTACAAGCTTACTCAAAACCCATTTTTTAACTGAGTTTTTGCATGTCCATCTAACTCCCCTAACATGGTCTATTATCAGTTACTGTCATTTTCTCTCTGTAAACTACATTGAGTATTTTTATTTCTTCAAAAGAACAATATGTAATGCAAGATAACAAGCATGGGGCTGGATGAACACAGCAGGTCAAGCAGCATCATAGGAGCAGGAAAAGTTTTCCTGCTCCTATGA
>JAHRHZ010000025.1:18496119-18510431 GCA_024137785.1 Ginglymostoma cirratum | reverse complement strand
CCTGCTCCTATGATGCTGCTTGACCTGCTGTGTTCATCCAGCCCCATGCTTGTTATCTCGGATTCTCCAGCATCTGCAGTACCTTTTATCTCTGATACAATATGTAATGCAAGCTGTTTTCTGCGAAAGGGAACAACCGAGAGGGGGTGTCATGGGATATACATCCATACAGCCCAAGTTAACCTTGACAGTAGGAAAAAAGGAACATAGACTTTCGTTAGTTTGCTTGTAAATGTGACATTTGAGATTTCTTTACCCAAATAGTGACCAGGGCTTGCAATGCATAGGACAGGAGCATAGCAGAAGCATAAATTATGGATGCTCTGATGGAGAACTGTTGTTTCTGGAATGATGAGGTAAAAGCACTCTCTCTTCTGATAAAAGAATTATAACAATGCTCTGTAACTAGTGACAGAAACACTTGAGGAAGTAATCTGGCTGGCGGAAGAAGGACTTGCAGATATGTGCTAATCTATTTATATAATCACTCTCAGGTATCCACTATTCCATCTGTAAAGTTGTTCCCCAAACTGGAATTCCCTCTATACAATCATGTCCAGCTATATCTTGTTGCGTCTCTACAATCACTCCCGGATATCTGCTATATTGGCTGTTTGATCACTCCCACATATTTACTGTTCCATTTGTACAATCAATCCCATAAATCTACTAATCTCTCTGTATAATCACTCCCAGATGTCTGCTTTTGCACCTGCACATTCACTCTCATATATCTGCTATTCTGGCTGTTTAATCACTCCCAGATATCTGCGATTTCATCTGTACAATCACACCCACATATCTATTGTTGCACGCTTACAATCGTTCCCAGATGTCTGCTATTCCATCTTTATCAACATTCCCAAATATCTGCTATTCCATCTGTATCACCATTCCCAGATATCTGCTATTCCATCTGTATCACCATTCCCAGATATCTGCTATTCCATCTGTATCATCATACCTTGATATTTGTTGTTACACCTGTATGTTCACTCTCAGCTATCTGCTTTTCTGGTTGTTAAATAATTCCCAGATATCTGCTCTTCCATCTGTATCATCATTCCTGGATATCTGCTCTCCCATCTGTACAATCACACCTCGATCTCTGCTCTCCCATCTGTACAATCAAACACAGATATCTGCTATTCTGGCTGTTAAATCACTCCCAGATATCCGCTATTCCATCTGTATCATCATTCCCAGACATCTGCTTTTCCGACTGTATAATTATTCCCGGATAGCTGCTATCCCTCTGTGGTTGCAACAGTATTTATGAAAGGCGTATAATGTGTTTGATGTTTACAGAGTCCTGCTGCTTATGAATGGGAATCCTGCTGAATATTTTATAAGTACTCAGTATTTCCTTAAAATACTCACAGATGTACATTAATAAAACCATGAAACCATAATTCATGTTTAACAGTATCTGGGACTGGTTAAAAATAAAACATATGGCTTTTCCAATAACTTATTGCATGATGGCACTGAGTGATGTGGGACAGAGCCAAACCAACATGGAAGTCCCTGTGTTCTGTGCTTAGGAAGTAACATTGAGCCATGTTTTCTCTACAAAGTGGGGTAGCACTAGTCAGGAAATTGCTCATCTTGGCAGAGGCACTTCAGTTTAAAGTGGCTCATCATACACAATTTTTACTGCTGTGGGTGCGTGGGTATGGGCCTGCTAAACCCCAAAAACAAATCCTAGGCAATAACAGGGATGTGTGAATGCTGAGTCCCACTGGTTAGAAAGTTCCCCTCAGTTCTCTGGAACTTTGTTTCAATTGTAAATAATGCAGTGTAACCCTCACGCCTCATCTCTTTCACCCTCTCTCATTCTTCATGGTGCCTCATGATTTCATTGTTAACTCAATGTCAACTCATGCCTTTTTTACTATCCATTTACCTGGAACGCACAAAGGACATAACTAATGAGTCACATAATATTAACGATGAGTGTAAAACTGCTTAGAAAAAGAAAACACAAGTGTTCTCTGAAAAATCTGTTGCTACAGTCCTATAAAAATGTCAATCAGACAGAACAAAAGTAAAAGAGGCTTTAAACAATTCACACTGTGGCACATTATTATGTAAATATTTATGTATATTTATGTATATATTATGAATACATTTAGTATATTGTTATGGAATTCCGTCCCTAATGGCATTGTGGGTCATCCTACAGCATGTGGACTGCAGCAGTTCAAGGAGGCAGCTTACTACCATCTTCTCAAGAGCAACGATGGACAGGCAATAACTGCTGGCCAGCCAATGATGCTCACGTCCCACAGGTGAAGAAAGAAATAGAATGTACACCAAGTACATGGTCATGGAAGAGGCACGGAATAAGAATGAGTTAGCATGTAAAGTACGAGGAGCCATAGGGAGTGTTTGGGGGATTTGTGTTGACATTGAATTGACATGAAGAATGTGTCTAGGTGGCTTGGGTAGGACCTTTTGACTCTACCATACAAACATTTTCCATTGTCATTCTATGATTTTTTTCTCTCTATTCATTTGTGGGATGTAGGCGTTGCTGACCAGGCCAGCATTTCTTGCCCATTCCCTAGGTGCCCTTGAGAAGGTGGTGGTGAGCTGCCTTCTTGAACCACTGCAGTCCTCCTGCTGTGGGTTGACCCACAATGCTATTAGGGAGAGAATTCCAGGATTTTGACCCAGCGACAGTGAAGGAACAGCGATATATTTCCAAGTCAGGATGGTGAGTGACTTGGAGGGAAAGTTGGAGGTGGTGGTGTTCCCATATATCTGCTGCCCTTGTCCTAGATGGAAGTGGTCTTGGGTTTGGAAGGTGCTGTCTAAGGACCTTTGGTGAATTTCTGCAGTGCAGCTTGTAGATAGTACACACTGCTGCTACTGAACGTCGGAGGTGGAGAGAGTGAATGCTTGTGGATGTAGTGCCAATGAAGTGGGCTGCTTTGTCCTGAATGGTGTCGAGCTTCTTGAATGTTGCTGGGGCTGCACTCATCCAGGCAAGTGGATTCACAACTCCTCTGAGGGGTTGTGAACCATGCCTCATTAAGAAGCCGACCTGAATTCAGGGAAATTTCAGAGAAGGTGTGGGATTGCTTGAAGACGCCAACCCAACAATGGAGCCTTCAGATGGGGCGTGCAGAGTGCAGGCTTGGCATTCCTACCATCAATCTCTCCAGTGAAACTTGCCAGCACTGGGAAAGAGAACAAGAATCTGGAATCAATCTCCGCAAGCATTCTTAAATGGCTCCAGAGAGGCCCTGACTAAAATCCAGTCCATCATATTTACTGCTTACATTAATTTTTTACATGTGATATCTGTCATATGAACACGCTATACTTGATGTGACAAGTATCTGCAGAGCACGTGGAGAGCAAACATTTCTCATTCATTACACTGCAACAAACGAGAACCAAGCACAAAGGGGTTCTAGGAATTAAACCACCCACAGAAGCTGAGGACACATGATGATGATAAATGCAGAATGAATAAAGAAGTGAGGAGCTCTTTGGGGCAGGGGCAGTGTATCTTCCAGAAGGTCTGGGTTCAAGACTCAGTTACTTCAGAGGCGTGTCATAACACATCTTAGTAGGCTGATTAAAAAGTCTAGAGAGCATTGGCTACCAATTTCTTCAACTGAAACAATGGAATTATTCAGTGACTTCCAACAATGTTTACAGCTGCCATCTTTTCAAAAGCAAAGTCTTGAAAAGCTCAAATATGCAGCATTAGCAGGAATGCAGGGTGAACAAGACTATTCGGAATATTCTTTTAAAGAGCTCTCAAGGGCATGGCAGGTCTCCTGCTGTGCTATGTCATTCTATGACCTTAACTGATGAATAAACCTGAGGACTTGCTGCTGCATATGATATAACAAAAAAGCCGAATTTATAACTTTGCGAGAAAATGATTAAACTGGCCCATAAAATAGGTTTTCCTCCATGTGGAAAGCTTCCAGTGTTCTTTGATAGTAGGAACTGCTGATGCTGGAGAATCTGAGATAACAAGGTGTAGAGCTGGATGAATACAGCAGGCCAAGCAGCATCAGAGGAGCAGGATAACTGACGTTTCGGGTCTGGACCCTTCAGAAATTAAAAGATTTTCTGAAGGGTCCAGTCCCAAAACGTCAGCTTTCCTGCTCCTCTGATGCTGCTTGGCCTGCTGTGTTCATCCAGCTCTACACCTTGTTATCTCTCTTATTCCAGTATTCTTTGCTGTCTAAGGCCTGTGTCTGTCTGAATCCACCCATCACTACCCTCCAAACTCTACTGCCTCCCTCTGGCAACTCCTCAGTTAAGGGGCTGATCAGAGCTATTCTTCCTGACAGGACCCACCAGATAGTTTTTGTTTGCATTTGTGTCTAATCCTGTCAGATAAGTTTCCAATAATAAAAACTGAAAGAACTGCGGATGCCATAAATCAGAAATTGCTGGAAGGGCTCAGCAGGTCTGGTGGCATCTGTGGAGAGAAATCAGAATTAACATTTCAGGTCGAGTGGCCCTTCCTCAGAATTCTGATTTCTCTCCACAGATGCTGACAGACCTGCTGAGCTTTTCCAACAATTTCTATTTTTGTTTCAAATTTCCGATAATTGTCAGCGAGGCTAACCATTCTAGGTGTGCTGGTACTTACTGTTTGTAAATCCTAAATTGGCTGCTGTCCCCACCAATGCTACCTTCTACTCCAAGAAGTGCTAAATTGCTGGTTGCAGGACATCAGTGAAGCATTTTTGAGGCTTCAAGCATTCAATAAACACACTTTACATAAAAACTCAAAAGGATAGTAACCTCTTCAGATATAATTTTGCCAGCAAAGGTAATGTCAATATTGCATTGCCAGTAACATAAGCTTGCATTTATACAGGCCTTCAACATATCAAAATGGCCCAAGGTGCTTCACAGAAGCATAATCAGACAAACGTTGACACCAAGTTGCATAAAGAGATATACGAAAGGTGACCAAAAGCTTCGTCCAAGCAATAGATTTTAAGGACCATCTTAAAGATGGAGAGAGGAGTATCAAGCTAAAAAACATTCAGGGAAGAAGATTTAGAGTTTAGAGCCAAGGTATCTGAAGACACAGCCACCTTCGGAGGAGTGATGTCATTTGGTGGCACACAAGGAGACCAGAATTGGAGGAACAAAGGAAATCTTGGAGAGTTATTGAACTGTAGGCGAATACAGAGATAGGGAGGAGTGAGGCCATATCAGTGATGTGCATTTTAAAATTGTGACATTGGCAGACCAGTCAGAGAGTTTAACTTGCTTACAGCTGAGGAGAAAATAGCAAGTAGAATGGGTGACCTATGTCAAATTAAGGCTCCACATTTAGCCCTGTAACAATAGGTTACAGGAGCTGAGATTCTCCTATTTATACTCATTCATGAAAACTATAAACTGGCGACTTCTGTTAGTTTCAGCCGGAAATTCTGTGTAACAGTTTTGAAGCGATCCATGGTTATTTAAGCAGGGCCTTTTGGTAACAATAAAGATTGTTTGCCGTGGAGTTTTGAAAAGACATTGTGCAAACCAGTTGGATTTTTTCTTGAACTTCAGCATATTTTTGACTTTGTTAAACAAAATATACACTCTCAAAAGGAGAGATAAAGAGTTAAACCATTTATATTTAACACTTGTGTACTTCCAGAATTTTCTGCCTTGGTTCTACAGATACCTTTTAAAAAAAATCACAGCTTCTCTGTGAGCTGTCAGAAATTGATGTAGCTGAGTTTCTGCATTTGTGAAGTGTCGCCATAAATCATAACAGTTTCGAAATTTACATTTTTTTCTCAATCTGCGTAACATCAGTTAAGCAGGCACTTACTACAATTATGTATTTTTGTTTGTTTGTTCGGGTGCTTCATATTTTGGATGTTTTTCATCAGCAAGCTGTGAACCATGCCAAGGCATTACGTAACACCTGCTGAAATTCAGCTTCTCATGCAGACTCTTTGCAAAATGTGTTGTTTCAACAGTGACACCAAGCTTCCTTGTTTAGATCTCAAATCACTTTCATGCACATGGGACCTGAACACATTTTTCAGAGTTTCACTCGCACTCAGGAGCCAGACTGTGCCTTAGTAACAAAGTACAAACTCATGACAGATTGGTCAGGTTACCTATGATACAAAAGGTCATGGATTAAGATCTGCTTTGGAAACTCAAACACATAGTTCAGTTTGGCACTCCCAGTGAGAGAGCACTGTACTGTCTGAAGTACCACCTTTTGGAGATTCTTATTCAAGGTGTTCAGGTCAATCTCTATATCTTAACCAACAACATCATTAAAACTGACTGTCTGTTTATTATCCTATCGTTATTTGTCAAATCTTGCCATGAACCATATTACAAAAGTGACTGCATTTAAAAAGTACTTCATCGGCTGTAAAGTGCTTTGGAATTTGAAAGATGATACAAGAATGCTAATTTTTATCTAACTATGCTCTTTAATTCATGGCATATGATATTTCTGAGAGATGCAAATAAGCATTGTATGAATGTAAGGCTGCTGGGTTTTGTTCAGCATGAAAGCCAAATTCAAATTCCACAATTATTGATGGCTGGTCATGTTTGGCCCAGGAGGAGGCAGAATGCCAATGCTCCAATATCTTCCATTGGAGCATTGCATCTTGTTAATAATTTTTCTCCGAACTGCTTTGTTATTTGAAACGTGCGATGGCCAAGAAATGGGAATTCACATGTGGAGTTAAAAAATCCCTTAATGATGCATGTCAGTACAGAGTGTTCTGCAATTTATGTGTTTAAAGGCTGTCAGCCAATGTTTATTCATCAAGTGTATTCGGCCTAAAGTACTTCACCTCACCCTATCAGCATATCCTTCACTCCTTTCCTCTCTCATGTAGTTCTCCAGCATCCTTTTTAATAAACCACTGCTATTTACCTACCATCCCCTCAGTCAGCAAGTTCCATTTTCTCTCCACCTAGTGGGTAAAGAGGTTTCTCCTGAATTCTTGTTCAGCATCATTACTGACAATCTTGTATTTATGGCCTTTAGTTTTGGTTTCCCCAGTGGAAGCGGTTCCTCTTCATCAACTCCATAAAAACCTATTCATAGTTTTAAATGCCTCTCTGAGGTTACCTGCTGGCCTTTTTCTAAAGAGAAAGTGACAGTTTCACATGGTGTGGACTGGGGACTAAATTATTGTAAAGGTAGTGTCACAGAGTGGATTTATGGTGACTGCAGCAATAATATCTAAAAGCATCATTGAACTCTGTGGGGCCATGTATTGGAAGCCATGTGGGAAGCGTGGCAATAATTCATTAGAATTTGGTTAGCCTTCTGTTTTGAAAAAGTTGCATTTCTTTTATTTTGAAGTACAAAGCGACAAGGGACAGTAAAAACCAATAGCAACTTAGATCACTCATCAATAGATTAAAGGTCCGAGTGGATGGGATCCGAAGTGAATACCGCAGCCTGGCATATTATAGCAAAGGATTTGAATCAGTTAAGAGGGTTGAGATTGGATAGAAGAGAAGAAAGTAACAGTGGGTTGGTCATTTGACCTACGATCAACAGGTCTGCCTCACTGTCAGCTGTCAAGAAAAGAAAAATGAACTTGCATTTGTATAGAACCTTGCACAATCCCAAGATGTTCCAAACTACTTTAAAGGAAATAACATACTTTCTGAAGTGTGGTCACAGTTTTATGTAGGAAATGCACAGCAACGACCTGAGTAGCAACACAACAGTGACCAGCACCTTTTATCTTTTTTGAATACTGGTTGTAGGGTGAGTATTTCCTGAGGACACCAGTCGCTCTTTTTTGCAATAGAGCCATGACAGGCTTCAGTTCAACATCTCACCCAAGAGACAGCACGTCCAATAGTGCAACATTGCACTCTGTCATGTCAGTCTGAATTCTGAGCTCACGTTTTCAGACTGGGAATTGAAGCCCTGATTTTCTAACTTCAAAAGGTGAGAATGTTAACAGCTGAAGCAAGGCTGACACCCTCAGTATTAAAGCTGCATACTAGAACCGAAAACAGCTGACAGATTAGTGAACCGGAATTCACATACTTCACATAATTCACTGTGTGTGTGTGTGTGTGTGTGTGTGTGTGTCTGTGTGTGTGTGTGTGTGTCTGTGTGTATATGTAGTGTGTCTAAAGCACATTTCTAATGATGATGAGACTGTTCCATATGGGGGTTACAGTTTTGGTCGCATCTGGCCTTCTTATATCTGTGAGTCTTGACCTATCACACACACAACTGCCAATTTTGGAAGTTCATGCCGAACCAACTCCCTAAGATTCATAGAATGGTTACAACATAGAAGGAGGCTATTTGGCCCTTTGCACCCATACCAGCTCTCTGCAGGAGCAATTTAGTTAGTCCCACTCCTCCACTCTACCACCACCTCCCCCCCGCCCTCCTTACCATCCAAATGTTTTCCTTCAGGTGTTTATTCAATACCATTTTCAAAGTCATGATTGAATGTGGAGAGGTGATGGCCTAGTGGTACTATCACTAGGCTGTTATCCAGAGACTCAGATAATGTTCTGGGAATCTGGGTTCAATTCCCACCATGGTGGATGGTGGAATTTGAATTCAATAAAATATCTGGAATTAAGAATCTAATGATGACTGTGAATCCATTGCCAATTGTTGGAAAAACCCATCTGGTTCACTGACATCCTTTAGGGAAGGAAACTGCTATCCTTACCTGGTCTGGCCTACATGTGACTCCATACCCACAGCAATGTGGTTGACTCATTACTGCCTTCTGGGCAATAAATGCTGCCCAGCCAGCAATGTCCTCAACCTATGAATGAATAAAGAATGAAGCTGCTTCTATAACCTTTCAAGCAATACATTCTATATCAGTAACAAATCTGAATGTATAGCAAGTTCTGCCTCATGCTAAAAGATAAAGGACTTGCATTTATATTCATAACCGCCATCTCAAAGTGCTTTCCAGCCAAAAAAGTAGTTTTGAAGTGTGGTCACTGTTGTATTGAAGAAAAGATGACAGCTAATTTTGTGCAGCAAACTCTCACAAACAGCAATGTGATAACGACTAGTTAATTGATTTTTGCGATGTTGGGATTAAACATTAGCCAGGATGACAGGATTAAATCCCCATTTTGCGAACACAGGTTCTTTTACCTCAACCTGAAAAAAATAGATGGAGTCTCAATTAACCATCTCCTCTGAAGGATGGCATCTCCAACAGAATAGCACTACCTCTGGTTTGCACTGGAATGTCAGCCTTGATTTTTCTGCTCAAGCACTGGAATGGGATTTGAATCTGGAATGTCATGTTCAGAGGCCAATGGCTGACACATTTTGCCCGTACTTTTGCTAATTATCTAACTCTGTCCATTATTTATCAACCTTTCTGCAGAAGAGAACATGCTTTATTTATCTATTCCACCTATTGATATTGAACAACTTTATCAAACCTCTTGACAAAGCTTTACGCTATAGTGAAATCTTGCTGTTTCCATGTTCTTCATGTCCCACCTCATTCTTCACTAAATGAACATGAACCGTAGCTTAGAAATTGGTTCGTGTTGTCCTTTTTGTACAGGCATGAAGTGGCCATCTAAATACCTAGACTTGCAGTTGTACATTTCAGGATGGATGTGTGCCACCTGCCATATTGGGTCAAAGCAAGCATGTTGTCCTTCACCAACGTCTGCGAAGATATTTGGCTCTTCTGATATACAAATGTGGGACCCAGTTCCTGTTTGTGGACCAGTCTCCAAGCTTGCTTTGCTCTGAAGTAACAAGTGCCATTGCGAACTAGACTTGAGGAAATTAGCCTGAGGAATGGCCAACAAAACAAAAGAGGCAAATGGCCAAATCAAAGCACAGTTTCTTTTTTCAACCAGCAACTCCCCTTCCCCACTCTTGACTCTAATGAAACTGTCACTGGTCTTCTGTTTAACTGAAATATGGATCCTATGACTAGTTGATGAGAACTGTAAATTTCTTCATCCATTTCCAGAGATTTTTTAACCGACCTGTTCAAAATGTGCTATGACACTCTCCTGGTGAGGGCGGGACTTGAATACAGACCTTTCAGCCCAGAGGAAAGGACTCTACCCCTATGTCACACAAATCCCTGACTTCATCTATTTTCATATTACTAATTATAAGCAACCTCATGTGTAGTGGGCCAATGGCACAAGAATTGGTTGATGAATCTATTGTTTGTTTAACACTTCTCTTTATGAACTAATCACAGGGAATTGATTCATTACTCTTAAATCAGGGCTCCATCTTACAAGGTGGGAATGAGCTTGTGATGAATAATGAATACAAAAAGACACAGTGCTGCAAGAATGGACTCCTCTCTCCAAACTCAGCTGGCAACCTTTCCAACAATACAGCAGGAAAGACAGCTGAAAGATACTAATAATGTTCCCATTATGCTGTGTAACCAGCTTGGAAGATACTGTATAGCTCTTACGGCAGCGCAGTGGCTCAGTGGTTAGCACCGCTGCCTCACGGCACCAGGAACCCGGGTTCAATTTCACCCTCAGGTGACTGGCTGATTGGAGTTTGCGCATTCCCCCTGTGTCTGTGCAGGTTTCTGCTGGGTGCTCCAGTTTCCTCCCACAGTTCAAAGATGTGCAGATTAAGTGGATTGGCCATGTTAATTTGCCCATAGTGTCCATGGGTATGTAAGTTACATGAGTTAGCCATGGGAATGCAGGGTTACAGGGAAAGTGTTGGGTCTGGGTGGGATGCTCTTCAGAGGTTTGGTTGAGCTGAATGGCCTATTTCCACACTATAGGGATTCTATGACAAAACTTTGAAGGGACAGTGCAGTGAAAAAACTGTACAACAATTACATTTTAAAAGGAACATTGATTATTACTTGCTCATTGTTAGAATTCTGTTCCCTGATTATCATTGATTGTTTGTTATTTCCAAATAGACTCAAACCGCAGGAGGCCAATCAGCCTATTAAAGCTGAAAAGCCTCTTTGAAGGAGTTATCCAATTATTTCCACCATCTCCTGTTCACCTTCCCCCATCCCACCCACTCTATCACTAGAGCCCTGTCAATTTAAACATGTTATTTTACTGATATAAAAAAGTTGTATGTTCCTTGCACAACCTGCTCAGTGATTGCTTTCAGTTTTTATGATGGCCTACATTATTTATCCGAAGCCAACAAATATAGCTGCTTTTTACTAGGTACAAGGCCACAACTATTTTCTGTTAGCACTGGGCCTCTGTCAGTACCAGTTGGATTGGCCGCATTTATATTTTGAATTGTTTATCGTTCTCTTGTTGGAATGTACCTAAAGTTATCCATCTGCCTTTAACAGAGATTGGGAGCTCAGAGATGTGTAGAGCTAGCTCTATCAACAGTCTATCCTTGTCCTCCCTACAAAGTTACCTGATTTCCTGTTATTTAGTGTGGCCTATTTGACGGACTCACGGGTGAGGTGAGAATGACTTCCCTTCATATAAATACAGCATTTGACTGTGGCATCCAAGAGTCATAGCAAAATTCAAGTCAGGGAGAATGAGGGGAAATTAAGCCATGACTAGGGCAAAGGAAGATGCTATTGGTTATTTGGAAGCCAATCACCTCGGCCCCAAGACCTCACTGTGTGAGTTCCTAAACGTAGTGTTCTGAGTCCAAGCATATTTTACTGCATTATTATTAAGCTTCACAAAGTGTAAGATCTTGGACACAGGGATATTCATTGATGATTGCAGTGTTCGGTACCGTATCCAACTTCTCAGATACTGAAACAACCCACGTCTGCAAACAGAAACACCAAAACAGCTCGGGCTGATAAGTAACATTCACATCCCACAAGTGCCAGACAACGAACATTTTCGACATCGGGAAATCTAACCATCTCCCTTTGACTTTCAACAACATTACCATTTCTGAACCACTTCCCCTGCCCATCAACATTCCAAGGGTTACCATTGTCCAGAAGCTGAACTGGATCAGATATATTAAATGTGAGAGAAAGTCAGAGGCATTCTGAGGCATGTACTTGCTCCTTCACTGTCACTGCATCAAAAGCTTATAACTCCCTCTCTAATAGCATTATAAATGTACGTATACAGTATGGACTGGTAGCTGTTTAAGAAGGTATCTCATGACCAGCTTGTCAAGGGTAATTAGTGATGGGCAACATAGATGCCTTTGCCAGTGATGCCTTTCTCTCATGTACCTACAAAATAAATTTCACAAAGCACATTGTATTTGGTAAAATCTTCAAGAAAGACCAGTATGGGATACAGAAGACATTAATAAACTTGCAGATTGGTATGCAATTAACAAATTGATTTCATTGCTGATAAGGGTGTATTGTTAAAAGAGAAATAAGAACTAACCTACTACTTGGATAATAAAGCTAAATGGAGCAGGGGAGCATCATGATCAAAGGGTACAGACTGGCAAATCAAATTTACAAGACCATAAAAAAAACAAAACAATAAAGTTCATTTCTAGATAAATAATATTGAAAAGCAGCAAAGTCATCATAAACCTGTATAGAAACCACTGTATTAAATCACTTGAATCTACAACTCTGGCTTAGAGGCAGCATTCAGTCATGGTAATGATGCTGAACATCACCTTGGAGACGATCATTGTCTGGCATGTGTCTGACATGAATTTTACTTACCACTTATCAGCTTGAGTCTAAATATTTATAAGGTGAGAGGAGAAAGATTTAAAAGGGACCTAGGGGGGCAACTTTTTCACACAGAGGATGGTTCGTATATGGAATGAACTGCCAGAGAAAGTGGTAGATGCAGATACATTTACAATGTTTAAAAGACACTTGGACAGGTACATGAATAGGATAGGTTTAGAGGGATATGAGTCAAATGAAAAGGAATGGTATTAGTTTAGTTTGGGAAATCTGCTCAGCATGGACGAGTTGGACCGAAGAGTCTGTTTCTGTGCTGTATGACTCTAGGTCAAGCAGGACATGAGTGCGTGCCGTCTTTCACATCTTTTAAAGAAATGTGCAATCAGAAAGGAAATAAAATCCTGCATGAGCTGTGAGCTGCTGAGACTGTATTTCCATTGACAAAGGAATGCCATCCTAGCTTATTTAAATTCTTTGATAACTGTGCCTGTGTTGGAGTTCTTGCCAAAGCAACTTCCTTCATGGAAAAAACTGTAGGGCAACTTGTACCATTATTGTTGAGTTCACGAAAAGGAGGTTCCATAAGCTTGGAATGGTCAGTATGCTGAATACCTGGACTGATTCATCTTAACTGCTGGTGCACTGTCAAAAAGGTACATTTTAAAAGATGAAGTTATCCCCTGATAAACCAAAGTCATTCTCTCTTTGCATTAACAATACATATGCCATTCAATGACTTGAATGAAATGATGTTAGTAACACAGGAAGGTGAGAATTTATTTACCAAATCGTAGGGCAGATTTCTCGTTGAGGTGGCGCTATCTCTTACAGGGAGGGTCCATTAAATCTAATGTCAATTGGTGAGGTCACCAGTGGGCATTCACCTGGAGTCAGGGGCTGGCCAATCAGAGGCCGGCAGCCATGGAGATGGAAGCTCAATGATAAAGGCTGTGACAGCTGCCGGATGTGCACCCAGGATTGGGGAAGATCAGGGAAGAGGGTAGGTGGGTTGTGACTTAACTAAGAGGTTGGCTCAAAAGTTGTGGACACTGGGGAGAAGGGAGAAGGTGAATTGAAAGCAAGAGCAGGAGGGGCGTTTCTCAGTGGACACTTCCCTGCCCTGTGGCCAGTCCTTTGATCAGAGCTGATTGACATGGTTTGACCAGTCAGGCATGCTGCGAGGCCTGGTTACAGCTGGGTTAATCCCAAAGGCAGCATGCTAAAGCCGTTAAACGACCTTCGGTCCAACTTTGCTATGCCAATCAAATTTCCCAAACTAAACAAGTTCCTTTTGCCTGCATTTGGCCTATTTCCCTTTCCTATTCATGTACCTGTCCAAATGTCTCTTTACTGTTGCCAGGGACCAGATTTAATTCCAGCCTCAAGCCACTGTCTCCATGGAGTTTTGCACATTCTCCCCGTGTCTGTGTGGATTTCTTCTGAGTGCTCCAGTTTCCTCCCACAATTCCAAAATGTACAGGTTGGATGAATGGGTCATGTTAAATTGCCCATCATGTCCAAGGATGTGCAGGCTAGGAGCATCAGCCATGGGAAATGCAGGGTTACAGGGATTGGGTGGGGGGTGTGGGTCTGGGTGGGATGCTGTTCGGAGGGTCAGTGTGGACTCGATGGGCCAAATGGTCTGGTTCCACCCCGTAGGGACTCTATGATATGAACTTCCGTCTGTGTGAAAAAGTTGCCCCTCAGGTCCCTTTTAAATCCTAG
>JAHRHZ010000025.1:18460844-18495719 GCA_024137785.1 Ginglymostoma cirratum | reverse complement strand
CCCAAGCCTCCGCTTGGTTTTCCCGATGTAGAGGAAGCCACAACGGGTACAGCGGATGCAGTATACCACATTGGCAGATGTGCAGGTGAACCTCTGCCTGATGTGGAAAGTCTTCTTGGGGCCTGGGATTGGGGTGAGGGAGGAGGTGTGGGGGCAGGTGTAGCACTTCCTGCGGTTACAAGGAAAAGTGCCGGGTGTGGTGGGGCTGGAGGGGAGTGTGGAGCGGACAAGGGAGTCGCGGAGGGAGTGGTCCCTCCGGAAGGCAGATAAGGGTGGGGAGGGAAAAATGTCTTTGGTGGTGGGGTCTGATTGCAGATGGCGGAAGTGTCGGAGGATGATGCGTTGGATCCGGAGGTTGGTGGGGTGGTATGTGAGGATGAGGGGGATTCTTTTTTGATTATTGTTGTGGGGACGGGGCGTGAGGGATGTGTTCCGGGAAATGCGGGAGACACGGTCGAGGGCGTTCTCGACCACTGTGGGGGGGAAGTTGTGGTCCTTAAAGAATGAGGACATTTGAGATGTGCGGGATTGGAATGTCTCATCCTGGGAGCAGATGCGGCGGAGGCGAAGGAATTGGGAATAGGGGATGGCATTTTTGCAGGAGGGTGGGTGGGAGGAGGTGTATTCCAGGTAGCTGTGGGAGTCAGTGGGCTTGAAATGGACATCTGTCTCTAGGTGGTTACCCGAGATGGAGACAGAGAGGTCCAGGAAGGAGAGAGAAGTGTTGGAGATGGTCCAGGTGAACTTCAGGTTGGGGTGGAAGGTGTTGGTGAATTGGATGAACTGTTCGAGCTCCTCGTGGGAGCACGAGGCGGCGCCGATGCAGTCATCAATGTAACGCAGGAAGAGGTGGGGTTTAGGGCCAGTGTAGGTGCGGAGGAGGGATTGTTCCACATAACCTGCGGGTACCCATGGCTACCCCCTTTGTCTGTCGGAAGTGGGAGGAATTGAAGGAAAAGTTGTTGAGGGTGAGGACGAGTTCGGCTGGGCGGATGAGGGTGTCGGTGGAGGGGGATTGGTCCGTTCTGCGGGACAGGAAGAAGCGGAGGGCCTTTAGGCCATCAGCATGGGGAATACAGGTGTATAGGGACTGGACGTCCATAGTAAAAATGAGGTGTTGGGGACCTGGGAATTGGAAGTTCTGGAGGAGGTGGAGGGCATGGGTGGTGTCACGGACGTAGGTAGGGAGTTCCTGGACCAAGGGGGTGAAAATGGAGTCTAGGTAGGTGGAGATGAGTTCAGTGGGGCAGGAGCAGGCGGAGACAATGGGTCGACCAGGGCATTCAGGTTTGTGGATTTTGGGGAGGAGATAGAAGCGGGCGGTGCGGGGTTGGGGAACGATGAGGTTGGAGGCGGTGGGTGGGAGGTCTCCTCCCAGTTGCGACCCATTTCAACTCCCCCTCCCATTCCTCAGATGACATGTCCATCCTGGGCCTCCTGCAATGCCACAGTGATGCCACCCGAAGGCTGCAGGAACAGCAAATCATATTCAGCCTGGGAACCCTGCAGCCCAATGGTATCAATGTGGATTTCACAAGCTTCAAAATCTCCCCTCCCCCAACCGCATCCCAAAACCAGCCCAGCTCATCTCCACCTCCCTAACCTGTTTTTTCTCTCACCTCAAGCCACACCCCCATCTCCTATCTACTAACATCATCCCGCCCCCTTGACCTGTCCGTCCTCCCTGGACTGACCTATTTCCTCCCTATCCCCCTACCTACACTCACCTTTACTGGCTCCATCCCCGCCTCTTCGACTTGTCTGCCTCCTCTCCACCTATCCTCTCCTCTATCCATCCTCTATCCACCTCCCCCTCTCTCCCTATTTATTTCAGAACCCTGTTCCCCTCCCCCATTTCTGATGAAGGGTTTAGGCCCGAAACGTCAAGTTTTCCTGCTCCTATGATGCTGCTTGACCTGTTGTGTTCATCCAGCCCCATGCTTGTTATCTCAGATTCTCCAGCATCTGCAGTACCTTTTATCTCTGATACCTTTTAAATCCTTCTCTTCTCACCTTAAAAATATAGCCCCTAGTTTTGAATACCACCCCTCCAGGGTTAAAAAAAAAGACTAAGGCAAGACATCACTTGTGGGAGTGGAGGGCCTGTAAAAGTAACCAAACAGTTGTGTAGAGTATAATAGAACAAATCACGCCAGTTTATCAGAAAGACACGGTAATAATCTGTATACTTACTGGAAAAGTCAGGTAGACAAAAGTAGCCTAGATCAGGAGTTCATTGAAGGTTTTCAGGATAGTTTCTTAGAACAACATGTCCTGGAGCCTACCACAATATAGGGTATAGAAGATCTTGTATGGTGTAATGAGGTAGTGTTAATTAATGATCTCAGTGTGAAGGTGTCCCTAGATAGCAGAGTCCATTATATGATTGAATTTTACATGCAGTTCAAGAGAGAAAAGTGTGGACCGTACAATAGTATTTTAAACTTAAATAAGGGCAATTATGAGGGCAGGGAGCAATGTTAGCTGATGAGAACTGGTAAATTAGTTTAAGGGATAGGTCAATGTGATCCGCTGGCAGACATTTAAGGGAATATATCAGGGTATACAGAATAGATAGATTCCAATCATAAGGAAATATTCCAAGGGGTGGACTGAAAATTCGTGGTTAAGTGAAAAGTTTACAGATTGTATCGAACCTAAAATAAAGGCATGTAATTGTGCAAAGCTGGGTGACAGGACAAAAGATTGAAACAACAGTGGCTAATGATGCTCCAAGTAGAAGTGAAGGGCTCTGAGACCATCCTGATGGGGGATGGATGTGTGGAGGGATTGCACATCCATGGTAAAGAGTCCCATTAGCTTTCATTAGCCACCATTTCTGCCACCTCCAGCAGGATGTCACCACCAGACATATATTTCCTGCTCCTCCCTTGTCAGCCTTCCACAGGGACCGTTCACTTCGGGACACCTTGGTCCACTCCTCCTTCACTCCCAACGGCAACTTCCCCTGCAATCACAGAAGGTGTAACAAGTGCCCATTTAATTCCTCCTTCCTCAGTACCCAAGGCCCCAGACACACCATTCAGGTGAAGCAATGATTTTTCTGTACTTCACTCAATCTAGTCTACTGCATTAGCTGCTCACAATGTGATTTCTTTTACGTTTACATTGAGGAAATGAAGTGTAGTCTGGGCAAGCACTTTGCAGAACACCTATGTTCTGTCCGCAAAATACACCCTAAGCATCCAGTTGCTTGCCGCTTCAACACACCACCTTGGTCCTTGGTCCAAATCTCAGAGAGTGGTGGGCCTGTGGAATTCATTGCCACGGAGCGCAGTGGAGGCCGGGACGTTGAATGTCTTCAAGGCAGAGATTGATAAATTCTTGATCTCGCAAGGAATCAAGGGCTACGGGGAGAGTGCGGGTAAGTGGAGTTGAAATGCCCATCGGCCATGATTAAATGGCGGAGTGGACTCGATGGGCCGAATGGTCTTACTTCCACTCCTATGTCTTATGGTCTTATGGTCTTTCTCAGGCTTGCTGCAGTGCTCCAGCAAAGCTCTGTGCAAGCTGAAAGAACAGCACCTCATTTTCCACTTGGGAACTCTACAGCCTTCTGGACTTTATATAGAGTTCAACAACTTTAGGGTTTGAGCAGCTTTCCCCATGCTTTACTCATACATACACATCAGGTCTTGTCATTAGAGATAACAAGGTGTAGAGCTGGATGAACACAGCAGGCCAAGCAGCATCAGAGGAGCAGGACAGCTGACGTTTTGGGCCTAGACCCTTCTTCAGAAGCTCCGCTTCTGAATGGCCGCTCCATGCATAACACATTGTCAGCTTCTAATAGTCCGCATTAGCAGCTATACATTCTCCTTGGCTGGTCTTTATCCGCTCTTTGTCTGACCAACTGATTTCCTCTCTTTTGGGTTCTATCTCGACCTATAGTTTACTCCTCACCCCGCTCCACTGACCACATCGTATTCATAAAAAACATCCTTTTCCTAAGTACCATCAGCTCTGAAGAACAATCACTAGACCCAAAACATTAACTTTGATTTCTCTCCACAGATGCTGCCAGTCCTGCTGAGATTTTCCAGCAATTTCTGTTTTTGTTTCAGATTTCCAGGATCTGCAGTTCTTTTGGTTTTATGATAGAAGATTGGTTACGTTATAAGAAAAATCAAAGATGATTAAAAACTTAATAAGAAGGGTAAATTTAGACTAAGAAGAAAGTTAGGTAGAAATATAAAAACAGCCAGTAAGAGTTTCTATAGATATTTAAAAAGAAAAAGAGTTAAAATAGAATTTTACATTCAGTTTGAGGCAGTGAGGAGTCAGTCCAAAATTATTTCTAAAATTTAAAAAATGACAATGACGAGGGCAGGTAAACAGAGCTGGCTCAAATGAATTGGAAAATTAGGTTAAAGAATAGGTCAGCAGGGATGTGGTGCAATATATTTAAGGGATATTTCAGAATGTATGGAACCAATACATTCCATCAAGCATGAAAAGTTCCAAGAAACAGACTCCATCCTTGGTTAACCAGAAATTTTATCAATAGTATTAAACTAAAAGAGAAGGCATATCATTACATCAAGTCAGGAGGTGGATCAGGAGGTGGAAGAAAATATAAACAATAAATCGGGAAATGGAAAGAAAGGAGGAACTCTGGGGAAACCACAATCACCAGAGAAGTGGTACTGAGTACATTGTTGGAGCTGTGGGCTGACACCCTGTGGTCTTAAAAGAAACGAATGGTGAGATAGTTGATGCTTTGATTTTATTTTCCCAAAACTCCTTGATTTGGAGTTAGAATGGAAAATAGCAAATGTTTATGCGAAAAGGTAAGGAAACAGAAAGCAAGAAACTATATGCCATCTATCATAGGGAAAATGTAAGAATATATGATTAAAGAAGTTGTAATCATGCACTTGGACAAGTTCAAAATAATCAGGCAGAGTCAACCTGGTTTTACAAAAGAGAAAGGGAAACTATTGGAGTTTTTTGAGCAAGTAACATGTGCTGTGGATGAGGGTGGGTATGCTGTATTTAGATGTTGAGAAGGCATTTAGTGAGATGTCACATCAAAGGTTAATGTAGTTAGAAGAAGCTCGGGTGTTGGGGGATGTCATATTAGCATGGATAGAAGATTGGCTGGCTGACTAAGCAGAAAGTAAGTGTAAATGGGTCTTTCTCAGGTTGGCAAGATATCACAAGTGGTGTGCCACAAGGATTAATGCTGGGACCTGAACTGATTGCAATTTATACAAACAACTTAGACAACAGGATGGAAAGTATGATTGCCAAATGTGCAGATGACTCAAAGGAATGTCGGAAAGTAAGTTGCAAGGGGACACAAAGATATTACAAAAAAGTTGTGAGTCGGCAACGTTGTGACAAGTGGAGTATAATGTGGGGAAATGTGAAGTTCTGTCTTCCTTTAAAAATTTTATCTGTGAGAATCTTCTCTGTCTACTTCCACTCATGTTGTTTGAGCAATGTTGTGAACTTCATCCATGTCTTAGATCCAATGCAGATTATTTCTTTGAAGTAGTTGTCACCAGGGTCCTAAAATAACTCGTGAAGACTAACAATTGCTGTCCCATTGTCTCCTGTGAAACTCTGCATTGCATGTGCAGAATGTCAGACTGAATGAACTATGACATCCGTTTCATGCTTGAAGATAGAGGTTCAAACTCTTCAGAAGTTTGAAATGACTTTAGGAACGAGGTGCTGCTCTGCACAGCTGTTCTTCTGGTCAGCAAGTTATTTAGCTCTTGCTTTCGGTTCGGTTCGGTTGATCATGGATGCTGTTCACTGATTTTAAAATCTGCACTTCACATCCAGTTACAAATTGATATTTTCATGATTCAGAATTACTTAGGTGACTGAGATGTTCTGTAAGTGTCAAGACCAAGCTTAGAGCTAAAATATTGAACTAAATAAATGATTTCTACTCTATTCAGCAGTTCCAGCATGCTGGAAATGGGTTCAGCAGTAATATTCAAAATCAAACTAGATTTACTGTATATTCAACAAAAAATTGCAATGCTGTGGACAAGCAGGATGAAAGGAATATTTCCTTCCAAAAGAAGTAATAGGCTGAATTCCTACCTCCTTTGCTACATGATTCAATAGTTCTACTGGACTAAGTGGGCACTCCTAATAGGGACGCTTCTTAAAAGCGTGATGAAAACATATAAGCAGCTATAGTGGGGTTTTATAGCTGCACGTTCAGGATTTCTATCACATGCTTATTACTGGCAGTTGACTACTCCAGGGTGGTCATGTTGAGTTAATAAGATTTGGCAATAGCTAGTTGATAAGAGGCAGAGACTAATTATCATTGGCAGTGATATTAACTCTGCAGACGTGACCAGTGAAAGAATTGGTCTTGAGTCCAGTAATCTGGCCAAAAATCTATCACTTCTCAGAAAATAGGTGTGTGCAATATTGTGTGTAAGATGACTATAAAAACCCACCTTTGTTTCAGCAAGATTTTTGTTGTTTATTGACAGGAGAGCAGTCAGATGCCAAAGGCAAGGGCTGTACATAGGGCACAGTGAAGTTTTCAGTTTCATTTCTGAAATTACAATTCTTGTGCCATCTTTTTATAACTTGTATTTGTCCTCCAATTTTATAGGGCTTCAAGATTTATGGGAAAATAAGAAATAACACCACACAATATGGGCTTGGTCTAATGGCCTCTGAGCAGATCTTGCCAGTGAAGTGGCTGTAAAATTGGGTGTCATACAGCCTTGACTCCCACTGTAATTGGAGCAAAAGGTATCAGGAGATCTGCCCACTCACGGCTATTTAAGACCACTTTAGGATCATTCCCACTACTGCTGAAATTTGTCCTGCGGCAGGTGAGTCCTATGCTGATCAGGCAATTTGGAAGCTTTCACTAGCTGGCTGGCTGGGAGGTAGGGTGATGGGATTACTCTTTTTATAGATATCGTGTCCTTGTTTCAGGAACATTAATTAAGGTTGCAAGTGCCATTGACCTCAGGACTAACCTCTGGAGAAGACTGCAAATTAGCTGTTTGTGCAGAAACTCATCGTAACGTGTAAACACCTTCAATGAGAACCAAATCTGCTGCAGAAAACTAGCTTAGCTGGAGCCTTCCTTCAGGAAGTATGTTATCTTGGAGCCAACACAACCCCAGAGAGATCTAGCCCATTGTTCTCTCCCATTTCCTCCACATGGAGGAGAGTCAGGAGGCTAGTTTAAACTTTGGTCCAATGGGCATCCAGAAATTCTCTTGAACAGCTAAATGACTTTCCTAAAATATAACTACACTGGCCTCCATTTTCCTGACCAAAGTATGGTTGGGCACAATGTTAATTTTGCCAGTTGTCAATGCAGAGGTTCAGGAGCAGCGGTTTTCTTCTGTCTGCATCACAATCAATACAGGCATCAAATCTTGGACATCTGAGCATGCTATTGATGCTATGAGCTAATCTCTTGTACTTCTGAATTCTTGCATCATGGATTTGACTGCTGCCCGTCTTCAGGAATGTGGAAGTAGTACACGGAGAGAGTTGAGCCAACCACATTAAAATACTAAATGACTAAGTTCACCGTCCAAGCTTACCCATCACCAATTACTTACTCTAGATTCCTTCTCACCATAGGAAAAATTCCCACTATAGGTCCTGGGACATTGGGAAAGGTTACGGATAGGGTCAGGGAGTAGATGGCTAAGTGTGAACCAGCTGGGCATGGCCCAGATTACTAAAGACAAAGTTGATAGGGGCGGTTTGCAGGGACAGGTGGGTAGTGATCTGAATTTTGCTTCCAGCGGGGTATTTTACTTAATGTAGTAATGGTGATGTTATCCCTAGTAATGTAAGAAACTAAGTGTGGATATTTAGCTATTAAAAAAATCCAATAGACATTTGTTAGAATGAGCTGTTATGCACATTTCATTGACAGGCACATTAGACTAACATTGAAATATTAAGTAACACAGAGCAACTTCCTTCTTCTAGCGTCTCATGCTTCAAGTGATCCCAGAGTAAGATGGATTATGAGACCTTTCTATCATTGCGTCATTTGCAGTGATACAGTGATGATATCACAAGCATGTCTTTCAAAGATACTTGATGTACTAACCATGAGACATAACACAATAGGTAGGGACCAGGTGGGCATGGTACATGGGTGAAGGTCAGCTGGACATGAGACAGGTGAGTAGGGACTAGGTGGGCATGGGAGAAGTGGGTAAGGGCCTGTGCACCTCTTACAAGTATTTTATCTTACTGCCAGAAACCTTTCTCAAAGTTTGAGCTGGAAGCTAGCTCACAGCTTTAGTAAACTATTACCACTGCTTAGTTAGGGGCTCCAGGCCAGGGGTTAAACTGTTTGAAAATGTCTTGTAAAGGACACATTAAATTTGAAATCTCAATTTCTTTTGTTTAACCATTGGCAGCCATGTCTGTGATTGCTGAGGCCCTTAGCTTGAGAATTACCTCTCAAAACCTTTCTCCCTCTCGACCTGGATACATATTGATCAACTAATTCCCCTGATAGGGACTGAGGTCAAAGCAAGGGAGAAAATCCTTCAAGTTAGATATTTTGGGCAATATCATGGAGGAGTTTGGCAAATAAAAACTAACAGGAATTTGTAATTCTCTCCAAAATATTGTGGAGGCACAATGAAAAGTTTCAAACCTGAGTTTGATCAATTTTTGTGAGGTGTGGGAACTAAGGGTAATAGAACAAGAATGGATCAATGATACTAAGGTGCAGATCAGCCATGATCTAATTTATTTGAGGCATTGGCTCATGAGGCAAATTGCCTACTTTTATGTTAACTGTCTTTCCAATAAACCGAAAGTATTTGCTCCTTGCAACCTTTTCTCTCACCATTTACTTTGTTAACACTCCTTACGTTATTCCCCAACTCTAAGTACTTTTCCAGCGCTTGTGTTTTTGTTTAAGAATGGCTGTCCCTTGTTGCTTTTGAGAAAGTGATGCTGTGTCTTCTTAAGCCATAGTAGTTGATTTGCTGAAGGACAGTGCTATTGAGGGAGTCTTCCAAGATTTGCCTGAGTGTCGTTGGTAGGATAACAATATATGTCTAAGCTGGAAGTCATTGTGATTTGAAGAGGATGTAGAAAGTCCCCACTGCTACCCTTGTCCCTCTATGTAGTAGAAATCATGGGGCTGGGAGGAACTATCGCAGGAATGTTCCTGCAGCATATCATATAGAGAGAACACACTGGAACCAAGGTGAATTATGTAGGAGTCACAACACAAAAACAGGCCATTTGGCCCAAACAGTCTATGCCAGGGTTTATTCTCCACTTGAACTTCCTCTTGTCTACCCTCATCTAATTCTTACTACAGTGAAGGGAATGAATGTGTAAGGTGGTAAATGAGCTGGAGAGGTTCACCATGTTGTACAAACTATCCTGAGCTTCTTGGGAGCTTTTGCAGCTTCAACCCATGCAGGCTACAGCAAAGTGTTCCTTCACACTTTAATGGCCATTTATCTGTGATGGTGATTGCCCTATGGAAGAGGTTTTACCAAACATTGTGTGTGGCAAAGGTGTGAGTGGAAATACAGCAGTTAGTATAGGGATAATGGAAAATATCATTTGAATGTTTGACCCTTGTCCAAATGGCATAATTTGTGCTCCTTTGGTTAATTAAAACCAGATGGCTGATAACATAAGCAGGTTTGTAGGTTTTGGCGCAGAGGTACCCACTTGAAAGTAGACAAGAAAGTGGATTTCTCAGCTAGTGACGCATTCACCAAGTGACCCAAGTTATGTTCTGCAGCCTATCCATCAGTAGGCTTGCACGTCAGCATCCTTAGATTACCAGAGTTAGAATTAATTTGGAAAAACATGTTTTTCTGGGATAAATATTAAAAAGGTATTGTTCCAAAGAAAATATGTCTTTTTTTAAAAATGAATGAAGTCTTCAAGTGAAACCCAAGAGATGCGAGTCACATACTACTGATGATTGTCTACCTGACAGCACTGGTGTTATTAACACACAGTCATGATAAGTTAATTAAAACAGAAGTTGACTGAATTTCCGATGGTCTGGATTTCAGCTGTACTCAAAAATGAAACTTTCCACTGAAAGTGAAGCTGCTTGCTGTCTCTACTCAAACACCCCAGCACTTTAAGTATCTTTCAGTGCAATTGCAGCTCCATTCTGGCATTGCTTTCCCTGATTTAGCTCTCAATAGATAGACAGTAAATCATCCTGTGACTTCTGGAATGGGTCAATATTAGTTGAGCTGAAAAATTGGGATGAAAACATGGGCATCCAGAGTAAAGGGCTCCTCAGGAAAGAAGCATCAGAGATTGAGAATCTGTTATGGGTTAGACTTTGAGGTAAAGAAGTTGATGGAACATCTAACAATATAAACCCCCGACTCCCCCAAATGGTGCCCATGGCACCTTCTGGCAAGGTTTGTGGATGATTAAAGTTCCAAAACCTCACTAAGAACATGCAGCATGCACTTTCTTTTCTTTAAATGTATCATATTTTTATTGTTGCATTTTGGGGGTGGGAGCAGGGTTGGGAGATAATAGTGTGTCAGCTGGAGTTCAGTTGGTAACCACCTTGTCTGAGTCACAAATCCCATTCCAAGGCTTTAACCCAAAAAGCCAAGCACTGTAGGAGTGAGGGAGCAGTGAGGGAGTGCTGCACAGTTGCAGGTGCCATCTTTCAGAGCAGATATTAAGCTGAGGCTCCACCTGCTATTACAGGTGCATAGAAAATATGCCATTATGTAATTTTAAAAAAAAAGCCGGACAGTTATCTCGGTGGCCTGACCAATATTTATCCTTCAACTGAGATCACAAAAACAGATTATCTGGTCATTATCACATTGTTGTTTATGAGAGATTGCGGTGCACAAATCGGTTGCCCTGTTTCCGACTTTACAGCAGTTATAAAAGTATACCATTGCCTGGCACTTCTGTGACGCAAATGTTACTGGCTATGTATCAGCCCAAACCCACAAGTACAGACTGTCTCAGTAACTGAGAAATCACAGATGGTACTGAAACTGTACAATCATCAGTAACCATCCCGACTGCTACCTTTCTGATGGAGAGAAGATCATTGAATGAAGTAGCTGCATTGGTTGCTCCTAGAACACTGCTACCTTGGGGAACTCCTGCAACAGCGACTTGAGGTTGAGCTGGTTGACCTGTAAGGCCCACAACCATCTTCCTTTGTGCTAAGTGCGGCTCCAGCAGTGATTGTTTAACCCCCAATTTCTACTGAAAGCATTTTTGCTCAGGTTCCTTGATAATGCACTCAGTTGAATGTTGACTTAGTATGAAGGATAGTCGCTGTTACTTTACCTCTTGAGCTCAACTCTTTCATCCAAGTTCGGACCAAGGCAGTGATGAGACCAGGAGCTGAGAGACCCCTGGCAAAACTCAAACTGATTGACAGTGAGGAAGTTATTGTTATAAAGTACTGCTTGAGTGGCCAGATTGGATTTGTCCTGCTTATTGCACACAGAACATACCTATGCAATATTCCACATTACTGGCTAGACCGCGGTGTTGCAGATGTACTGGATCATCTTGGCTAGGGGCACAGCTGGAGCACGTCCTCAGTGTTACTGCCAAAATGTTGTCCAGGCCCACAATCTTTCTGTATCCTCTGCCTTCAGCTGTTTCTTGAAATCACACTGAGTGAATCCATGATCTTGTGTCTGAGTGGGAGGCCAAAATGGACGATCTGCTTGGCAGTTCTGGCTAAAGTGGGGAGCAAATATTTCACCATTGTCCTTTTACAGCAATGTGCTGAGCCCTCCCATCATCAGGGATGTGGATATCTTTCAGGTCTTGTCCTTCAGACACTTGTTAAATGATCTGTCAACTTGCATGAGTGTTTTAAAAACTCAGAGGTGCATAGGATTTACTCTACAAAAATAGACCCAAGTTCCATCTCATTTACCTTCCTCTGTATGATATAATGATAATGCACAACAAAAACAAAGTTGCTGGATAAGTTCAACAAGTCAGGCAGCATCTGCGAAGGGAAAAACAGAGTTAATGTTTCGGGTCCGGTGACCTTCCCTCAGAACTAAATGATCGATCAACTTGCATGAGTGTTTTAAAAACTCAGAGGTGCATAGGATTTACTCGACAAAAATAATGATAATGCAGTTGTTTATGAATTCCAGCAGTCAATCTATTCATTAGTTGAAAGACCCAGACTTGAGGTGAGGAAAATCTCAATGATGGAAAACCATATATTTAAAGTCACTTCTTTCTCCAAAGCATGCTACCTTTAACCCCTATTATGTCTCAAATTAATTGCGTACTCTCAGAACAAAATGTTACTTTCTGAGAAAGATCTATTCATTTGCATTTGAATGAAATGTTACCAGTTGCTTCCACATTAGGCAACCTGTTTGATAGGTTGACCACTTAGTCACTGAAATATTGGGGTAGCATCTTGAAGAGGCAAGGGAGCCCTCGCCCAGTAGCTACAGGCTGACATCAGGCACCTACCACTCCTTTTAAGGAAGGCCCTCTGCATCTTGTGCTAATTACAGGTCATTGATTGGAATTCCTCAGGATCCTGGACACCAGGAGCAGAAGTCCAGACCACCAAGAGATGCCACTCAATCAGCGGCCAACCTCCATTTTGCATGGCAGTGCCAATGGGGAGAGAGCAGCAGCTGTGGTTATGACACCCACCTGAGACTGAGAATCATTGTTGGATCCCAGGCCAAATGTGAGTGATAGCAGGAAGGGGATGACAGTATCTAGGCTGTCCACAGGCCTTCCCACCATGGACTCAGTCCAGCTGTCTGCCAGTGTTCCCTCGAAGATGCGCGGCTGCTCCCATGCACAACCACTCTGATGTTCTGTGCACAGCACTCAGCGCTGGCACACAGATTGTGGCATTGACTTTTGGTTCTGGAAGTCACCGTTGTACATAGGCCTCAGAGGTTAGAAAATTAGGGAGAATGCCAGCCCCTACGTGCCAGTATGCAACCCATTGAAATGTCCCCTTGCCAGTAAACTCATCACAGTGGAGGGCACAAGATTATTGTCCATTGTTTCCATAGATTAGTTTTGAATTTGTCTCCCCTCTGAAACAACGCTATAGATGCTGGTGTCCTATTACCAAGTCACCCTTTATTTAAACATGGAGAGTCCTCGACACTGATCCACTTCCTCAGAGCTCGGTCTCAGAGTGAGCAGAACCTCTGGCACCCCTGTTTATACCTGTCAGCCAGCGCTCCCTGACTGAACCAGATTAACAGCCCCAATCAGGGAAGTCATATTCTGTGAGGTCCATCTGGCTGACCTTGTCACAATCACTAAAACTTCAAGTCCTTGTTGTCGGGTTTTCATGGTCTGGATCAGGTGAAATTATGTCATAGTCCACATTACAGAGTCATAGACTCATGCAGCACAGAAGCGGCCCTTCGGCCCATCGGGTTTGCGCCAATCTGTCTACACTGGTCCCACTTTCCAATACTTAGTCCATAGTCTTAAATGTTATGACAGTTGCAAGTGCTCATCCATGTACTTTTAAAGGTTGCGAGATTTCCCACTTCTCATACCGTCCCAGGCAATACATTCCGGATTTCCACCACCCTGTGAGTGAAAACATTTTTCTTCAAATCCCCTTTCACATTAAAGTTCTGCCTCTTCATTATGGACCCTTCAACTAAGGAGAACAACTGCTTTCTATCCATCTTGTCCACCAATCAGATATCCCTTCAGCCTTCTCTGCTGTAAAGAAGACACCTAAGTCTATCCAGCCTCTCTTCATAGCTAAAATGCTCCTATCCTGGCAAAGTCCTGGTAAACCTCCTCTTCACATCTGTAGTGTAATCACTTCCTTCCTATAGTACCGTGACCAAAACTGCTTGCAATACTCCAGCTGTGGCCTAATCAAAGTTTTGTACAGCTCCAGTATAATCTCCCTGCTCTTCGCGTCTATGTTACATCTGATACAGGCAAGAGTCCTGTCTTTTATACATTTGTATCTACCCTACTAATCTGTCCTGTTACCTCAGGGATCTGTGGACAAGCACACCAAGATTCCTCTGTTCCTCTGATGTTCCTAGAGTCCTGCCATTAGTTGAGTACTCCCTTGTCTTCTTACTTCTAGTAGTCTAGTAGTCTAGCAGTCGAGCTTGCGGTCCGTTTGATCTTCCTGTAGTCTCAGACATTTACTGTATTACTGGAATCCCCAGGCTTTGACCCTATTCTCAGTGGGGTGGAAGTTAGTGTTGTCAATTCTCCAGGACTGCCCTAGAGTCTTGAGGACATTTAGACAATCTCCATGACACTGCTGCAAGGAACACCAAATAATAAAGTCACGGGACATTTCAACAAAAATTGCAGGTTTTTTCAACTTTTCTTTGAACAGTTTCATCTATGAGTAATACAAGTATTAGAGAGTGGGGGAAATGCCCTTTCCCCAGCAGTGAGGACCAAGCCATTGGGTAACATAGACTCTATTGGTTTTACGACTGGCAGTGGGAATAGGGTGTGCTTGGCAAATGTATCTTTGGTGAAAGTTTGGGGACAAGGTAGTTTGATGCACTTAGTCATGTGACATGACTAGTGTTGGCAAATCTACCAGAGGAACCAATGTTATAGTTGGTGCGAAGTGCTCTTGGCTTGGGAGAAAATAAATTATTCAGAATTCACAGATATGGTAGCGCCTATGGAATGGAATCCCAGTCTGAGTTAGAAGCACAGGATAACATGCACCACCCCAAAGAAAACTCACTTCACATCAGTTGCTGGGGCAGGTTCATTCAGAAAGAGAAACAACTTGCCTACTCCTGCAATTCAGTTTTTTCCTCAGATGTTTGGTTGTTGTTTGTTGTGACATCTGATGTTTGTCTACATAACATTACTACTGCAACAACTCAGACAGCTGTGTCTTTAACACCGTGAAACATTCCAAGGTGCTAAAGCACTATAAAACAAGGTATGTTGTGAAACATAAAAGAGATTTTAGGTCAGATGTCCGAAAGCTTCGTCAAAGCATCACATTTTAAGGAATAGTGTTAAACAAGGAAAGCAGGGTGGAAGGAGGAAATTGCATAACTTGGAGCCTAGGTCAGTTGTAATTGCATATATACAAGAAACCAGGTTTGAAGGAGTACAGATATCCTGGAAGGTTATAAACTTGGAGGACAGAGTGGCAAAGCATGAAGGGATTTGAAAACAAGGATGAGAAATTTAAAATCCAGATATTGTTTGACTGGGAACCCATGTAGGTTGGTAAACACAGGGGTAACAGGGGAATAGGGCTTGTTGCAAACTGAGACAGAATATTGAAAGAAACTGATGTTTAGCCTCACAGGCAGCACTGAGCACTGAAATGGCAGACCAAGGCATCACTTTCTTGAAAGCCAAAGCCACATTCCCAGTTCAAAAGGAAATTAATGGATATAGTAACATAGAAGGAGATGAGAAACAAACTGTAGAGACGGATGAACACAGCAGGCCAAGCAGCATCAGAGGAGCAGGATGGCTCTTCAGAAATTTTTCTTCAGAAATTTTCTGAAGAAGGGTCTAGGCCCGAAACGTCAGCCTTCCTGCTCCTCTGATGCTGCTTGGCGTGCTGTGTTCATCCAGCTCTACACCTTGTTATCTCAGATTCTCCAGCATCTGCAGTTCCTACCATCTCTGAGAAACAAACTTGTTTTTCCTTCCTGAAATTGCCACAATTCCTCTTGGTGAGTGGGCATGGTGATTTTAGACATATGTGGAAAAAGCGTGTTGTAAATCACTGACAGATCACTGATGGTGCCCATGGTGACACGGTCTATTCCCTGTTGTTCGGTGCATTTGGAAGAGTGGAAAGTGATGTCATCAAGTGATTAAAAAAAAATTCCATAAATTAGAGAGAAATGGTTACCTCTGGACCAAGGAAGCATAACTTTAAAATTAGAGCTCAGCCATTCAGAATTGAAATCTTGAAACAATTTTTACACACAAAACATAGTGGAAATCTGGAACCCTCTTCCCTCCATTGATCATAGTAGGATAGAAATTTACGAGATTTGAGATAGATGGATTTCTACTGTGTTTGGATTTCAAGAATTATGGAGAAGGAACAAATAAATTGAATTTCTAGGTCCAGATCAAGAATGTTGTAATAGAATGGTGGAATGGGTTTGGGGGTGGTTTGATTTTTGGTTTCTTTTCATTTTGATTTTATTGCCATATATACCAAAATACAGTGAAAAGATTTGTTTATGAGTGGTACAGGCAGATCACAGCAAGCAAAGGATGTACAGATCAAAAAGACGTGGAGGCATACAGATTACATTGCTGGTTACATTATTTTACGCTAGAGTCCATTCAACAATCTGATAACAGCTGGAAAGAAGCTATTCCTGAACCTGCTTGCGCATGTGTTCAGACTACTCCTCAGAGGTAAGTGCAGGAGTAAAGCAATCTTTTTATTAGTTCTAGACTTCTACACACATCCTTACACGATATCAAATTGTACAGGTAAGTTTGCATTCACAGATGGCATTCACTCCTACTGGCTTTGCATCCCAATTTTCATAACTCCAAGTGTAATTTCAAAATTTGTACCTTGTTGCTGCTTTGTAATGGAGAGCATTGTGATAGCCTTTATTTTCTGACTCCTGCTAGCATCAGTTCCATAGGAAGATGCAGTACAGGAGGACACTATTTGGTCCAACATGCCAGTATCAGTTCTTTGTTAAACCAATCAAATTATTCCCACCTACTGCTCTTTCTTTATGTGCTACCATTATGCTTAGGGGCAGCACAATGTAGATTCAGTGTTACCGGAATCTTTTGTTTCATTTCTGCTGCTTATGGAGCTCAGTCTTTAAGCCAATTGCAGAAGCTGTTGTGCTTTAGACAGTTCTTCTTATTGCCTTAATCGCCATACATGAGGCTATAGTTCCTTATACTACAGAAGAAGATTTTGCATAAAGTTCTGGTCGCCACACTACCAGAAGGAGATGGGGGCTTCGGAGAGAGTACGGCAGTGGTCTGCCAGGATGTTGCCTGATTTGGAGGGTATTAGCTATGAGGAGAGATTGAACAGACTTGTTTGTTTTCACTGGAATGTCGGAGGGTGACAGAAATCTACAAAATGGATAAGATGAATAGTCAGAATCCTTTTCTTCCCAGGGTAGAAACGTGAATTAGTAGGGGGACATAGGTTTAATGTAAAAGGGGGCAAGTTTAAAGGAGATGTGGGAGGCAGGTTTTTTTATACAGAAGGTGGTAAGTGCACACCAAAGGAGGTGGTGGAGGAGGATACAATAGAAATGTTTAAGAGGCATATTGACAGATACATGAATATGCAGCAAATAGAGGGATGGAGACCACATCGAAGCAAAAGGTCTATAGAAAGACATCATGTGTCGGTGCAGGCTTGGTGGGCTGAATAGCCTGTTTCTGTGCTGTACTGTCTTTTGTGCTTTGTTGCCTTTATGCTGCCTTTATAAGGTTGCATTAATGGGCATAGTAGGATTTGGCAGCAGGAGCGCATGTGTTGGATTGGATTGGAAATGCATTTGATTATTGGCCTTGGAATTGGAGCCGGTTCCTGTCACAAATCCATACCTGGTTTGACAGAGATCCTTCCCTTGGGATGCCCTATCTCTCCTTAAATTCCAGTAAAAGTTGTTTTCAGCCCCTCCCATCTTGCTAGATCTTGTAAAGACAGTCAGCAGCCAGCCATCCCATCATACACAGTCCAGGCAGGAGGAGCCTTGCAGGTGTGTCAAGCAAGTTTCCTCATGCCACTATGCCTGAAGCATTTTCCCTAGGCATTTCCCTGCTCCTCCTCCCACCTTGCCTCCTCCAATTTTAGCCTCTTGTGCATATGGGTGGCACGGTGGCTCAGTGGTTAACACTACTGCCTCACAGCGCTAGGGACCCGGGTTCGACTCTGCCCTTGGGCGACTGTTTGTGTGGAGTTTGCACATTCTCCTTGTGTCTGCTCTGGTTTCCTCCCACAGTCCAATGATGTGCGGGCTAGGTGGATTGGCCAAGCTAAATTGCCCATAGTGTTCAGGGATGTGTAGATTTGATGTGTTATGGCGGGGTGGGTCTGGATGGGATGCTCTGAGGGTTGTTGTGGACTTGCTTTTTCCACACTGTAGGGATTCTATGATCCCAAGTTTCATCACTTGTGTTGACAGCCATCCCTCAGTGCCCGAGACCCTGAGCCAGGGCTTCACAAAATGTAGGCCAGGACCCCACGTGGGATCACAACCTGAAAGTTTAGGGCCGTGAGCTCCAAGGCAACAATGGCCGACCATCCTCCCACTGCTCTCATAAGTCTACACCCCTTCCACCATTTTCTGAGGGTCATAATATGTTTAGCCTCAAAATGGAGTCACAGGAGGAACTGTTTTGGGAAACACTGCCCTAAATTCTATAATTTCCTCACTCTCAGTCTCTTACCTTGAAGATGCTTCTTAATACCCATATCTCTTTAACAAAATTTTCAGTCATCTAATACTTCCTTTTGTTGCTCAGTATCGAATTGTATTTGATAACACGAGAAGTACCTTGGAACCTTTTTACTAAGCTAAAAGCCAGAAATAAATGCAAGTTCTTGCACATTTGTTTAACCTTACCGAAACAATTCTTTTTACCATTTATCAATAAAACAATCATCAAAGAAAGTTAAAAAAAGGAACAAACAAAATAATGCATGACTAAGAAATGTTTTTAGCCTGTACAGAAAATTTTGGGTTCAATAACTTGTTATTTGTTACAGTTCCAGTCAGTAATTTTCTTATATGGCTTGTGGGTGTGTGGAGTGAAACTGTCCTTTAAAATAAAAACACCATGCATGAATTTCTCGTATAACTACTCAGCATTTTCCCTCAAAAATTACTCTCTTCTGTAGCTACTGTTTTTTAAGCCCTTGAGAATCAAATTTCCTCTACAGCCTTTCAATAAATACATGTGTTTTCAATTACGCAGCATCTGCAAAAGGAAAACATTTCAGTTAATTGCTTGTAGTCAATATCAGTCAAAGTAAAACTGGGGATTTTTGTAGAATCTTGGAACAACAATAACATGCATTCATGTGCTTCCATTCACATAATATGACAAGGGACATCACAGGAGCATCATCAACCTCACTCTTACTTCAATCTACATTAAGACAATATTAGGACAAATATTCTAAAGCTGGCCAGAAAAATAGTTTTTAAGGAGAGTTATAAAGGTCAGAGAGGTGGAAAGATTTCGAAAGATAATTCCAAGATTTAGTGCCCAAGCCTTAGTCCCATTGTGGATAGACAAAGTCTCCTTTATCCCTCATAATGTGATATGGTGGCTGTAATCATGTCTTACAGAATTGTACAATCTTGCAACACAAGAAGCTGTCCAGCCCATCATCTTTGAAAAATGTAGGCTATTCATCCCGTTCCCCTGCTGTCTCTCCATAGCCCTGAAAATTTTCCTTTTCCAAGTATGCACCCCATTCTCTTGAAAGTTCCCATTGAGTTGGCCTCTGCCTGCCCTTTTAAGCAGTGCACTCCAGATCCCCATTACTTGCTGCGTTAATAGTTCTGTTCATTCTTGGATGGACCTAGACTTTATAAAAAGTCACTGGGATAAGAGAAATGTTTGACATAAAAGAAGAAACCACATTTTTTAAGCTGGTGGTTGAAGAAATGTGGTCGTCCATTTATGATCAGACGCAATAATAGGTTGAGAATGCAGCTGTGTGACAAAGGATTACAGGTAGCTTTAGAAAAGTCTCTATGTATTACAAAGGGATATAAGGTACAAATGTGTTGTGTGCATGAACAAAACAACTTTTTTCTCACAGCCAACTATTGCCTTCAAAGTAAACTCAGGGGGCGTTCACCTAGATCTTCGCACAATGAAATAAACATTAAATTCTGCAGTACAGTTATGTCTGTCTTGAGAGTCAAATTTGCAGTCCTATTCAATAAATAATGTTATATATATTGTTACAAAGTCTAATGGTTTTGGAAACTCCTTTCCCTTAAAGATTGTAGGATTCAATCAAACCAGTTTTCATTTTTCTATAAATGTGCAAACCTTGCAGTATGTCTTTCAGCTCCAATTTCTCTTGGAACTTCTCATTAATGCTCACAGAGCTGGGGAAAGTCTCCCAGCACTCAAGGCACTCCCAATCTAACTTCATTTTAAGGGAAGTTCTTAAAGGGGCCATACACTCATTCAGGGATCAGAACCTTCAGCTGTTTTTCTGGCCTTCAGTCAATCTGCTATGATATTAACACAGCTGGACACAATCACGAACAATAACACACAGACACAGAAACACACACACAAACAAACAATAAACTGGACAGTAAATTTTCAGCATTTGACCTTGGGTTCAGGTTAGACTGTTGACCATTTGCATCCTTTTTCAAGTCCGCCAGGTCATCTCAAAGTAATCCCTACTGGACATGGGCTTGCCACAAAAAAAAACTGCCTTTCATTGGGACTAAATTTTCCTCAAAAAGATCAACAGTTGCAAAGCATTGGGAGTGGAGTAGCGCACTGGTGCCTTAAGGATTACTATCCTGATATCGGGTTAGACCAGAGAGACTTTCATTCAACTTGGCACATGTTAAATGTAACTTGAGTGTGACACTGACATCTGGCACCAAATTGAGAATGCTCCATGCCACTGATAGCTCTTGCCCCAGTGTTGCTTCCCTCGTTAACTGGAGTATTGTGTCCACTTCACATTATCAAACATATTCAGATCTTAGCAAGGATGCAGAGGAGATTTCCTAGAGTGGCGCCAGGGATGAGAGACTTTAGTGATGTGATGACGCAACAAAAGGTGATTTGTGCTCCCTGGAGCAGAGAAAACTAAGGGGAGATTTATTGGAGGTGTTTAAAATTATACAAAGTGTCTCGACAGAGGATATGGATAATGTTTCTGGCAGCATGATTATTAGCTGAGACAACATTTGTTTAAGATAATTAACAAAAGAACCAGATAGGAGGTGAGGAGAAATGATCTTAAGCAGCAAGTTGTGTGTGACATGAAATGCACTGCCTGAAAAGTAGGCGGAAACAGTTTCAAAAGTCACTTTTGAATAAATACTTGAAAAGGATATAATAATTGGGCTATGGAGAATGAGCTAACTGAATAGCTCCTTCATAGAGCTGGGAAAGACATGATGGACTGAATGCTTTCCTACTATGCTGTAAGATTCAATCAACTTCAGTTTGTCATGATTGACTCATTTCCGTTGTGTGGATGTAGGTAGGAGCCATTGCAGGTGTATCTTGGAAGATGCAAATCGATATCGCTGTGCATTTGTGGTCTTTCCTGCTTCTCCTTGAAGATAATGTATGAATCTCATACCAGATTTTTATTGTTGATGTAGAGCCATAAGTCAGAAAAGTATTTTAAAATCGCAGCTGGTGATTTGTTGAATTGAAATGATTCTGCATTGGGCCAGCTACTGTCTCTGTGAGGAGTTTCAGCATTGCTAGCAAAGTTAGATGAGCTTTTCAGACATGGCTGGGAAATTAGAAAATGCTGGAATCAAATAAATCATTTCAGGTGTGCAGGGAACAAGAACAGAAGAAATAGAAATAGGCTGTGTGAACTCCTTAAAACTGCTCCATTATTCAGTAAGCTCATGCCTGATCCTCCACCTGGACCCTAATTTTGCATCCTGTCCTTTTAACCCTTGAGTTCTGTAGTTTACAAAAATCAAAAGATCTCCATTGATAAATTGTATATGTTTCAATAAAATTGCCTCTTATTCTTCTCAACTGCAGAAAATGTAGGCTTTCTCCACTCCAAGTCTCCTCAGAGGGACAACCCACTCAAGTAGGTATCAATCTAGTGAACTTTAGTTGCACTCCTTCTAAAGCAAGTAAATCCTTCTTTGGGCAAAGGGATCAAGTTAATAAACATTACTCCAGGTCTGACCTCAGCAAAGCCCAGGGTAATTGCAGCAAGACTTCCCTGTAGTTTCCTACTCTGAACAACCCCCCACCCCCACCCCCATCCGCAATGTACCATTTAGTTTCCCAATAGTTCGTTGGATTTGCAAGCTATGATTTGTGTACAAGGACACCCATATTTCTCTGAATGAGCAAGAAACTGGAATTAGGGTAGTTAGCTCCAGTGTAGAGCTAGTATTGACATAAACAGGATGGGACAGTGGTACAGAGCTTTCTGTGATTGCTATTCTGTTGCACTGTGTAGCCTTGGCAGCACCAGTTAATGTTTGAAGTGTATTCTCAGGAACTGATCAATCAAAAGATTGGGTCACTGTTATTTTCCTAGCGCTGAATGTAATGTGATATAATGTTCATAAAGTAATGAAATGTTTTATAATCACACTGGACAACAGCGTAGGAAATAACTTGCTTTGCTTTGTTTTAATATGGAGGAGTATGGACGACACTACATTATTTTGCATAAGCTCTGTCTCCCTGAGAGTATGAGAGTATCATATTATGGAACTAGAATGTTGAGGAGGGGAGAAGGTAACAGTTCTCAAATTTGGTGATCCATTCAATGGTCTGCATGGTTATTTTTTCAGGCACCCAATATGAATGACCAGATTTTTTTCTCATTGATTTCAATTTCCTGACTCCAACATGCTGGAATTGTGTTTCTTTGTGCATTCATGGGATGTGGGCAATACTGGCTGGACCAGTATTTTTTGCCCATCCCTAATTTTCCAGAGGGCAGTTAAGAGTCCGTGACATTGCTGTGGGTCTGGAGCCACATGTAGGCCAGACCAGATAAGAATGCCAGATATGCTCTGCAAAGGGATATTAGTGAACCGTTTTTCCTGACAATCAGCAATAGCTTCATGATCATCATTACACTCGTATTATTGAATTCAAACTTCACATCTGCCGTGACAGGATCCGAACCCCCGTTGCCAGAACATTATCAGGGTCTCTGCAGGAACAGTCTGGCAACAATACCACTAGGCCTTCACCTACCCTCGAATTGTGATACGCGTCTTCGAGGAGGGAGAGGTAGAGAGGTGGGGGTGGAGACGAAATTCTAGAGCTTAGAGCCTAGGCAGCTGAAGGAAAGGCTGCAATGTTGGAGAGACAGAAATCAGGGATGCACAATAGGCAAGAATTGAAGGGAAAGAGAAGGTTATAGAGCCAAAGAAGCCAAAAAGGAGTTCAAACATCAAATTGGTATTTATTGTGTGCATGCACGGTAGAATGAAGTGTTCAACTTTCAGGTGGGAGCAAAGATGAATGGTAAACTACCATGGAACATTATATCAGGAAGACAATAGACTATCATCTAGGATGACTCTCTACCTTCAGAGAAGCTGTACAAACTACATAGGACAGCTGTATTATGCCTTTAAACAGGATGTGGGCCCAACTTTTCAGCAATGGGCTATTAGATAGGAACCTGAAATGGGAACACCACAAATTTTCCTCTGTTTAGAATCATGCTTTAATAATTTGAGTATATGCTCAGGTTAACACAGTAGGTAATTGAATAGAGCAAGTTCCTTTAATAGACTCATCCCCCTGTGCAGTACTAAAGAGATTACCACCAGTGAAAATGACAATTAAAATCTTTCATGACCCAGGGTGCGTATTAAAAATAGCAAAGACAATTGCAAAATTACAGACAGCACCTTGAATGTCATTCCAGTTCAAATTTTAATCCATAAACTCCCATGAAAGGAGGGTACATCTGCCCAATCAGATAGATTTTAGAGAGTCCCATTGGAAATCTCTTCCTCCAAAAGGTACTCAGATCAGTTGATCCTTCAAAACTTAATTAATGGCTTTTTGCTTTGTAAGGGTATAAAAGCATATTGAGCAAATGTCGATGAATAAGGTTAAGGTGTGGATCAATCAGGATTTAATGAATAAATCTGTAGGCTCGAGGAGCTAAACCACCTACTCCTGTTTCGACCATTCCTATAAATGTCAATTTTCCTCCCTCAACCAACACCATGCAAACTAAGGGTGATTGATTGGTCACTCATCCAATTCCTGTTCGAGGGATCTCAGATGCCAGATATGCTTGCATGACTACAATCATTTTACTTCAAAGTGATTCTTATGGTCAGTGCTTGTAAACCTTCCTAACAGGGTTAACAAGTCTCCGTGTACACAGAATTTCACAAGAGTTTATAACATAGAAACAGGCTATTGGACCCAACTGATTTATGCTGGTATTAATACTATATATAAGCATCTTCCCAACTCCGTCTCAGTTTATCATGATATCTTTCCAATTCTTTTTCCGTCATGTGCTAATCTAGCTTGTCCTTAAATGCATCTATATACTCACCTCACTCCCTCTAAAAATTCAAGCCACCCTCTGGGTAAAGACATTTCTCCTGAATTCCCTGTTGTAATTATTAGCGGCTATCTTATACTTATGACCTCTGAGTCTTCAACTACTGCCTGTGGTGACATGACGCACTTATACTAGGAGTTAACTGAAGGTGTATTGTCTCCTTTGTGCTATACAAAGTGCACCTTTAACCCAATGATGGCTACCATTATAATCTGCTCAGAAATTGTGGCCTATAACATTCGATCAAATGTAAGAATATTAAAAAATAGGAGCCATGTGTAGGTCATACATATCCTCGAGCCAGACCTACCATCTGATAAAATCATGGCTGATCTGCTGTTTTCTCTCTAATTTCCCATCCTATCTCCATATCCCTTGGTTCCTTCATTGTCCAAACATCTATCCATCCCTGTCTTAAATATATTCAATAATGGAGCACCCACATCATGGAAATTAGCCACAGAGTTGAGGCAGGCCATTGCTGTGGTTTACTCTGTGGTAGTCTTTGTTTTGAGTCTTTATTATACTGCTGTTAAAGGAGCATAGAGTTTAAGAGCAGGAATAGGCCACTTAGCCTATTGGGTCTGCTTTGCCATTCAGTAAGATTACTGTTGATCTGGCTGTGGTCATAGATACACCTTTTTTACTGCATCCTCGCATCCCCACAATGCTTTACTCCCTTGTCTATCACTAATCTATCTACTTCAGTCTTGAATGAATTCAGTGAGCCAACGTCCATTGCGTTCTCGGGTAGAGAATTTCACCAACTAGGGGACATCTGACAGGAAAGAAATCCTCCTCAGCTCCATCTTAAACTGTGCCCTGAGTTCTGCTTGTGGGAGCTTACCGTGTGAAAACCGACAGTTGTGTTTCCAACATCACAAAAGTGACAGTGCTTCAAAAATGGCTGTAATGTGCTTTAGTATATTCGGAAGTGCAAAAGAGAAGTCTTTCTTTTGCCTGACTTTCTGACTGAACTTGCAATCTGGTGTTTGATTGGTTTTTCTGAAACTTTCCATGTTGTGAATTAGAAGTTTTTTTTCCCCGTTTAATTCAGTGGCTTGTATTTTGCTCTCAAGTAATGTGCATTAGCAGCAAAAATGAATATCGGATGGTTGACTTCATTGAGCTCACAGGATGTTAGTTGGTGGACCTGTGTCTGGTCGGGGGGTGGGGGGAGGTTGGTATAAGGTGGTATAAGGTACAAGGTGCAGTAAAGAGGGTCATACCTATTTTCCGTGTCTTCGCTCCCTTGGTAGGGGGATGCTTGAAGAGAAGACGCATTGCACCCACTGAGGGAGCTCCCACTGAGACATCTTCCCCACCGCACCCACTTGCAAGTCAGCCAGAAGATCAAAAAGGCTATGCATTCACCAGGATGCAACTATATGGTTTGCAGTTCCATTTATCTGAGCATAAAATCTATCAAACATATAGATGGCAGTTCTCAGTGATTCACCATTTGTCAATATGGACACATTTTTTTTAAAAAGTCATTGACTTGCTGCAGCAAAATATTTGTCATTCATTTCATCCATTTATAAACCAAAACGGTCATGCCTCTGGAATTTTTACACTAGGTTATGGTATTCAGGCAACAAATCACACCACACGAGGAAGGTATAAAAATTCACAGAATTCAATGCACTCCTTCATATTGACTGCACTGCTGAGATATCCAGTGAGGACATGTCAACATATGGGAACTTTAAGTGTACTTTGATGTTGTGAGGCGAAGAAACTATGACCCAGCTGTTTCAGAGCAGTTCTCTCTCACCTGAAGTGTGTATAATTAGCTTACAGAGTTCACAGGACAGGTTTTGTTTTCCGTCTGTATTAAGTCCCACAGAAATAAACCTCTGGTTCCACATGTACAAGTTGTTGATTATTTGTAGCCCATTGCATCAGAATGAGTCATGGGAGGGCTTTTGGTTTGCTGCCTGTTATAAACAACCCTGTAAACCTTGCGAGGAGGTCCTTGCCCTCTGAGCTTGCTGAATACTTGAGGCTTTGAAAGGGATTGGTGAAATTAATCGAGGAGATTGGCTTCCAAAAGATTCCAACTTCATTCAAAGTTACTTAATTCACATTATCTGAGAACTGACTGGGATGAGGGAAAGAAAATAAAGTTATCTGCAGCATGCAGTGTTATAAAAAGGTTCAAACAAGATAGGGCATGGGTTTGGAAAGGAAGAATTTAAGACGAATCTTACAGCAAAACAGATAAAGAAGGAAGACAACATCAACTTGAATTTAAATAGATGCTTTTCAAGTCAGAGCAAGGAACATGGTGAGCAGCTCACAACCATCTTCTAAATGGCTGTTTGGCATGGGAAATAAATGCTGAACAAGCTAACAATGTCCGCATCCTATGAACAAATAAGAAAAAATAATAAGATTAACAGAAAATGAACTGTGCACATTTGAATGTGAAATAAAGTCTCAACTCGGGCATAAACTTTCTTGAAGTGAATCACGAAATAACAACAAACTTGTTGGCACATTTTGGTGACAGAAGCAACTTTAGTAGTGACTTTCATTAGAGTGTTGGATAAATACTTGTAAATGAAACATTTGATACAGCTATAAAGAAAGAGAGAGGAGGGTGAGACTAATTGAATAGCACGTCCAATTAGTCAGCACCAGCACAATGGGCTGAAAGGTCACCTACTCTACTCTGTAATTCTGTGGAAGCCATGGTATGGTTGCAATCTCCTGGACTCTTCTGGAAGTGCTTTGTAGCTGAGTTCATAAGAACCATTCGACTGAGATGTGATATACACTCTAAAGTTTGTTTTATAGAAGTAGCCAAGTCTTTTGTCTCTTTTTTGACTTTTGATGCACATCATGTGTCATTATAGATCACATGCCTACAGTCGTTTGCACAAACCTCAAATTGCTTTCACTTGCAGATCTTGATGTTGTATTTAGGGATTTATCTGTAAGGGAGGCATCAGTGCTTGAAATATTCCAGCAGATTTCCAGACCCAAGGAATTCAAACCAAGAGGCACCGAATACGACTAAATATCTTGGACTATACGCATGGATTATCAGGGTTTTTTTGCACCGTGTTTTTCAGGGGTTGTCAGTGTAGGAGACTCAGGCACTGTAACCTGGTCAGAAACTTCTTCAATGATTTTCCTCCAATTCCCCATCCCATCAGAAAAATGTATTGTTGTGTTAGGATCTTTATTATTTTATCCTTTTTTTCCATCCTCATGTTAGGGTGACCTACATCTTTTTCCTAGTGCCGCTCACTTCACTTCACCTCAGCCCACAATGCAGTTGAAGATTGGCATGAATTGATCTTCAAATGCCTCAGTAAATTTAATGAGGTGAATGATCTTAACACGAGGGGATTTTCCATAGACCCCCACCCGTGTGGAAATGTTTTCTCTCCCTCACAGCAACAGGACAGAGATGTAAAAAATACATTCTCAATTACCTTGAGGCCAGCCCACATTACAGCAGCATCTGATCAAGTTGTATTTCCTTGCCTCTGTTTTTCTTTCAATCGATTTATTTCTCCTTTGATCCTCTCCTTCCCTTCCAGGAAATCCTGGCTACTTTGTGGGATATTGTCCAAATGTGTGTTCCAAATATCCAGTTGTCATCTACATGCTGGGATATGACCCATGGATGTCAACAGCTCTTCATTGCCACATCCAATGGGTGAACATTATGTGCACACGAATCTCTCTAGTTAAATGATCACTAGGCACCGGACGTAGGGTGTGCTAAAACCAATCCTGAGCCCAGCTCTATCCTATATTCACCTGTGTACACCTTCCAACAGGATTCACCAGCTCAGGAATAAGAACAAGAGTGGCTCTGCACATCAATGTACCTCCCTGCACATCAGTGTACCTCCCTGTCCATCAGTATACCTCCATGTACATCAGTGTATTTCCCTGTAGTCAGTGCATCACCCTGCACTGCTTGAGAGCAGTCTGATGAATGATCACTGGCCATATATTGGAAGGTCAGCGAAGATACTGTTGATATTTCTTTTCCAAAACTAAGAAAACACAATACAAAGCTTGATTTGAAATTCACATGGAATAATGACTGTTCTTATAGTGTGCAGGTGGCTTTATAGGTTATCTCATGGGGTTAGATACACAGATTTTATAGACTGAAACTAAACTGGTTACAGCTAAAATAACATTCCTCATTTCGTACTGATGGCAGTGTGGAGGGAATGTCCACACACTAAGGTTTTGTTTCGATTGGAGTTTCAATTCCTTTATAATAACAGGAATTATAAGGTTTATAGGAAAGTATTTTGGATAGAAATGACCAGTTCATACTCCTGGAATGGTTCACACTCATTTGGAAGAGTAAGAAAAGAAGGGGCCGGGTATGATATGTCCCTCTGGTTGTGGTTTTTAGCTTGTAAAATTGGCCAGCCTGCCACTTTTCTGTTAGTTAAAAGCTCTGTTCACTGTGCTGACGTGCTGCCCAGGCTTAAACCTAGCAGTCGGCTTGGAGCAGATACCCAGTTGAGCAGAGGCAGAAAGGAGCCTGCACATCTCATCAGGGGTGTATGAACCTCCCTCTTCCACCCAGTTGCAGTCCCGTCTTCTGGGTTATGTGCCTGACTGAACCTATCTCCTCCACATCCCAATGTTCTGGAATCCCTTCTCATTGTAAATCTTCAACAACGTACCTTTCCTTGACAGCCACTATGCTCTTTGAGCTACTTCCTGCAGGACTGGCAGCACCTGCTAGTGTGCTCTGGGAGTCCTGGAGCAGCTGGCCATCAGATTGACTGGCTGTTCCTGAGGGTGGGAGTTCCTCCTAGGCGGAGGTCTTATAATTAACCAATCTGGCCATTCACAGCCTGCCATGGCTGCAGGATGGGGGCGCTTCTGGTGGGGGAGTCAGCTTCTAGCTGATTTTATTTTACCCAGGGCTACTGACTCCCTCCCCACCTCTGTAAATTGGCAGTCAGAGTGCTCCCACTTTGTTTCTTCACTTCCCTGAAAGCCAAGTCTTGGCTATGCAACTATTTCCAAGGCTGACCCTTTTTTAAGAATTGATGCAAAGGTGCCAGATGGAGGCAGGTTATGTGTGAACTTTCTGAAATAATTAACCAGCCCAAGGAAAGACCTAAGCTCCTGTACAGATGTAGGAGCCACAGCATCTTTGATCGCCCTTACTTTATCTTCCAACTGGTATAACCCAGTCTTTTCGACTCTGTGGCCCAAGTAGGTCACTTGGGGTGTCTGGAACACACATTTTTCCCTTTTAAGCTGTATGCCCAACTATGTCCAAGTTCTCTAAGTGCTCCTTATTGGCCTTCCCTGTTATTAGCACATCATCTAGATAATGGTGACCTGGGGTAGACCTTATAAAATGTTCTCCGTCATCTGCTGAAATATAGCACAGGCTGACAATAGCCCAAATTGCAGTCTTGTATATTGGTCCAAACCTTTATGGGTATTAATTGTAGCATGCATCTGGGAATCCCCATCTAACCACAACTGGAAGTACACGTGGCTCACGTCCAGCTTTGTGAAGGACAGCTCCCGTCCCACCTTTGCATATAAATCCTCAATGCGAAGGCTTGGGTATTTATCCAGCCACAAAAAGTGGTTTACTGTTTGTTTAAAGTCCCCACAAAGGCAAACTGACCTTTGAAGGGGGTGAGTGGCCTGGGAAAAAAAATCAGCTAGAACTGGGCAGGCCTTGCAGAACCATGGAATTGATTCCTGGTCAACACACAAGCTGGTCTTGGTTCCTTCAATAGTCCCTAGACCTACCTGAAACGCTTCCGGATATTTAATTAGGACTTCACTCAGGCAGCCATTATCTCATCAAAAAATGTTGGGCCAATCTCGGTGAATCTTTCCCCCATCCAGCTTGTCCCCAAGCCTTTCACTACAATCATTGGTAACCGAACCAGCTGCTTCTCATAAGAGACTGGAACTGAAGTTGTCCCCTTAATCTGTAATTGTTCCCTGGTAGAGGTTCTCAGTCTAGCCGGGGTCTTCCTCAAACTTGAGAGTCGGAGTGCAGAGCAAATTTTGTTAAAGACTGGTTCTGCGATTATTGAAACCGCTGCACTGATATCAATCTCCATTAGAACCAGGTGACCATTTAACCAGATGTTTATTTTGATTGGTTCTGATTTGGATGTTAATTTGGATGTTCCAAACCAGCTGTAGGAGGACTTTCCACATTGTACACTCTCCTGCATACTGAATTAGGAGTTCTCTTAATTTAGGTCAAGGACTCTTTTGCTGTCTCAAGACCGCATTCCAGCAGCAACTGCAATGGCTTGTCGGCCTGGATCCTGAAGAAAATTTTAACTGTTTGGCCAAGGCTTGGCTTTGTTTTGGGGTTTTACTGTGGTCTGACTCGGAATCCCTCTGTTCAGAATATGTCTTGAGTGAGGCTGCACAAATGCTTTTGCGCAAATGGTGTCCCCAAGCTCAGTCAACCTGGTGAGGATGTCCACTTCCATTGGGATGCCTTACAACCCATATGCTCCACTTGCAGCATTTTCAAAGGATAAAGCCAGTTGTCGTGCCTGTGTGAAGTCCAGCTGGGCTTCAGTTAGTAGGCACTTTTGCATGGTTACATCATTAATTCCACTCTTGTCACCACTGAAATAATTCCAGAGGGGCCGGTATCCTTTATTTACATGTGGAGAGCTCTTGACACTGGTCCAGCTCAGAACGTCTGACACTCCTGTTTGTATCTGTCAGCCAGGTCTCCCTGATTGGACCAGGTTAACAGCCCCAGTCGAGGAACTCATGTTCTGTGAGGTCCACCTGGTTGACCTTGTTACAATCACCACAGTGATAAGGTAATTTCTCTGTCAATTAAACCTGAAGGCTGCATGGGTGCATGTGACTGGGATTGACTCAGTGCACATATTTCACTCCTACCCTTCACGGACTGCATTTTAATGGAGAAATAATCCCGCAGACTTTCCATAATTTTCTTTTTGAGTTCTATTTGCTGCAGTCATATCAATACTCTGCTTAATGAATTTTTGCTGAGTAAGCAGAGTCTGTTTGCTGTAACATAATTCGTTCATTGTCAGATTTTCCATAAGTCCAACTCAGCCAATGTTTTGGAGGCAGATGATGACAATAATACTCACTCCCTGTTATTTTGGAAGGAAACCCCCATTGGAACCAGCTCCTAAACTATGTACATCCAGAAAGCTCTCCTTAAGTCAACACTTTCAGCCGCTTGCTTACCTCCTGTATGTTTCCAGTGTCTTTCACTCTTATTTCAGATTCCCATCATCTGCTAATTTGCTGCAGATATTCTGTCTGCTGCTCGTCACGTTTTCATAGGTACAGTAATATAGCGGTTATGTTATCGGTCTAGTAATTCAGAGGCCTCGACTATAATCCTGGACAAGTGTTCATAGTCACACTATGCCACTCCATCAATTTGAATTCAGTTGGAAAAACTAAGAAAAACATTATATATAGTTACCATGAAGCTGTCAACTTGTCCGAAATACTCAAAGGGTTCATTAATGTCCTGCAGGGAAGGAAATCTCCCACCTTTTTCCCAGTCTGGTTGGTATGTGACTCCGGACCCACAGGAATGTGAGGGCCTGGACTCTTATTGGCCCAACAAGTCATCCAGTTGTATTAAATGGCTGTTTAAAAGAAAAAGGTGCTGTCACTCCCTCCACCACCAGCCAAACAAAGGTGCACTGCAAAAACTGTGAGCTTTCAATTACAGCACCTCCAAAATACATAACTTCTAACATCTAGAACACAAAACGTGCAGTGGGGACAACCTGATTTCCAAGTTCCCTCCCAAGTCACAAACCATCCTGACTTTGTGATCACTGGGTGTAAACCCTGGAAATCCCTCCAGAACAACGTGATGGGTGCATTTACGTCACACAGGCTACTGCGGTTCAAGAAGGTGACTCATTTCTTAGCTTTTCAACGGCCAACAGAGATGGGCAATAAATGCTGACTTGTCAGTAACAACCACATCCCGTGAATAAATAAAGGTTTAAACAAATTGAGTTGCTGCCGTTGTTTTTATGGAAACATTTTAACTGAGTCTCCACTTACTGGTTGAAAGGAACTGTCCGCCAGAACAAAAGACACAGAAAACACATTAATATTGATGCCTCAAAAAACACTCAAAATATAGAAAGTCCTCTCCACTTTGTTTGTTCAAGAGAGTTGGTGTTGGTGCTGGACACAGACTGGGGCTGTGTCAAATGCATTTGAACATTGAGTCAACAGGGCCCTAAACAATCAACTAATAGCTTGCAAGTAAAAACCAAAAGAACTGCAGCTGCTGTAAATCAGGGAAAAAAACAAAGTTGCTGGAAAAGCTTAACAGGTCTCGCAGCATCTGTGAAGGAAAGAACAGAGTTAACGTTTCGGGTCCGGTGAGCCTTCCTCAGAACAGAACTAATACCTTGCACTTCAGTCATACTCCCATTAATTGGTCAGCAGGATCACTAACCTTTCCAGATATTTCATTCTCAACAATTTGTGAGAAGTTAAAACTTTATTACAACGCCCTTACATTGTGTCTTTCATGTGTTTCCTATATTACGACTGTGGTTACACTTCAGAAATTCAAGACTCAACTTAGGAATTGATGCCAAGGAAGGTGTGTCATAACATGGCTGAACAAGTTGATTGTCAATCTGTAAATCCTTCCAATCTACCTAAAGCATAAGGTAAGAGTAGGAGAGTTTCCTGGTCAGCCAGAACTGTATGGGGGGGTGCAGTAGAACAGCAAGCTAAGGTTAAAAGTCTCTATGCATAGATTCTTGCCATGAACAAGCTGTTACCATTACTCTGAGACACTACCACACACACACACATATGTCCTTCACTAAAAAGTGCTTTGTGACATCCTGAGGCCATGTACAGTGCTATAGAAATGCATTTTTTTAAGGCTGTGTCTGTTTCTCCTTTTGGCTATGTCAGCAATACCTGCATCCAGCCTGTCCAGTAGGCTCAATGCTGATTTTTCAAACATATTCTAAGACCCTCCGAATCTTAATCTCAAGCATCAAACTGTTTGCTCATCCCTAAATGACTAATGAAAGTATAGTTTGAAGCTTTTCTGAAAGTCCTTCTCAGAAAAGACTTTCCAGCAAAACATTTGGTGACAAGCTTCTCGCTGCATATTTTTGGCACGGGGCTACGATTTTGTATATAGACCAGTGCGTAGTTGCTGAATCAGAGGCACATTGGTGCAACAGCTGTCTAATTGGCTGCATTATTAAGATAATGTGTGATAGGCAGCTGCCCCGTTTACAAACATTATTCACCTTCTGACAATACCCCACTGAAACTAGTTCTGTCATATGAAATGGACATGATACTAGCGGGTCAGCTGATGTTGAAAAACGTCGTGATTGTCAAACATTTTTTAACCTGCTTTTCGCAGGGTTAGTGGATAGCCCCTTTGCTTCTGAATCAGAAGGCCATTGGTTCAAGTCCCAATTTAGAGGCTTGAGCACAAGATCTTCACTTTGGAAGTAATTTGTTGGCTACAAAAGTGCTTTTAGAGGTTTTCAGAAAGTTGCTGATTTAATGCAAGTCTTTTCTCTTACTGAGAGTTAATGATAAATGATTCCAGTCAGTTTGTATGGCAAAACTCTGCAGGCTGTATATCCAGAAGTCATCAAGTATCAGACTTTCAAGTGGTGTATTTCTAGTTTTGCAGACCCTCGTCAAGGTGCAGTGCCCTGAACTAATCCTCTGTTGACATTTAGTCTGCTGTTATCATGACACAATGAAAAAATAATTAGAATTTTAATTACAGCCAAATTATACTATTTCAGGGCTATTACTTTTGAAAGTTCAAGCATATGTAAATTGAAAAAAATAGAAGCCAAACAATAATTGTTAATTTATAGCTCTTTTATTATAAATGCTTTTGTGCATAGAGATTAAAGATTAGATACTATTTATTTAATGGTTTATATGCAGCATATCTCAGGATAATTTTTTTTCTCTTTTTGCCTATACCCACAAAGGAGTAGACAAGGTCACGAGTGTGGTGTTGGGGCATATGACAGGAACCAAACACACCCTTAAAGGCTCTGGTGAAAACCCTGAAGCCCTAGGATAAGGATTGGGAATCCTGGGATTGAGTCTTCATGGCTACATGAAAATCCAGCCTATTCAATTCAATTAATTGACAATGGAAATATCCAAGACTAGGCAGTCAACTGGAATTTTTAAAACAGAGATCGATAGATTCTTACTGAGTAATATAACAATGGTTTATATGCCAAACTGTCCAAATGGAATTTGAAGTGCAGATCAGCTGTGATCTGACTCAATAGCGAACCAATCCTGAGGAGCAGAATGACCTCCTGTTGATCCTAATGTCACATGAAACTGAGAATGTTAGGATGTGATTTGATTGAACTTTTTATGAAATTAGGGGGAACAGAAAGAGTAGATGGAATGAAACTATTCTGCTGGTTAGCGAATTTAGGAATGAATACTTAGCTTAAAGGACAGAGCCACACTTTTCAGGAATGAAGTTAAGAAGTGTTACTACAGACAAGAGATAACAAGCATGGGGCTGGATGAACGCAGCAGGTCAAGCAGCATCATAGGAGCAGGAAAACTTGACGTTTCGGGCCTAAACCCTTCATCAGAAA
>JAHRHZ010000025.1:18444577-18455844 GCA_024137785.1 Ginglymostoma cirratum | reverse complement strand
TTCATACATTAAAGGTCCAGACTAAAACTCCAGAGATTTTTTTTAAATTTTAAAAGGAATCATTTTATCCTTTTTGGCCTTTCACACTGTTTGACCAGAGTTATGTTTGCAGTGATTTGCTGCTTGTGAACTGTGACCCCTGGAGTAAATTAGATGAACAGCAACCTATCTCGCCCCACCCAAAATGGAATGTTCTTTATTTTGTTTGTTTTTCTTCAGTGCAGGAAGTTTGCTGAGTATTCTGTGCAAGCTGCAGATTTTAAAAAAATACATTCCAATGTTGTCCAGCCTTTAAATCCACACAAGGCAAAGGGCAGAAGGATTCCCTCCCTGTAATAATTGGGTTGCAGTGAAGAAAATAATGACAACAGGAAATGTTGTAGTGAATGGAAAAAGTAGGCAGCACTGACTGCAGAACTTCCTCTTACATCACAGACCAAATAAGGTTCAGTAAAGTGACTTTACTATCAAACCGTGTCAGTATCTTGTTGTCATGTTTCTACCTCATGGGCTGCTGTACCGTGCAGAACTGCACAGACAGAAACGAGATAGCAGAGTGGGGGGGGATTCAGGATGATTCCTCCCAGAGGACAGTCACACCGCGCAAACACAGGTAACTTGTATTTCTCTTTACTATTAAATTATTTCACTTCAATGACCAGTGGGTGGGTGGGTCAGACTGCAAAGGAGTTTTATCTGTTCCATTTCTTTTCTCTCTCTCTCTCTCTCTCCCTCCCTCTCTCTCGTCTAAGTGTCATGCTGTGGAAGCGCCGTGTCAGTCACTTAGACTCAATATTAATGCTTTGAAGCTTGCTTTCAAGCACTGTAGAAGCATGACGGTGTGTAAACATTAACACAACTGTTTCCGCATTGAGAACAGATCTCTGTTTAAGCTTGTTTCTGTAAGTAAAACTGGTAGTTAATCTGCAATTTTCTCATTTGACTTGCAAGCAAAGCTGCCTCCCAGCTGAATAAACTTTCTAGTGTTTCCTTAACATTAGTTGCTTAGGAGCTGAAGGCAAGTCTTCCTGGGGTGAGATTTCTTCCCGTTAAAGCAGTGAGAAGCTTTGAGCATTACGAGTGTCAGAGCAGAATGGGTATTCTGGGCAATACGTATGTCAGTGGTTGCACATCTTAAAGCAACATTGTCTTTGAATTAGGAGCGTGACTTTTTAAATACGATGAATATGAATGATCTGGCCTCTTAATAACAATTGTGTTTTTTTGTAATCACTTAATTTCAACTTGTTTACAATTTATCCCCGTTATGTTTCTTTCTAAACCTAATATGATATGGTTTGTGGACTATTTTACTGATACTGTTTTACAGTAGGCTGATATTGATTATTGGCTGAATCTGTAACATTTCATTTTATTTTGGAACGCCTATTCTTTGTGTTTGATTTTGATTTTGAGTTATTTCTGCTCTCCCTGCTTCATTTTGTCTATGTTTTTTTTCTGAATTTGTATTTTCAAAAAATTTACCACAGTCCTAAACCCCCCAGCCGGCGTATGAGTTTAAGTGAAAGTTCTGGTTTCCGGCACTAACTTTTCAAAGTGCCCTGGGTATTTTCCCACCAGCTGTTTTATTCAAGCTAAATTCATAAAACTCTTGTGCCTAATTCTCTCATCAAACCTACAGTGCCTTGACTATATGAACAAACTTCAATAACAAATCAGTCTTTCCAGGAATGCTTCAGGGTGGAAGTTGGGGGTATTGGGGGACATGGAGGGGGAGGAAGGTGGAGCAGGGGGTTACTGTGAGTCTGACTGTGTGCAGGAAATTTTTGTCAAGACTTTAAAAAAAAATGCTTGCTTGGTAAAGTACCATTTCTCTTTTCAATTTTTCACATCTGTATTCCGGTTCAAGAAATGCAAATGTATATTTGCATAGAGCTATGCAGTCTGGACACCTTTTTTTTGCTGTGAAAATCAGTTAGTCACAGCATTATTTGAATGCATGTGCATAATACATAGCATATGGGTTACACCTATAAATGTTGCATCAGGTCTGGAGCAGAGAATCAGGCCACTTGACCAACTGGCCTACACCACCTTTCATGCTCCATTTGAGCCTCCTCCAACCCTCCTTTATTTAACTATTCCAGCATAATGACCTATTCCTTACAGGAAGCAGGTTCCTACTAATCACTCTCTGGGTGAATTCTGCTGAATTCCCAACTGAATTTATCATTGGCTATTTTATATCTGTGCTCTGCGACTCTAGTCCTTAGCTGTCAGTGGAAACTATCTCTGTTCCTTGCCCATCAAGCCCCTTTCATGATCTTACAGGTCTCCATCAGGTTTCCCGACAAGCTGACTTTCTTTCCCCCCAAGAGTAAAATGTCCAAACCTGTTTAATCTTTCTGGTTAAGTATATCCTCTCTGGTCTGGCATCTTCTTAGTAAATATTTTTTGTGCTTTCGCCAATGATTTATTGCGTTTTGGTAGACAAATGAGGCAGGACTTATCCAAGGCCTTACTTTTAATTGTATAAGAGCAAATTACTGCAGATGCTGGAATCTGTACTGAAAACAAACAATGCTGGCAATCACAGTGGGTCAAGCAGCATCCATAGAGAGAAAGCAAGCTAACATTTCACATCATCTAGACTCAACGTTAGCTTGCTTTCTCTCCATGGATGCTGCCTGATCCTCTGTGATCGCCAGCATTTCTTTTTGTTTTCAGCGCCTTGGGTAAAGTTTTAGTACAGAGAGACCTAGGGGTTCAGGTACATGATTCTTTGTCTACTTGTGAGGCAAATTTCAGAGTGGTTAAGAAGGCATTTTGCATTCTTGCCTTCATTGCTCAGACCTTTTGAGTATAGGAGTTGAGGTTGTACAGGATGTTAGTGAGGCCTCTTCTGGGGTACTGTGTGCAGTTCTGGTTGCCTGTTATAGGAAAGGATTATTATTTAGCTGGAGAGGGTTCAGAAAAGATTTACCAGGATGTTGCTGGGAGTGAAGGGCTTGAATGAAAAAGGGAGGCTGGATAAGCTGGGACTTTTTCACTGGGGCATATGTGTTTGAGGGGTGACCTTATAGAGGTTTATAAAATCGTGATGGGTATTGATAAGGTGAATGGCAGGTGTCTTCCCCCTATACTGGCGATTCAAGACAAGCAGGCATACTTTTAAGGTGAGAGGCGAAAGATTTTAAAAGAATTGAGGGGAATTATTTTTGCATAGAGTGATTCATGTATGGAATGAACTTCCAGAGGAGGTGGTGAATGCATGTACAGTTACAACATTTAGAAGACATTTGGGTAAGTACATGAATAAGAAATGTTTGGAGGGATATGGGCCAAGTGCAGGCAGGTGGGGTAGTTAGTATGGGATTTTGGTCGGCTTGGACTGAAGGGTCTACTTCTGTACTATATGATTCAAGGACAATATCTGTGTGTGTGTGTGTGTGTGTGTATACATAAGCAAATGTACATGCACATACATGTGTGTATGAGCATGTTTACATGTGTGGCTGAAATACATGCAAGTATATTATGTGAAATTTATGTCAAGGGCAGTGTTTTCCATTCACTGCTACTCCTGGCAGTAAATAACATCTGTGCTCTGCGGGAACTGTAACTCTTGCAGTCCATTCAGGAACCATACTCTTAAGTTCCTTTGTGAAATGATACCGAACAGAGCAGTGCAATGTTGATTCTGCTGGGTGAATTTTAATCGCTAGAAATGCTTTAGTGGAGTTTGATGTTGGTCAGCCAGCCAAAACACGAGAAGAACATTAACTTCAATAATTAGGAAACTGTATCCGAGGGTAATGCCGGTATGACACAGCCGATGACTTTCAGTTTCCTGTTGTCTGAGAAACCCCTGAGCAAACTACAGGACCAAGAGGGAGAGATTGGCAGCAGTTTCAAAAATGGAAATGGACCTTGCAAGAAAAGAAAAACAAACAGCAATATCATGTTTTAAGGATAACAGTTGTAGTTTCCTCATTTAAAAGATAAAGGAACGGGTTCCCACCGGTTTGCTCGCTCCCTCAATCAGGTTTTAATGCGTTGAGTCCTTCCCCGTTGCAAATGTTGGTGACGTAAGTTGGGGCTGTTCTTTCTTGTCAAGTGAGTAATGTCTGAAGGGCTCCCTCGTTGAGACTCTTTCTGATGTTGCTTGCCCAGTCTCAGAGCTTGCCAGTAGGTGGGGACAATTTGCTCAAGATAAGTAAGTGTTTGCGGGAAACCATCCACGGAGACACTTCCTAGTTTGCAGCCCCTGTCGTATCACAGATGCTGAATGCAATCACAAGCCAAGGAAAGCACGTCAAACGAGTCGAGAGCCCGAACCTGGTGTATCCGGGGTCAACTTTTGCATCTGCATTCATGTGTTCTGAGCAAATATAAGTATTCTCACTCACTTAGAGAACTTGCTGGGAAGAGGAAAAAAATGTCTTTTCCTACGTTGAAGGACAAACAGCAAGATACCTTGATGGGGGGCGGGGGGAGTGTCAGAAATGGAAAACAGAACATCCGCAGTTCTTTTGGTTTAAAAAAACAGACTTTTTAAATTTTTTCCTCCTGAACCAGTGAAAGCTGCTGTGTTGTTTTTAACTTAATATTCAGTCATGGCAGCTAGCTGTTACTGACAAGCATCTTGCCTTTACCTGCTCTTGATCTCAAATCTTAATGGTTGGGCTTTTCAACTATGATAGCCTCACCAATCAACACTTGATTTCAAACTGTACAATTCCTTACAACGTCAGAGACGTGATTATAAACTGAACCCATGTTTCTTCAAAGTTCACAAAGGATCTTCTCAGTCAGCTCAACTAACTTATGCAATGAGCAGTGTGACCATATGGTCGGGGGTTCTAAAGATCAATTTCCCAGGTCTGCCTTGACTTCAGCTGGTCCACTCCACCAGTGCTCTGTGTGGTTCCAGCCTCTAACTGGCTTGAGAAGGAATTCAAAGTTAGAGCCTTCCAGCCCTGATCTCCCCCCAGTGACCCTTGTTCTGTGGGCCCACCCACAGGAGTTGAAAACAGGATTGGGCTTGTTCTGGCCGGTTCTGTCAAGGCTTGTGTGTGAATAATGTGTAGTTGAGTTTAGGAAGTTGCTTTGAGACTGTGATGACTCTTTGTTGGGTCATTGCTCTCAGAGGAGGGATGTAAGAGAACAAAATTGCCAAGACAAACCGATGTCATTACTACAGTCCTCCACCCTCTCGCTCAATGTAGGCTGCCAACTCCGGTTGTATATATTCCTGGGGGTTTTCTCTTATGATTTGCTGGTTCCAGTTATTGCTATCTCCCATCCATGTTCCCCAGCGAATCCATTTCAACAAAGCTACACCAGTTATATCACTTACAAAGCATTAGGAGTGTTAATTAACATATTATGGAATGAGCTACCAGAGGAAGTGGTGGAGTTGGTACAATTACAACATTTAAAAGGCATCTGGATGGGTACGTGAATAGGAAGGGTTTAGATGGATATGGGCCAAATGCTGGCAAATGGGACTAGATTTATTAGGATATCTGGTTGGCATGGATGAGTTGGACTGAAGGGTCTGTTTCTGTGTCTGTATGATTAACTAATTCACTGTTAGTCAAACTCCCTTCTTAACAAGTTTGCAAATTCTTTTTATAACTAATAAGTGAAAGCACTGCAAGAAAAATTTTAAAACTTTTTTTCTAATATAAATACTTATTTCCTTTGTGATTTCTTCCCCCTAACTAACCCCACCACCTGCAAGTTCCTTTCCAAGCCACTCACCATCGTGATTTGGCAATATATCCTCATTCCTTCACTGTTGCTGGGTCAAAATCCTAGAATTCTCTTCCTAAAGGCATTATAGCTATACCTATAGCATGTGGACAGTAGTGGTTTATGAAGGCAGTTCACCAGTACCTTCTCAAGGGCATCATGTCCTGTGAGTGAATCTTTAATTCTTGGAGACTCCAGATCAATTCTGAAGGATTGGCAACCCTACCCATATGCTGTAAACTGGCCTGAAACTAAAACTGTGTCTATTTTGTATTAGTCTTTCAAAATGGAAAACGATTGCAAATTCCTTTGCTAAGATGTAAATTGGTGCCAAGCCAATGAAGGATATATCTGAAGGGAAGGGCAAAGGATTGGTCTAACGGGCTCTAAAAGGAGGCAAATGAAAAGCCTTAGGGAAGGAATTCCAGGGTGTGAACCTAGGGGTAGTCAAAAAGTAGTAGCCAATTGTAGAGCAACAGAAAGTTTAATACTCAAAGGACTGGATTTGGAGAGTTCCAGGAAGGGTTGTTTTCCCGGAGATGATTAGAAGATGAGGAAACCCCAATTCTGCTCTCACTTAAAGACATTAATCGTAAAGCACTGGAAGACTATGGTCTGATTCATCTGATTCCACGAAATGTTCCCTCTAAGCTGCGTGGGTGCAGCAAGCCAGCACATGATGCACAGGGAGAACTGGCTGTGCACAAGCAATAATCCCTTTTAAGATGCATAACAATATGACAGTTCACAGCATAATAAAAGAGCCAATGAGCCATGCATGCCAAGGGAAATCGGTAGACATTGATCATAACATCACAAAGGTAATTCCATGAATTTGGATGTCATGGTGGCTCAGTGGTTAGCACTGCTGCCTCACAGTGCCAGGGACCTGGATTCGACCCCACCCTCGGGTGACTATATGGAGTTTGCACATTCTGCCGAGTCAGCGTGGGTTTCCTGTGGATACTCCAGTTTCTTCCCATAGTCCAAAGATGTGAAGGTTAGATGAATTTGCCATGCTAAATTGCCCATAATGTCCAGGGATGTGCAGGCTAGGTGGATTAGCCATGGGAAATGCAGGGTTATGGGAATGGAGTAGGGTAGTGGGTCTGGTTGGTATGCTCTTCAGAGGGTCAGTGTGGATTTGATGGGCTGAATAGCCTGCTTCCAAACTGTAGGGATTCTATGGTTCTATCAGCCCTTGATTGCTTGGGTAAAACATTGGTGTTTCAATGGAAAGATCCCAGCTTTGAACACTGACAGATTTATTGGCAGACATGCTTGTAGGAAATCCAGCAGTCAGCAGTGAGGAAGATGAGGGAACATTAGAGTGAAAAATTTACCAATTGTCATATTTTAAAAAAAGAAGAAACCTTATAATGAAAATTTTCATGATGAATGTTGTCAAGTAAACAATTAGAGCTGATTGTATTCTTCTAGTAGAGTATAAAGTGACTCATTGTAATCGGTGACAGGAGGGCTATTGAGTGCACAGGATTACGCTGAGACTCAGCTTTGATTTGTGATATTAAAACATACTTGTATGAGCATGTGCCAATAGTTCAAATTAAAAGAACTCACTACAATTTTGTGCAGTTTTATGCTGCATGAGGAACATGAAACAATGTTTGCAACTTCTCATTACAGAAACAATGCAAACTTCCTGCCACTTTCTAGGAAGGCTGAAGGTCCCCGTTAATTTTTTTCTTGAATAAAAGAACAGTAATGTTGTATCATGCCTTGGCCATAATGAAAGGGTGTTGCCTTTTTATATAGAGTTGTGACACCACTGGTTTCTCACCAGACCCTGCCTGAATTGCACTCTTCCATCTCTTGCTGTCTCAGTGCCCCTGTTTACTTTCCGAGTGAGAGAGTGGGATGTTCCTGTCTGTGGAGTCCCTGTGGACTCCATTAGGGCTGCTCCCTGGTCATGCTGGCATAAAGCCTACTTCTGCAAAGCGCAGAGGAATGCCTCTGGAGCCAGTTCTCTCACCCCCTCCTCCGGATGATCTAGCCATGATTAAATGCTTGCCCCAGATTTCAACTGTGAGCCAAAAACTGCGATTTGAGCTGGAGATACCCCCTGTATGAGTGACTCCCAGCAAAAGGCAGCTTTAGTAGCAGGGACATTCAGGAAACAGTTGGGATTTCTGCTCTGTTCTGCAACTACATTTTATTTTAAAGATGGAAATTTGTGGTTTTTTTTAAACGCTCAACATCTTTCAGCCTTATTTTTCTTAGTGTTCGTGGAAATCTGCAATGGACTCTGTCGTAGCACTGTTGACCTTTGCTTGCAAGTTGGGATTTCTGATTTAAGATAACAAGGTGTAGAGCTGGATGAACACAGCAGGCCAGGCAGCATCAGAGGAGCAGGAAAGCTGACGTTTCGGGTCTAGACCCTTCTTCAGAAATAGGGGAGGGGAAGGGGATTCTGAAATAAATAGGGAGAGAAGGGGAGGCGGATAGAAGATGGATAGAGGAGAGGATAGGTGGAGAGGAGACAGACAGGTCAAAGAGGCGGGGATGGAGTCAGTAAAGGTGAGTGTAGGTGGGGAGTTAGGGAGGGGATAGGTCAGTCCAGGGAGGATGGACAGGTCAAGGGGGCAGGATGAGGCTGGTAGGTATGAGGTGGGGGTGGGGCTTGAGGTGGGAGGAGTGGATAGGTGGGAGGAAGGACAGTTTAGGGAGGCGGGGACAAGTTCAGCTGGTTTTGGGATGCGGTGGAGGGAGGGGGGATTTTGAAGCTTGCGAAGTCCACATTGGTACCATTAGGCTGCAGGGTTCCCAAGCGAAATATGATTTGCTGTTCCTGCAACCTTTGGGTGGCATCGTTGTGGCACTGCAGGAGGTCCAGGATGGACATGTCGTCCAAGGAGTGGGAGGGGGAGTTGAAATGGTTCGCGACTGGGAGGTGCAGTCGTTTGTCACGAACCGAGCGTAGGTGTTCCACAAGGCGGTCCCCAAGCCTCCGCTTAGTTTCCCCGATGTAGAGGAGGCTACAACGGGAACAGCAGATACAGTATACCACATTAGCAGATATGCAGGTAAACATCTGCTTGATGTGGAAGGTCTCCTTGGGGTCTGGGATGGCGGTGAGGGGGGAGGTGTAGGGGCAGCTGTAGCACTTCCTGCGGTTGCAGGGAAAAGTGCCAGGGCTTGTGGGGAGTTTGGAATGGATAAGAGAGTCACAGAGAGAGTGGCCCCTCCAGAAAGCAGATAAGGGTGGGGAGGGAAAAATGTCTTTGGTAGTGGGGTCAGATTTCTGATTTTCTGTGCTGAATCTTCAATGACAAAAGAAAAGGGTGGGGAGTGGATTTACAATAAAGCATGTGCTATAGGCTTGCTTACCCTTGCATATAGTAGCTTAACAGGTCACTTAATTGAAATACTTTAAAATGATTTTAAAAATTGACAAGGTAGAAACTTTGGGAGGGAATTCAAACTGCGGTGATATAATTTGAGAGTTGGAGCTAGACCATTCAGAGTGATACCAGGAAGCATTTCTTTGCACATAAAGTCGTGAAATTCTAGAACATTCAGAAAACATGTTGGAAACTTCATGAATTGAGAGATTTTTTTATTAAGCAAGTATTGAGTTGTGAACCTGAGGTGGGTATTTGTGGCTAAATGCAAATCAGCAATGAACTGAAGTGTAGAACAGACTCCATAGATATGAAATGGCCTTCTCCAGTTCTTCGATCAATGATCCCATGTGGAGCTGCTGTAGATTAGTTCTGTCCTCAGCTAAAACACAATGTTGGCTGAGTTCAGACCTGCAGCTTCTTAGTCGCAAGCAGCTCAGAGTATTCGACATCTCTGATGTTTTTTTGCCTAATTAAAAGGAGTCTGGCTCAAAGTGATGGAAGATTTTGTGAAGTGCTGCCTGCCTGTCTTGCTAACACAGGGAATACCTGACATTCAAGGTCACGAGAGAGCAGTATTCATTAGAATCAGCCAGATGGTCTTTTCACACTCCTAACTTGCCCATGTTGTCAAGCCTGGAATAAGAAGGCAATGGAACTGAGTTGACAAAGTCACCATTGCCCAATAAAAGAGGGATGAAACCATTAGAATTGTACCTCCGACTTTGAGTGAGAAAGATGGAACAAACATTTCTGGTGGAATTCTTCACTAGAGCTGGCCGGATAAATCCAGATGGGTCAAAGTGCTTTCCCCTTTCAGAAGCACATCATTCTTTAAAGGTGTTACAGTATTTTCTGATGAACATATGTTCATAATCTGCACTCTGTCACTGGTCGTGCAATTCATTGGCAGTATCAAATTTATTGGTGAAAATGCCTAAAGTTCTCTGCTAGTAATACTAGTCCAGGAATATCTTAAACTAAAAACTCTCCTTGTGCAGATACCGTTCCGTTACTTCGTGGAGCTGAGCAACAACCCACACCACACTGCAGCCTCCCCCTGACTCCCGCAAACCATTGCAGTCTGATTGTTATCATTCAACCTTTAGCTATTGTGAAAATCCCTTCCTACACCACATCGCCTCTCTGCCAGTCTCTCCTCCTTTAATTTGTTCATTAAAACCTTACGGTCACCAATCATCATAACTCCTTGCGGCGTGATGTCAAGTTTTGTTTGCTTGTGTCTCATAATGTTTGAAGACCGTTGGGTCATTTTAAAACATTCAAAGCGCTATTAAGTATAGATTGTTGTCATAAATGGTATTTTTTAAATGGATTGTCACCTCTTTAAATACTGGACAAAGGAATAAGGCTGCATTCAGACTTTTTTCTTGAAACTAAGTATTTTATAGCCCATAGAGTGCAGGTTTTTGGATTCAGCATTGGGAAGTTTTTAAATCAGCATGTGAGTCCTTCTGTGGTAAGCTACAGGCAGAAGAAAGCAGACACCCCTTTATTCCTGGACCTCTCTGTCTCCATCTCGGGCAACCACCTAGAGACAGATGTCCATTTCAAGCCCACTGACTCCCACAGCTACCTGGAATACACCTCCTTCCACCCACCCTCCTGCAAAAATGCCATCCCCTATTCCCAATTCCTTCGCCTCCGCCGCATCTGCTCCCAGGATGAGACATTCCAATCCCGCACATCTCAAATGTCCTCATTCTTCAAGGACCGCAACTTCCCCCCTACAGTGGTCGAGAATGCCCTCGACCGTGTCTCCCGCATTTCCCGGAACACATCCCTCACGCCCCGTCCCCACAACAATAACCAAAAAAGAATCCCCCTCATCCTCACATACCACCCCACCAACCTCTGGATCCAATGCATCATCCTCCGACACTTCCGCCATATGCAATCAGACCCCACCACCAAAGACATTTTTCCCTCCCCACCCTTATCTGCCTTCCGGAGGGACCACTCCCTCCACGACTCCCTTGTCTGCTCCACACTCCCCTCCAGCCCCACCACACCCGGCACTTTTCCTTGTAACCGCAGGAAGTGCTACACCTGCCCCCACACCTCCTCCCTCACCCCAATCCCAGGCCCCAAGAAGACCTTCCACATCAGGCAGAGGTTCACCTGCACATCTGCCAATGTGGTATACTGCATCCGCTGTACCCGTTG
>JAHRHZ010000025.1:18331786-18444177 GCA_024137785.1 Ginglymostoma cirratum | reverse complement strand
CCTCCTCTCCACCTATCCTCTCCTCTATCCATCCTCTATCCGCCTCCCCCTCTCTCCCTATTTATTTCAGAACCCTCTTCCCCTCCCCCATTTCTGATGAAGGGTTTAGGCCCGAAACGTCAAGTTTTCCTGCTCCTATGATGCTGCTTGACCTGCTGTATTCATCCAGCCCCATGCTTGTTATCTCACCCCTTTATTGACTTGGCCGAACACATCTCAGTAGAGACCAAATGGAATACTAGTGTGGTCTCCTTGAATTTACCCTGACTGAGATGCAGTAAACCTGTTAGAAATTATTTAGTCTGTTTATAAGTGTTTTCTCTTGTTCCATTTTGTTTCGTACAACATTTGGGCTCGTGCACGAACAGATGGTCCCTACCAAACAAGGGTAGGTGCAGTAAAAATGTCTGAAGGATTTGTTTGAAGTCTCAGATGTTTTAAAGCTGATGCTGCATTTGGGCAATTCTGACCGAAAAAATCGCCAGTGCAGGTTACATAAGAAGGAACAGGAGAAGGCCACCTGATATGTTGAGCCTGCTCCTCCATTCAAAAAGATCATGGCTGATCTTTGTGTGGACTCAACTCCACTTAGCCACCCACTCACCATAACCTTTAATTCCTTTACTGTTCAAAAATCTATCTCTTTGCCTTTAAAACATTCAATGAGGTAACCCCAACTGCTTCACTAGTTGGGGAATTCCACAGATTCACAGTCCATTGGGTGAAGAAGTTCCTCCTCGACTCAGCCCTAAATCTGCTCCCCCTTATTTTGAGGCTATGTCCCCTAGTTCTAATTTCACCCACAAGTGAAAATATCTCCCTAATTCTACCTTCTCTGTTCCCTTCATAATTTCATTTGTTTCTATATAATCCCCTCTCATTCTTCTAAATTCCAGAGAGTATAGTCCCAGTCTACTCAATCTCTCCTCATAAGCCAATCCTCTCAACTCCCGAATCAACCTAGTGAACCTCCTCTGCATCCCCTCCAATGCCTGTACATCCTTTCTCAAGTAAGGAGATAAAAATGTACACTACTCCAGGTATGGCCTCACCAGCACCTATACAGGTTGAATCTCTAATGGTGGTGATTCCTTAACCATTGGGAATTCATGGAGAGAAATGTGGCAAGTGTGAGCCTTATTATCCCAGTCTGCATTCCTGGAAATGTTCAAAGAAAGAAATCCAGCCTTGTGTAGAAGTAGATCTTCCTCATAAGTCAAAAAAAATTGAGGTCACCCATGAACATTTCATACATCGTCCTTGGATCAGCGGGTAACATTGTTGCTTCGGAGTCTGGAGATTATAGGCTGTGACACTCTAGAGCTCTACTGTGAGGACTGATGGGAGCCCTGCACTGACAGACGATCAGAACCAAGGGTTGGCTGTATTGTCAGAAGATCAGTCTGTGCAGAGCACTGGACTTTCACAGGGACAATACCATGTCAAAGGATGTGTACTATGAGGAGGCAATGCCCCATTGGAGGGTCAGTGCAGAGGGAGCACTGTCCCATCAGAGACCTCTGTTGACTATGATGTTAATGGGAGGTGCCATCTGCCATGCCGTGTTGATGCAGAAGATCCAGGCCACTAACTTTTGTCCCCAAACAACATTACGAAAGCTGATCATCTAGTCATTAGCACACAGCTGTTTCTGGGAGCTTACGAGACACAAATTAGCTGCCACAATTTCTTACATCACAGCAGTGACTACACTTCACAGCCCATGAAGTACTTTTTGTGTAGGAACAAATTGCTGCAGCTGCTGGAATCTGTACTGAAACCGACAAATATTGGAGATCACAGTGTGTCAGACAGCATCCATGGAGAGACAGCAAGCTAATGTTTCGAGTATGGATGACTCTTCTTCAGAGTTGAAGTGAAGTGTGGAGGGGGCAGCATTTGTGCTACAGTGTGAAGGGGGGATTTGGGAGTAGTAGTTGTAGGTTGCTGGTTGAGAGAAGATGTTGATAGTTCAGATTAAGTGATCCGAAATGTGAGAATGGCAAAACAATGGTGTATCTCCTGCCAGACTTGAAAGGACAGTAACTGGGATCGGGGGAGGGGAGGACGTGATAAAAAGCTAAAAGGGAAGGAATGGTTCAGAATTTAACGGTGTTGAACTCAATATTAAGTCCAGAAGGCTGGAAAGTGCCTAGTCTGAAGATGAACTGTTGTTCCTCCAGTTTTCGTTGTAATTCACTGGACCACTGCGGCATGCCAAGGACAGACATGGGGCACGGTGGCTCAGTGGTTAGCACTGCTGTCTCACAGCGCCAGGGAACCCGGGTTCAATTCCACCCTCTGGCAACTGCCTGTGTGGAGTTTGCACGTCTCTCCTCCAGGTGCTCCGGTTTCCTCCCACAGTCCAAAGATGTGCAGGCTGGGTGGATTGGCCATGCTAAATTACCCGTAGTGTTCAGGGGTGTGTAGATTAGGTGGGTTATAGGGGGATGGGTCTGGGTGGGATGCTCCAAGGTTCGGTGTGGACTTGCTGGGCCAAAGGGCCTGTTTCCACACTGTAGGGATTCTATGATGTGCATGTGAGCAAGACGCTATGTTAAAATGCCGAGCTACGTGAAGTGCGGGGTCATGCTTGCGCACAGACCGGAGGTGTTCTGCAAAGTGGTTACCCAGTCTGCGTCTGGTTTCTCCAGTGTAGAGTAGGCCACATTGTGTGCAGTGAATACAATACAGAAGATTGGAGGCGGTACAGGTGAAATGCTGCTTCACCTGGAAAGACTGTTTAGGCCTTTGGATGGTGAGCAGGGAGGAGGGGAAGGGGCAGGTGTTGCACCTTGTGTGGTTCCGTGGGAACTTTTTGTGGTGAGCTTGAGGTTGTGAGAGGTGCTTTACAAATGCAAGTCTTTTCTTTCCCTTTCTGCCTTGCTGTCTCCGGTGTATAATGACCAAGGACGGTTTTGCTCAGGACAGTTCTATGCTGTCTTATGTATCACTGATGTGTTCTTAGCTCATATCTGTGGCACCTCATATCAATTTTGGACAGGGAAGCTATCCTTTGCATGTCGCAGGAAGAACAGGCTGTTCTAAGTTTAAGTGCCGGAGGATCATTTCAGCTTGGCACAGACTTTCCCACCAACTGTTGATTGAGGACCTGCTGTGTTTTAATGGGAGGTTAATATCAGTCTCTGAGTGATGCACACTACTTTGGTTCATTGAAATGTCAGTGTGATTCAGAACTTCCAGGAGCGTTGGGGATAATATACCCCAGTTTCACCCAGTATTTTGGAGGAGGAGCAGTGACTGGGGTTGGAAAGTTGGTCGGGGTTTAACTTGTAGGGATCCAAACTGAAACAGGATTCTGTCTGTGATCTTTATTGCTGCGAAGGTGCAGTGGATGACATTCTGTGTTCTAAATGAAGGATTGTGTGGCAGAGGTTTAGCATCAAGAAACTCACTGGTTTGGAAAAACACCTCCCGTGAGATGCAATGTTGTTGTTTGGTGATCTCAGGTGGGGCTCATGTCATCTGAACCATTGTAAGCTGTTGTGAGGGAGGAGGGCAACAGAGCTATTGGGTGCATCAGAGACACTGCAGAGAAGGATGCTGTAAACTTGGAAAAACCTTTTCTTTTTCCTTTTTAAGTAATACCTGAAACTCCAAACAAATTTTCAGGGCCCTGCAGCTTTAAAGACTTTGAAACACATGGGGTTTGTAAAGCATATTTTACAAACCCCAGGACATTCCAAAGCACATCACGGTGTTGAATAATGCAGAGAACGTGACAGCCTAATAAATATACACTCACATCAATATTACAATCACCAGATCATTTCTTGAAGGATTTAGGTTGAGAAATTAATAGTGACTAGAACACCAGGGAGAACTCTGCTGATTCTTCTTCAGATGGTGCTATGAGATCAAGGCTGGGAGTGACAGATTTCTAATCAGTAAGGGATCGAGGTTTATGGGAAAAGGTAGGGAGGTGGTGTTGATAATTATCAGATCAGCAATTGTCTCATTGAATGAAGGAGTAGACTTGATGGGTCGTATCGCCGACTTCTAATGTCTTATGGTCTTATTTAGCTTCAGCTGAAAACACAGACACTGGTTTAGTATCTTGTCTCAACGTAAGTTCTGACAAGGTAGCACTCTCAGCCTTGCAGTGAGGTGTGCTCACCTCCCTGGAGTGATACGCTGACCTTCTGATGCAGAGGCAAGTGTGCTACCCAGTGAACCATGATTAACGACTCTAAACTAGTCCTACTTGCTCCCACTCCCGGCCACTCTTACCTTGTGGCATTGTAGCTTTATACTGTTGCATGCAACTCCCTTTTTGAAAGAGACCATCCAATCTACTGTCTCCGTTTGCCATGATCTATTTCTGCCATTGGAAAATTGCTCTACATCATTCTTTTCCTTACAAGCTTTGTGACCTGTAACCAAAACTTGGCAAGAAGACTATGGAGGAGGAAACATGCACATTCCCTGTGTCAAGGTGTAAGTGCTGATGCTGAGTCGGTGTTTTTTTTCATTTAATCCATGAATTCAACAAAATCTGACTGCTTGTGGGAAAGCAGAAGGTTTCTGGTTTGACCCTTTAACAATGGCCTGTATTTTGACTGTTAAATTCTAGGAATAGCTTTTATAGATATTCCATTATTGTTTCAGTTTCTACGTCAGACAGTATCCGCAATCCAAAAATCACTGGGAAAAATGTGATATTTATCCCTTACCAGATGCTGACAGTAAACAGGTTGACTTTATGACTGATAAGAGACTTCCAAAGATTGTATTGGCATGTTCAGTTCTGTCTACAACACGAAAGGAAGGATCTATCACCTATGAATTGAGTGCAGTACAGATTTACCAGAATGGAACCGATCCAAGAAGGATTCAGTTGTCAGAACTGGTGACAAAAATGCGAGTATGTCCCTAGAATATCGAAGTGTTTTAAAGTGATTGTAGGACATGATTTATCGGGGAAGAGCGAAATTGTTTCTTCCGATGAGAGGAGTTTTGAATAAGTGGGAATAATCTGAAAATTAGAGCTAATCACTTCCAGGGTAGTGAGAGGAAGCATTTCCTCACACAAGGATCGTGGAAATTTGAAACTCTTCCTCACAAAAGCTATGGCACTTGGAGGTCAAATGAAAATCTCAAAACTGAGATGGATAGGCCTTGATTTCATAGTCACTGGTGAAATAATGCACTCGCCATTGACCTCAAAGCTGCCCACACAAATTTAGTCACCTTTGTGTTGCAGATTTCCCCATTCCTGAAGTCACTTTGCATCTGATGCCAAGCCAAGGGGATCTCCAGGCATCTAGTATTAGTGACATCATCAAATAGGGGGAACAGCATTGAAATAAATGTTCTTGCAGGCAGCAAACCAGAAAGTGGAAACCATGGATTGTCCTTCACCTTTCAATTAAAAATTAATTGCAAAGTGTGATATAAATTCTTGAGATATATATACATGCAATTCGGGAAGAAGTTGAAATGGCAAACAAACGTTTTTAGAAACTATACAATTTTTTTAAGTGTTTTTTTTTCTCCATGGTGAAATTGGACATTTCACAAAAATAAAAATAGTTGTCCAGAATCAGAGGTTTTTAGCAAAAATTATGAACTGTGAACTTTGTTTAAAAATTCAGTTGCATCCTATTCATCAAGTGATAACTTTTTTTTTTCTTTTTTAAAAGTTTTTTTTTAACATCAAAACAAATGTGTTAAGAGGCAAGTTTTCATCAAGTTCTGATTGACTAGGGAAGCCTGGAATCCCTGATGACAACTTCTGGATTTCTGCAATTCACTATGATTATAGAAGTTGCTGTTAATTTCCAAGCAGATGTGACAGCAAACATTGGTAATTTTATTGCCATTGTTATCGCAGTCAGGCCATGTATTTTTGTTAGGAAGGATATTAAAAATTCCAGCACCAAAGCAGCTAGGTAGACTTCAGATTCATATTAAATATGTACTGCATAATTGGATTCTAGGGTTTCTGTGTTTCTCAACTGTAGCCAACTGCTCACTAGGAAAATATCCAATTTGTAAAGACAGGTGGTTCAGTTCCTTTGTCTCTGCTGAATTAGCTCATCAGAGTTTGAAGACTTCACGCCAGTTACCCTGCACCTATTTCTTCTGTTCTTTCGTTCACAGGAAGAAATATCTTTACCCAGAGAATGGTTATAGAGTAGAGTCATGGAGCGTTACAGCGCACAGTTTTGAATTGACTGTCAGAGAGTGAGTAGTCGGGACAAGTGGTATGGATGCATTTGAGGAACTTAGACTATGAGGGAGAAAGGAATGCAGTAATTGAGGATGGTGATGTAGTAGTAATGTCGCTAGACTAGTATTCCAGAAACCTGGTAAATATTCTGGGGACGTGAATTCAAATCCCACCATGGCAGATGTTGAAATTTGAATTCAGTAAAATCTAGAATGTAAAATTAGCCTAATAGCAACCACCTAACCACTTTTTTTTGTTGTTGTTGTTGTTGTTAAAGCCCATCTGCTTCATGAATGTCCTTTTAGGGAAGGAAGTCTGCCATCCTTACCTGATCTGGCCTAGAAAGATGTCAGACCCGCATATGTGTTGACTCTTAATTGCCCTCTGGGAAATTGGGGATGGGCAATAAATGCTGGCCAATAAGTGACACCAACACCCCATGAAAGAATAAATAAATGAAGTGTTGAAAGATGTAAATCTTTGTATTCACTCGTGGGATCAGGTTTCGCTAGCTAGGTTAGCATTTATTACCTATCCCTAATGAGCAATATGGGTTTTTCTGACAATTGACTCATGGTCATCATTAGACTCATATTTCCAGATGTTAATTGAATTCAATTTCCACCATCTGCTGTGGCAGGATTCGTACCTGGGTCCCCAGGTCACTAGCTGGGTCTCTAGTTAACAGTCCAGCAATAATCCCAATGAGCAATTTCTTCTCCACCTATTCACTTGCTGTACATTTCTATGAAATCTGAGTTCTCAAAAAGTAAAACAAACTAACGTCAGAAGTGTCTCTGTCTTTTTTTTTCTAAATGACACATCCACCTCTTCTTTAATCACAGTGACGTCAAATAAAGCGTTGTGTGTTGTATGGGAAATGGGGTTAAAGTGCATGTAGGCAGGAGATGCACAGTCCTAATTCCTGTAGTCCTAATTCTTGTTGACTTTGGTGGTGCAGGACAGTATATTTTTCTGAAATAAAATAATTGCAATTGTAGGTACGAGCACAGTCATGACCTGTTGTAGATAGCAGCCTGTCGAAATGTGCAGTTCAGTAACACATTGACCTGCCATCATTGTTCTATGCTGCAGCCTGCCCCCAGTTGATCTGTGGGTTGTCATGTGACCTTAGTGGCTTGAAGTGTAGCATTACGAAGGCAGTCAGTGTGAGAGTGGTGGGGGAGTTATCAGCTCTACTGCTGTCTTTCCCCACCTTCGAGTGGAGGAGGGAAGGGGAATTTCCACCTCCCACCCCAGAATTATGACTGCTGGGCTATTAGGGAGGAGGACCGGAGAGGCTTGGCATGCTTCCAGTTTGAAGTCCACATTGGCCGTATGTTTATTTGAAAGGGGTGTGTGCTATGTGAATGAATTGTGTTCCTGCACCATGCAACTCAAATGAATTCGCACTGCAAGTTGCTGCAAGTACAAACTAAGAACTGTGGCAACAAGATAACCCAGATCTTTGTAAACTGTGCGACCAAACAGCTCCTCTCCCTAACCAATGAGATCCAAGGATTGAGAGGGGATGATGAAGGAAGTAGTGAATTAGGATCAAATCAAGTATAGAACAATAAATGGAAGGAAGAAAAGATGGGATTTGGAGGCTAAGCCAGTTTAGAGGTTCCTCAAAACTGTTTGTGGGGTGATCCTGTTTTAATACCTCATAGGATGTGTGACTCCAGAGTGAAGATCAGAGGGTGTATGGATGTTGTTAGTTGGGGGTGGACATTTTCATGTAGAGCTGCTCTTTAGGGGTGGGGGAGGAGACAGTTCTTGATTGGGTGGGTTGGAAATACAGGAGTTGTGTTGGAATAGGTGATTAATGCAGTGTTCCTACAAAATAAACCTGAATACCTACCTTTTCACAGGCCTTTTCTTTTGCAACAGCAACTGCAATTGGGCCTCTAAGGGTAGTTCACAGGAGCATGCCCATCACATGAGGATTCAAAGGAGCCTTTCAGTTGTCAAAAATTAGTCCATGCTCCATGGCTTGTCACACCAAAGCCTCAGTGAGGTCACAACTCACAGTATGGGAATCCCTGGACGAGTCACAAAACTTTTGCCAGGTTTTCCTGCTCTTGATTGCTCTCAATGCTGTGACTCAGTGGGTGGCACTCTTGCCTCTGAGTTCAAAGGTTAAAAGTTGAAGCTCACTTCATGACTTCACTGCATAAACTAGGAAGTTATTTCTGTGCAGTACACAGAGAGAGAATGTTGCAATGCAGGAGGTACCATTTTTCAGATGAGACATTAAACCAAAGCCTTGCCTTCCCCCCCCTCGTGTGGAGTTAAAAGGTCGGTGGCACTATTTTCAAACAAGTCTTCTCCTCAGTGTTCTGATCAACTTTCATCCATCAACCAATATCATTTACAGTTGGTATCACATGCTGGGACCTAGCTGATTGCATACAGGCTGCTACCTTTTCTACTTTGCAGCAGTGACCACAGTTCAGTTCAATATTACCTTGGCTGCAAACACTTTATGACCTCCTGTGGATGTTAAATTCACTGGCAGGAGGCAATGGCATCGTGCTGGGCCTGACAGGAAGCTAAAGCAGGCAGTGCCAGCATCGTAACATTCAGCACCTCTTATTGAAAGACTTTCAGCAAGCTTTGTGTTGCATTGTGAAGAGTTTGAATCTTAACAAAAGAGTGCGCAGTGCCCTGGGGGGAGACAGTTTTGTCATCTGAGGCAGATTTCCAATTATCTTCTGGCAGTCCATGATTTTTTATGGCTGTGGCCCTGTGCCAGTTGTTTGTCAGTGAAGAGAGGTGAACCCTTGAGAATGATAGTGGTATCGCAGAGTGAAGGCAGGTTGTGGAATTAACCCTTTGGAGAGACAAGCTTGAGTTTTGAAACCTGTTACACCTTTCCACCAGCAACCTTCAGCATGGTGGTCATCTTATTGCTAGCTTATCTCCTCTCTTTCATCGTGGTGGACTTTTGGGTTTGGGGAGGGGCTGAGTATCCTGCAATCTCTGCTTTCTCAATTTAAAGCTGGAAAGCGCTCCATCGAATGTTATGCTGTTTCTACCCACCAACCATTATTTAAGAGACTTTCTACAGAGTAGACTAGTAAAACACAACTATTTACAATTGCTAAATAGACATGTGCACATAGGAAGTCGAATGAGCATACTGGCGCCATCTGATGGTTTATCTGGGAGAAGCACCTTCACCAAATTCTGTTGCATTACAAAAGTCATCAGTCTATATGTTCTAGGGATTATACTGATGCATTAACAGCACTCATTACTATCAAGGCACAAAAGTATCCTGAAACACATGGAGTAAAAGAGGTAGGCCATGAGTTCTGATTCTTCACAAATTAACATTAACCTTGTTATAACCAATCAAACCATAGAAGAGCCGACATTAGTATAGTGCCTTTCACAACCTCAGGATATTCCAAAGCACACTTCAATAATGATGTACAGTTGAAATGCCGTCATTGTTGTTGTGAGAAACATGCTAGCCAGTTTGGGTACAGCATGCTTCCCACACATAGATGATCTAGTCATTATCTCATTACTATCTGAGTGGTGTTGGTTGAGATCTAAGTATTTAGCCAGGACATGAAAGTCCCCTATTAGTCTCCCCAAGTTGAAGTTAATGTCAATCACCAAATTGGACAAATTGCAAATTATTGCTGCCACAGTTGTTTAGAGCTTGTAGTTGATGTTGTTGAGGGCACTAATACTGACATAATTGATGGTTCTGACATGACACTTGTCCTAGGACATCAGTGAAGTTCTGGAATCTCACTCCAACATATAGAGAGTTGCCTGTAGAGATTTTATTGCCTTGGCCATATTTTTGCAACAGTTTTGTCACCAAATGTCCTGTTGGTGTTAGAAGACAATCATTTTCAGATTGTAACACTGTTCAACGTTCAGAAATGCAAGTTGTATGGATTTGTTTCAGAAAGTAACATCTTGGGTCACTGTATATGAGCAACTTGAGACATGCCATGTGCTGAATGTAGCATTCCATGGGAAGAAGAAGAAATTCCAAACATTCTCCACCACTGGGGGTTTTCATCGTCTCATGCCTGGGTCTGTTATAAAGCTTGCTTGCTGTGGTTAACTAAAAAAAAATCTATTACCGTGGTTTCATGTGACTGCTAGGGCAATGGAAGGTGAAAGTGATTGATCCTTTTATCTAGTTATTCCTGTTCTAGTATTCCTCATTGTGATGGCCTGGATGACTATTCTTCACTTCTTAGATGTGGAATATTTCTAATTTTAGTGGTGCACAACTCTGTGACAGTTCAGGCATCAAACGTTTCCAATTCAACAGATTTCAAATGCCTACTTTTTCTGTTTCTTTTTTTCTTTCTCATGTCCTGTTGCCCCCCATATCTATCTGTCTCTCTGTATGAAAGGTCAATTCTGTTTTACTTGAGAAGACCTATCGAAAAAGAAGAGTACAGCAAAATAAACCTCAATATCTCTACTTCGAAGAACTGACAACCTGGAAATGTTTCTCTTACAGATATCTGGCAGATGCTGGGGCATTCTCTTCCTCAATGCAGCCTGCATGTAACTTTGCAAGGCTTATGTGTGTTTTGAAGCCTTTAGTGTATGATTCTGTTTTTTGGATCACACATTCAAACCTATAGTGTTGTCGGTTGAAACTGGTATATTGTTTTCATTGGCCTTTTGAATTGCTAAGGCTATTTGTATTGGCCACATGTGCTGTCAGACTGGGTGACTGCTGAAATAACTATTGCGGTGAACTAACAGGAAATATCTGCATTGATGTGTTTTGGGAGCAGTTCATTTTCTCTTTCTTTCTTTTTCTTCTTCAATCACAGCAGGTATTTTTAACTGTTCTTTTACTGATGGGGAGGGGAATGTTGGACGAGGTGGATAATTCTGGGTTTGAGGGGGTGTCCACAGCAAATTTGTTTACAGCCTACAGTCTCCAGCAATTGGAATATTAATCGCAAAGCATTGCTGCAAGTAACTTGCAATCCCTCTACGCCAACCCTTCCCAACTGTTAGAGAGCTCGCAAAGAGTCATCTTGTTTCAGCGCCATCTTGAATCTTGTATTAGGAGACGGAAATGCCAGGACCATTTTTTTTAAAAAAAATGTAAAAAACTAAACCTTTTGAATTGAATTTCCCTTATAACTTTTTCTTTCTTTCATTCATTCATGAGTATTTATTGCCCATTTTTGATTTTACCAAGAAGTTAATTAAATATCAACTATGCTGCTGAAGATGTGGAGTCATATGTTAGGCCAGACCAGGAAAGGATGGCAGATATTCTTCCCTCAGAACAATACTGAACCAGATTGATTTTTAAGACGATCAACTGAGTACATGGCTGCCATTTATTTACTACTTGATTTTTATTGGATTCAAATCCCACCATTTTGCTTTGGTGGGATTTGAGCCCATAACCCCAGAACATGAGCTGAGTGCTCTGGATTACCAATTCAGTGACATTACCATTACATCAACACTAACTCCAAATAGTTTGGAAACTGGATTGAAAACACCAGTTCAACTGTAAATTGAGCTTAAACAAAAAATTGTTGGCTAGTCAATTTGCCCGGAAGGAGAGTCTCCCTGAGACCAGGCATGTCAGGTGACTGATGTGGAGTGGGTGTTCACTAGAAGCCAGAGGTCGTGTGATCACTCACACCTCCTGGAAAGTGTTCATACCAGAGTTGGCACCTGTAGCCATGGAACATTGCTGCATTGAATTTGAAGGGAAAAGTACAAAGGCAAAACTTAAGGCAGTTTTGATGGTCACTTAGAGGGTTGATGCAACTGTGTATGTAGCAGTTCAAGTATGTCAACTGTTGAAGTTTCTCCCATTTTTCTTAAACTTTGTATTTTCCTTTTGCAGAGATAACTAAAACAGGAGCTTGTGAAGAACCAAAATCAGGAACTACAGGTACAGGAGGGGTTTTGAACAGATGTATGAAGTAATACAAGATTGAAATTATGTCCAGTTACTTCTCAAATTTCTTGGCTTTGCAGTTGGGTGTGAGTTGATTTGTGGGCTAAATGAACTGCACACTGTCACTCTCCTGATGTCTTGAAGTTCAGTTCAAGCTGAACTTATCCTGAAACTTCCTAAAGCAGCTGGTTTCTCCTGTATAACATGGTGTGGGGCTGGATGAACACAGCAAGCATAGGAGCAGGAAAGCTTGATGTTTCGGGCCTAGGCCCTTCATTGCATTTCTGATGAAGGGCCTAGGCCCGAAACGTCAAGCTTTCCTGCTCCTATGATGCTGCTTGGCCTGCTGTGTTCATCCAGCCCCCCACACCTTGTTATCTCGGATTCTCCAGCATTTGCAGTACCTATTATCTCTGGTTTCTCCTGTAGGTGAGTTGTGAAACCTCCAGGATTGTTCTAGAGTCCTAAAGAAATCATGGTTAATCTCCAGGATACTACAATGGGCAAAACGTGGGTATAAAGTCAAAGAACCATCAAAACAAAAACTTTCATTCCTATTGTGTGTTACACGTATTATTGTTTTCTGAAAGAAAAGGGTCTTTAGCTGACAGTCAAAAATTATCCAATCGGAAAAGCAAGAGTTTGTTCATTTTTCTATTGGCTGTGGGATGCAAGGGCACAGTACTGGCTCGATGGGCAACCAATGGGGAAAGCTCAGGGTTGGGGGAGTTTGGAGGGAGGTTGTCCGAAAATCTCGAGGATCCCATTCATCTGGAGCTGGCAATAATACCTGGAGTGAGTGTTCCACTGTAATTTTGGACTTCTAGCCGCACAGTGCAAGATTACCAAGTAATACTAGTACCCAGCTAATTCCATTTAACCATATTTAGAATAGCTCCATCCTCTGGTTTATCCACCTCACCTTTTGCAGTTTTCTTATTTCGTTCAACATCCAGCCAGCTGTAACACTAAGATCTGATCTTGGTCTTCAACCAAGTGTTAGAATACCATCATTCAGTAGCTCAGTCATTTAGCCCAGTTACCTCCAGAAGACTGTAGGCTTGTGCCCCACTTGAGAGACACAAGCCCACAATCCTAATTGCCATACTTGGGGAATGCTGCACTGTCAATCACACTCACGTTTACCCTAAGGCATTCAAACAAAGACGCGTCTGTCCAATCAAGTGGATGTCAAAGATCCTGTGGCCGTATTTTGAAGAGCAGGGGATGACTCTATACTGAGCCAATATTAAGAACATAATGGCTAGGAGGAGGAATAGACAATTTAGCCCCTAGTGTCTGCTCAGCCATTTAATACAATCATGGCTAATCTCACTTCCACTTTCCTGCCCTCTCCCATAACCCTCTAACCTGTTACTAAGTAAAAATTGATCTCCTTCTCAAATTTATTCAGTGTCCCATTGCCCGCCACTCTCTGGGGTACTGTATTCCACAAATTCATGACCCTTTCAGAAAAGTAATTCCTCCTCATTGGTCTTAAATCTGCCTCCCCTCAACTGATTACCCAATGACTACACTGAAAAAAGTGCTTAATTAACTGTGTTGCACTTTTGGTCATCCTGAGATCATGGAAGACACTTCATAAAGGCAAGGCTTTCAGAAGGAAACCACCAACATGCGAAGGATGTGGAAGCATTGGAAAAGGTGCAGAAGAGACTTACCAGGATGTTGCCTGGTCTGGAGCGAAGGTCTTATGAGGAAAGACTGAGGGACTTGGGTCTGTTCTCATTGGAGAGAAGAAGGCTAAGAGGGGATTTAATAGAGACCTACAAAATGATAAGAGGATTAGATAGGGTGGACAGTGAGAGTCTTTTTCCTAGGATGATGACGTCGGCTAGTACGAGGGGGCATAGCTGCAAATTGAGGGGTGATAGATTTAAGACAGATGTCGAAGGCAGGTTCTTTACTCAGAGAGTGGTAAGGGCGTGGAATGCCCTGCCTGCCAATGTAGTTAACTCAGCCACATTAGGGGCATTTAAACAGTCCTTGGATAAGCATATGGATGATGATGGGATAGTGTAGGAGGATGGGCTTAGATTAGTTCACAGGGTGGCGCAACATCGAGAGCCGAAGGGCCTGTTCTGCGCTGTATTGTTCTATGCCATTTTGGCTTTCTATATTTTCTCTATGTATGTCGTAAGCAACCAATGTTAGTTCATATCTGATCAACGAGCTGGACTGATCCTTTGCAACATCTACTTTATGTTGCCCATTTGTGTTTCTGTTGGAGAATCGCTGACCCCTTCAGTTTGTGTTGGGTTCAAAGACTCCATTCCCATGGGATTAATGGGGTCAGGAGGCAGGGCTCTGCTTCAATTATAATCCACTGTTAGCAAAGATTCTAATGGCTGACAGAACAGTGGTCATAATAGAAATGAGCTTGAATAGAGACAACAAGGTGTGGGGCTGGGTGAACACAGCAAGCCAAGCAGCATCATAGGAGCAGGAAAGCTTGATGTTTTGGGCCGAGACCCTACATCAGAAATGCCTTTTATCTCTGAGCTTGAATAGACTCAGTTCAGCTCTTCCAAGGGGAACAATATCCACAGCAGAGTGTGCAGTGATTCCATATTTGGTTGGGCAGCCTCACTCATTGAGGAAATGGAATAGTCGTGTTGGAGTCATTCAGCGTTTTGATGTTAAGATATGTTGTTGGAATAGTACAGGACAGTTTGCCCACTGCACCTGCCCAGCCAAGGTGTGTGAACTAGGGCTTTCTTTTTCTCCCCCCCCAAGGTTATGCTTTCAGAGGTCAACAAATTTTTATATTTACTGAAGTATAACCAAGACCGACAGGCTCAGTCACAATGTTAGAGACTGAAAACACATCTTGTCCACTGTTTCAGAGATAGTAGGAACTGCAGATGCTGGAGAATCTGATAACAAGGTGTAGAGCTGGATGAACACAGCAGGCCAAGCAGCATCAGAGGAGTAGGAAAGCTGACGTTTCGGGCCTAGACCCTTCATCCACTGTGATTTTTTTAAAATAGAGAAGCTAACTCCAACCTGGGCAGCATGGTGACCCAGTGGTTAGCACTACTGCCTCACAGCACCAGGGACGTGGGTTTAATTCTACCCTTGGGCAATTATCTGTGTGGAGTCTGCACGTTCCCCCTGTGTCTGCGTGGGTTTCCTCTGAGTGCTCTGGTCTCCTCCCACAGTGCAAAGGTTTGCAGCTTAGATGGATTGGCCATGCTAAATTGCCTCAGGTTGTGCGGGCTAGGTAGATTAGCCATGGGAAATGCAGAGTTGCAGGAATAGGGTAGGAGGCAGGTCTGGATGGGATGCTTTCTGGAGGGTTGGTGTGGGTTTGATGGGCTGAATGGCCTGCTTACACTAAGGATTCTATGATTCCATGAAGTAGGTTCAAAAGCTGAGAGATATCAAGGTTCTTTCAAGCAGTTTAATAAATCGTGTCAGAAAAATCATTCATCAAATCAGAAAATATGAGCAAAATACAAGGTGGCATGTCAGGTGTCCTGTGCAAGGAATCTCTCAGCCAAACTAGGGCGTGTCGGTCCACCAGCCTCCTGAAGGTAGTGCCAGCAAGATAAGGAGGTCATTCACCATTGCTTATCTGGTAACTCACCAGTCAGAGACCAACGATAAAGTTGGGGGCAGACAATGGTTGAGAATGCCTCATTGGTTTTTTTTTTCATTCACATTTTGGATAGCATCCTCCAGTGTCTCTCTTACAGATGGCTGATTAGACTGCCAGGTACTTGAGTAAACCAGTAGCATCTTTGTTCACTGCTGCCATTTGCAGACTGATCTGGATTTTTCCAAAGGTCTGATTTTATTTTCAGGTGGACAGGATGCCAACTAAACCACTATCATCAGTATGGTGACATTGACCACATTGGATCCATTGTACACCAGTTAAATGGATTTTGTGCCATCCAATTATGAGACCAAATACTCTCCACAGATATAAATGATAAACAGGACTTTGTACAAATCAGTTCAGCTCTGAGCAGTGAGAGTAAAACCTGACCAGAAAATCTCGGGTAGGAATCTGTATTGTCTCACTATTCAAGTTTGAATGGCCTGAGTTTGGGTCTTTTATAGGGTAGGAAAGTTCCCAGTGATGCCTTATGATAGACGTACAGCCTGCTGGGATCCTGCTTCAACAGTAATTACAATAACATACATCATCCAAAGTCAAGTAATGGTTTTGTTGAGTCCCCAGCTTTGGTCCTTTTTAAATAAGGTGCTCCCTTTTGGAGACAATGAGATGCCAAAAAGAAGATTTACATGGATGGAGTTACTGGAATGATAGCCGGGGTTGAAATAATACCAAGGCAAATTTGCCAGTTTGGGAGGGAGAAGAGATATTGGCAGATAACCTATGATTTCCATCTGAAAAGTAAGGACGATATCTGGCAAATAAATGAAGTCAACAGTATAAATTGGCAATTGGATGCCTTTCTGAAAGGAAAGGGGCATTGAGTAATAAGGCAAAGAGATTCTTACTGTATGTTACATGTAATGAAATCATTGATACATTCACAATTTGAATTTTATGTTTAAAAAAAAACAGTATGTGAAGTACATAAAGAGTATGATCATCAACTATCTTTAGATATGATAAAACAAAGAACTGCTGATGCTGGAAATCTGAAGCAAACACAGAAATGTTGAGAAACTCAGCAGGTCTGGCAGTATCTGTGGAGAGAGAGCAGAGTGACCCTTCTTCAGACTGGTTGCGGACTCAAAACATTAACTCCGCTTTCTCTGCATGCTTGCTGCTAGACTTGCTGAGTTTCTCCAGCAATTTCTATTTTTAGATATGGAGTGAGTGTTTGGTGATGACATCAACCAAGTGGATTTTCTCTGTCTGTGAATGATCATTTTTCCACATACCTAGAGTGCTTTAACACTGACACTGGGTATAGTGCATCTTGTGGTGTATATACACGTCCTGTGCCCTGATGAATTGGAATAAATTCATTGGCGTAAATCTCCAAGTCAACAGCTACTTGTTTTTATAAATTGCATTAAGTGTAGAAGAATGTACAAGGTGTTTCACAGGAGCATTATCATATAAAATTTGAAATCGATCTATATAAGAGGATACTGGGACAGGAGGTAAGTTTTTTTTTTTAAGGAATATCTCAAAGGACCAGTTAAGGGAGATTAAGATAGGAAGTTACAGTGCTAGTGGCCTAGGTAATTGCACGACCACTCGCAATGAAGATAATGAAAGGCTGGAATGCAAAAGAGACCAGAATTGGAGGTCGTGAAGTTTTCCAGAATGAAGTTAACGAAATGAGGGGTAAGGCTGTATTAAAAGAAAAATCAGAAATGAACAAATATGCGTCATACAGTGATAAACATTGGGATTTTGTTTCTAATTAGAGCTTTCCTCTACATCAAAAATATAACTAATTAGCTTCTGACCCTTCATCTGTTCTGATGAAAGAACATAACTAAACATAAATTTATACTGCAGCGTCAAATAGTTAGCCAGGAATGTGTTACAACAATAAGTAATCAGTCATTCTTTGGAGGAGCATGCTCACCTCTGTATCATAAGGTTGTGGATTGAAGCCCATTTTAAGATTCATCATATAATCCAAGTGGATACGCCAGTGCAGTACTGGGGGGATTCTACACTGTCTGAAGTGCCATCTTTTAAAATGAGCTGATAAACTGAAGCCACCTCCTTCCTGTGATGTGGAGGTAAAAGAAACATAAGATCTGGAACTCACTGCCTGTAGTAAATGCGGTAAAGACAGAAACTCTCTATTCTTTGAATTGTAGCTCAAGTGCCAAAACTTGCAGAGCTATGGACCAAATACTAGGCTGTGTGGCTAATCCTACAGCCAACGCAGACATGATGGGCCAAGTGGCCTCTTGCTGTGCTTAAATATCCTATGATTTTATTCTATTCCATGATTTGAAGGAGAGCAGGGTAATCCCTCAAGTTCTGGCTGATATTTAATCATCCTGTAACATCTTGAAATAATTGTCATTTATCTCATTGCTACTTGCAGGACTTTGCACAAATTGGCTGCTGCATTTTCTTCAATGCAATACTGACCATGCCTCAGAAAAGTATCTCATCAGCTGTATCAAGCTTTGGGATATCCCGAGGTTGTGAAAAGCATCTCAAATGATTGAAACCTACCTTGCATCTATTGGTCCTGTAGACTGTAAAGAGATAGTCTCAATGAGTATTATTTAACAGCAAATGCATCACTTTGAGATGCTATTTCATGAGAGTTCTGTTTGTTCCTTTCTCGACAATTGGAGGGAGCTGGTGTTTTGGCACTGACTTATTTTTTGAAAGATTTTCTGCAGGTCTCATCAAAGGGTCAAAAGATTAAGACATTTTCCCATAATACACTGTCAGTTGTAGGGAAACATTGCATATTTGTGCCATAAGACTCTATCTAACTCTCTTTTAAAGCAAAAAAAAACAATCAAAATAAGTATTTTAAGAATAAAACCAAGTGAGCAATTCTTGTTCTGCAGATCAGGCTGAGCATGCTTTTATTGTTCTGGCTGAATGAAAATATCCAACAAAAGTTCTCATGATCTGTCTGTAGCTGTCAGAGTTGATGTGCAATTGATTTGCTTTCAATTGAATAAACCTTACGCCTTAGTCTTAAGTAATATTGACTGGTTTTTGAGGCAGCAAAGCATGAACATTAAGTGCTTTAGCTAAATAACTTGTTAAACTTGTGCAGTTAAACCCCTGAGATGTGTTGGTTTGTGGTATACACTGTATGTAGTGTATAACTAATGGAACGTGACTGAAGGGCTGTAATAATACGGCTGTAATAAAATGAATAGATTTTCACACCTAATTTATACCAAATTGTAATCACAAATGCCTAAATCAACTGAAGGTTAATCTCCTGGACTTCTAGAATTGACACAGTACGGAACACTAAATAGAAAATACCAGTGCAAACCAACCTGAATTGACAAGACTTTGAGAGATTGGAGTTGACAACTTCAGAAATATTCCTGGAGGTCTCATCACATGATTTCCAACCATATTTCCTGCCATTGGTCAGCTAACATCCTGCCTTTCCAAACAAAAACTCTCTCGTTTGTGGTAGGAGAACTTCACAATTAGACTCTCAAATCCATAAGGGTCACAGTTCTGGAGTGTACGCATTGGGGTTTGACTCTTATCTATTGCAGATATGGATTTAGAAAGTTGCCCTGCTGTCTACCGGATAACCGAGGAGCCCTTATCAGCGTTTTGAGGATTTTTTTTAAATGAGATACTAGACAGTAGAAAGTAGGTCAAAAAGAAATTCAATAGTAACTTTAAACACAAACTTAATATATAGTAAGTTGTTGGAGAGGATTCTGAGGGTCAGGATTTACATGCATTTCGACAGGCAATGACTGATTAGGGATACTCAGCGTGGCTTTGTGTGTGGGAAATCATGTCTTACTAACTTGATTAAGGTTTTTGAAGAGGTAACAAAGAAGATTGATGAAGGCATAGCAGTAGACGTTGTCTATATGGACTTGAGCAAAGCGTTTGACAAGGTTCTGTATGGTAGAATGGTTAGTAAGGTTAGATCGCATGGGATCCAGGGACGCTAAACAATTGGTTACAAAATTGGTTTGAAGGTAGAAGAGAGAGAGTGGTGATGGGAGGGTTGTATTTCGGACTGGATGCCTGTGACCTGTGCCACAAGGATCAGTCCTGGGTCCACTGCTTTTCCTCATTTATATAAATAATTTGGATGTGAATATAGGAGATATGGTTAATAAGTTTGTAGATAACACCAAAAGAGGTGGTATAGTGTACAGTGAAGAAGGTTATCTCAGAATATAACAGGACCTCGATCAAATGAGCCAATGGGCTAAGGAGTGGCAGATGGACTTTAATTTAGGTAAACATGAAGTGTTGCATTTTACTAAGGCTAACCAGGGCAGGATGTATACACTTTAAAGGTATGGTCCTGGGAAGTGTTGCTGAACAAAGAGACCTTGGAGTGCAGGTACATAGTTCTCTGAAAGTGAAGTCACAGGTAAAAGGCTGGTGAAGAAGACGTTCGACACACATTGAATATTGGAGTTGGGATGTCATGTTGGGTTTACAGGACATTGGTGAGGCCACTTTGGGAAGACTGCAGACAATTACGGGTTGCCCGTCTATAGGAAGAATGTTGTTAAACTTGAGAGGGTGCAGAAAAGATTTACCAGTATGTTGCCAAGACAAGAGGATTTAAGCGATAGGGAGAGGCTGAATAGGCTAGGGCTTTTCCCCTGGAGCATTGGAGACTGAGGGGTGACCTAACAAAGGTTTAGAAAATCATGAGGGGCATTGATCAGGTGAATTGCCAAATTCTTTTTCTTAGGGTGGAGGAGTCCAAAGCTAGAGGGCATAGGTTAAAGGTAGAGGAGGAAGATTTAAAAAGGATCTGAGTGGTAACTTTTTCCCCACAGTGGCTGGGGCACATATGGAACAAGCTGTCATAGGAAGTAGTGGAGGCAGATACAATGCAACATTTTAAAAGGAATCTGGAATGAGTATATGAACAGGAAGGGTTTAGAGAGATCTGGGCCAAATGCTGGCAAATGGGACTAGGTCAGATTAGTTTGTCTGGTTGGTGTGGATGAGTTGGACTGAAGGGTCTGTTTCTGTGCTGTATGACAGTTTGACTCTAATTCATGAGACTACAGAGGGATGGCAGGAAACACAATTGGAAAATTCTTCCATCCAGTCTCCACAATCCATTGTTTCCATCAGAAATGACTATTGCTCTTCCACTGGCCTCCTATCTTCAACACTTGATAACGTTCAGCTTAAACTCTGCCATCCATATCTCGGCTTGGACCAAATCCTGTTCACCTGCTTCCTTTCTGCTCGGTGGCCTACAGTGACTCCCGGTTCACAATGTCTTAATTTTAAAATTGGCAGTGTTTTCAAGTTCCTCCATTTGACCCCCTGTATATCTCTATTTATCTCCTCCAGCTCGACAATCCATCAGGAGCCCTGTACCCTCTGTTTTCTTTGTTAGAACATAACCAGGAGCAGGAGTAGACAAAGGCAATTCAGCCCCTCGAGCCTGCTCTGCTGTTTGATACAATCGTGGCCAATCTCATCTTGGCATCAACTCCACTTTCCTGTTTTATCATTAGTGACTGTAACTACAGCTGCCTCTGTCCTCAACTCTGGAATTCCTTTCTTACGCCCTCTTGCCTTATTTAAGATATTCCTTAAAACTTACTCTTGACCAAACTTTTGGTAACTTATCCTATTATGTCTTTACGTGGTAAACTTCAAACCTATGTTGACACATACTCCTGCAAAACACCATGAGTTCTTTACTATGTTAAGTGTACTACATAAATGCAACTTGTTGGGCCTAATGACTGCCTTCTGTGCTGGTGGATTCGGTGATCTTGGGAGCTGTCCATGTGCTTAGAACTAAAGTCAGCTTCATGGTAAATGCTCGTCTATGTACTCGTGAAAGAAGTGCACACACTGACCAGTTCTACCTGAGCACTTACTGCCTGCATTCAAGGCAAGTCAGGAGCCTGCATTTGGAGTTAAACTGCTTACAGCTGCAGGCCATTAGCTGCCATTTACCTGCAACCTGTAGGTGTCAGTTAGCTCAGCTGGCTAGATAGCTTGAGTATGTTGCAGAACATTATCAATACAACAGGCCCTATCCACATCCTGGCCATGAAAGTTTGTGGTAACCTGTCTCCTTGCTTTTTCCCATTTGGTATACATCAAGCTGTATGACCACTTAGAGAGAGATGCCGACGGTCCCACAAGGACTGTGACAAATTACCATTACCAATGATAACCTGAGATACCTTGCTTGCTCACTCACTTTGACATGCTTTCGGTGTTCAGGTGAATGAAATAAAAGCATATATTGATGACAGTAGCTGAAGGGAGGAGGCTTAAGTGGATTATTGGCGTAGACTTCTCGGAGCAAGTAACCTGTTTCTGTGCTGTTTAAGAAAAAAACAAATTTGAAATTTTTCATGTATTTTCTTGAAGGGCTAGCTGACTTACCAACGAGTTCTCTCTGCCAGTCAGCAGGTCTGGTTTATAAAGAAATTGTTTATCAAGAGTGCAATGGGAGATAGGACATACCTGTGAACTTAACCTAAGGCTATGCTGCACTCAAGGCTCTCAATACAGTATAGATAGGTAGATGTATTCTGCCTTAGTGTTCTAAAGAATAATTCATTACAGTCGCCTGACATTGAAGAGTTAAGGGCTTTAAATTTCCACAGCACCTGTTAGTGATTCACAGTTGGAGATTAAGCTGTGCTCCTCCCTGACATTTCTAATCCATTAACCTTAATGGTTCATAGTTCAGGCAATCATTTGTCGTACCTGTGATTAGAATATGAAACTTCTGACCATGTGCGTAATTCAGGCAAAGAGCATTGATGCATTTAAGGGGAAGCTAGATAAGCAAGTAAGGGAGAAAGAAGGTTACGCTGACAGAGTTAGACGACAGTATATACCTGGTCAAGCCAATGTCCGTTGAAGGTTCAATGCCATCTGACTTTTGCCAGAATTTAGGTAACATCACCAACAGTGTTCCCTGGCACTATCAACTGATTTAAACCATTCACATTATTTCAGAAATAACCTAGTTTACTCTTACCTGTAGATGATTTCCAACCATTAAGAGGCCTTTCTTCCCAGTTGACTTGCTGCTGCAGTTAGTTGACTGGGGGTCACTTTGCTAAAAGACCCAGTCTGCATGTTACTAAGCTTTCACTTGCTTGTCCTTTTTCATTCCGTACCCCTCTCCCACTCTGACCTCACTTGTTCTCTGCCTCATACATTTCGAGTATACTCAATGGAACCGCAAGCATTTTTGGTCAGGCTCCCCGCCTCAAAACTGATTTCAATAACTTTCGATCATAAACACTGCTCCCATCTTTTCAGACAGCAACTGCAGATACTGTTTAATTTCGTTATTTCTTTAATAACTGGACACTGGAAATCTGGAGTGAGAACAGGAAATACTGAACATAGAACATAGAAGAGTACAACACAGTACAGGCCCCTTCGGCCCACGATGTTGTGCCGAACTTTTACCCGAAAACGAAGGTCTATCTAACCTCCACCCCCACCTTACACTATCATCCATCTGCCTATCTAATAGCCGCTTAAATGCCCCTAATGAGGCCGACTCCACTACCCTCTCCGGCAATGCATTCCACGCCCCTACCAATCTCAGTAAAGAACCTACCTCTGACGTTTCTACAATATCTACCTCCTTTTTCTCTTTAAAACTATGTCCCCTCGTAAAAGCTACCTCCACCCTAGGAAAAAGTCTCTGACTGTCTACTCTATCTATACCTCTGATACTGGAAAGATTCAGCAGGTCTGGCAGTGCCAGTGGAGCAATAGCGTTAACATTTCCGGTCAATGACTTTCGATTCAAAGGGAATAATCCTATTCTGATGAAAGGTCATCTATTTGAATCATTACCTCTCTTCCACCTCCACAGATGCTGCTGGACATGCTGGGTATTTCTAGCATTTTCCATTTTTATTTCTGCTTTCTTTGCTAATCCTAATAAAATGCTCTTTAGCTTCAACTGTTATCCCTTTAAGCATTTAATCACTCCAGCATTTCTCCTTTTGCTCTTGTCTCTACTCTACTCTTCTTTTCCCATGCTTAGTACTTGCTTTGTTCTGTTCGATTCCAAATCGCTCCCAATTCTATTCTAATGAAAGGCCATCAGTCTGTAACGTTAAGCTTATTTCTTGATTTTTCCAATTTTCAACACTCCCTTCTTTAGTTGGTTCAATTGATTAGTTGACGCAGTCTTAGACCTGTTTTACTGGAGACTGTGATGTGCTGATACCCGTGCAGAAAGATCTCTGAGTATTGATAGAATGGTTTGGAGGACTTTGATTTTTGTTTTATTTGTTCGTGGAACATGGGTGAGGCCATGATTATTGCCAAACCTGGTATCCTGAGGTTGGTGACAACTTAAGTAGCAGTACACTTGAGACGAGGTAATATTCAGTGTGGGGCTGAAGTCACCACTAGGCACCTTTTACCTGACTCTCCAGAAGACAGTATTTTATAAGCAAGAGCTCAGGTCAAACCAAATTGGCATGAATCATTGACTACTTTTCCATTTTCTTTTTTCAGGATTGTCTCCATGGCAAAATCCTTCCCAAAAATAAAATGTCTAGGAGACCTTAGGCAAGGGATCTAGCAGCCAGCAGTTTTTGTTTAGAAGGCTTGCATTTGGCTGAGCTCTCATTTAGGCATGCAAAAAGCAGTTTGGCTTCTTGCTCATCGCCCCCCACCTCCCCCCCCCCCCCCCCATTTTCATTGATGCTCCATTGGTGACACTGCATTTAGCATTTAGCTGCCTTGACTCCAAATTTGAGAATTCTCTCTGTAAATCTCACTTTTCTTTTCACTTCCCTTAAGATGCCCTTTTGCACCTAATTGTTTGACCAAGCTTTTTGCCACTTGCATTAATAGCTCTTCAAGTCTTGAGTCAAATTTTCACACAATGCCTTGGAATATTTTACACAAGTGCAGTACAAATGCATGTTGTACTTACTGTCCTTTTTGTGTTTTTGATGAAGGAATACAGTCAACTCCAAGCTATAATGGAAGAAAACAGAAGCTGTGAAGAAGATTCCAGGAAAATGGTTTGGAATGACAATCTCGAAGTCGCATACGATTGATAATTGCCTTCAAAGGAACTCACCATGAAGTGAACTTTCAATAAATGTCCCTTTTGCTTTGCATCAGTTACCAAGCAGAAACACTTTTATCAGCACCGTAACAAAATAAACTGTTGGAACATTCTCAACACATGTGAGCAGCGCAGGGGTTTTGTTGTTTTTCGGAAAGACACAAGGTTTAGCAAATGAATCCTGCCAAGCTCCAACGCTATAGCACTTGAAGGTCATGGATCCTGAGCCAAGCAGTGCCCGCCAGAAGAGTACAGGAAGGGTCGAGCAGAGCCCTTGTCGAACATCGAGCACGGGTGACGTTTCTCCCTCCAGTGTAAGGTCCACTGTTGCCTACCAACCAAGCCAACTCCATCCTCCAGGAAGCCTCGGTGGTGACATTGTCCCTCCCCCACTGTGTTTCTCGGCCCCGCTGCAGCTTTCCACAGGGGAGCGAGCCCACTCCCACACCCCAGCGCACGAGCAGCCCAAACCCCACACCGGCACTTATTCCTTCGAGCAACCACAGCACGTCCCAGCCCAGCTCCGGCAGCAGCCCATGCCCCCAGCATTCATGGCCCCGGTAAAACCCGAACTCGGTCTGGAGAGGCGCTCCTGGCAGCTGTTTGACCCTCGGGGCCCTGTGGCATCAGGCTCTTTCGTCCACAGCGGGCTTCCCTCACACGGTGGGCACCTTCTCCCCTCCCGCTGTCCCCCCAAAGAGGACCATGTCTATGGTCACCAGGTGGCCCCTAAGCAAGACGAGGCGCCCAGGAAGGAGAGGAAACCGCAAAAGCCCGGCAAGTACATCTGCCATTTCTGTGGGCGGCCGTGCGCCAAGCCCAGCGTGCTCCAGAAACACATCAGGTCCCACACCGGCGAGCGCCCATACCCCTGCCACTCCTGCGGCTTCTCGTTCAAGACCAAAAGCAACTTGTATAAGCATCGCAAATCCCACGCTCACAAGCTCAAAGCGGGGCTGGTGCCGGGCGCCAAGGGCGAGATATTTGAAGGCGCCTCTGCCCTGGAGATGGAGAAACTGAGCGGGGACGAGCCGGAGGAGCACACCGAGGGGGACGAAAGCACCGATTCGGAGGACGAGACCACGGCCATGTCCGCTCACCCGCTCACTGACCTGCCCCTCAAGCACAAGCACATTCCGAGTTCCAGCTCCCTTGCTGCCCAGGAACCGAGCCCCCGGCGATCCACCTTCACGTTAGCACAGCAGAACGAGACGCCATCTCTGGAGGAGGGCTCGCAGGCCTCTGAGTCTTCCTCCCTTGACCTTTCCTTCAGCCACAAGCCCGAAGACTCTCACACCATTAAGCAAAAACTGGCGCTGCGGCTGAGTGAAAGGAGGAAGGCGCTGGCCGACGAACAGTCCAACACTTTCCTGAGTCCTGGGAGCAAAGGGAGCACAGAGTCGGGTTACTTCTCCCGCTCGGATAGCGCAGAGCTGCAAATCAGCCCTCCTCAGACCAGCGCAAAGTCCTATGCCGAGATTATCCTCGGCAAGTATGGCCGGTACGGTCAGAAAACATCCATGATAGCAGCGAGTGCCACCCAGAGGACGCAGCAGATGGCCTTGGAAGACAAACCCTGTGGCCTTTCGTTTTCCATGCCCAAAGCCCAAATGGAACAGAACGTCATTGAACACATCACCAAGCTCATCACCATCAATGAGGCAGTGGTGGACACCAGTCAAATTGACAGCGTCAAGCCTCGTAGAACCTCACTGTCCAGACGCGGTAGCATTGAGTCTCCAAAGCCAAGTACTTCCAGGGAATCTTTCCAGTTCGACCTAAAGCCGCTGGGCTCCGACCCCAGTAGACACCCATTCTCAGCGGCACGCCATGTCCACAGTACCACTGAAACAACAGTGCCTCTGACCAGGAGCAACTCCATGCCTTCTGCAGGCAGTGCCTGCTTTCCGCAGACATTCAAGGGAAGCTACTCCTTCGATGACAGGATGGCTGACCCAGAGCAGGTCTACAGCCAGAGCCACGGGCTCATCTCCCAGCACCGCATGCTGAAGAGGCAGAAGGCCATCGAGTTGCCCTCGGGCATGGAGTACCAGACAGAGGAAGGCGGCTATTTGGCCAAAGAGATGCAGGCGCCACCCTGCAGATCGGGTGAGGAGCAGGAACCTGCAGAGGGCGATCCCACCAAAAAGACCAAGAGAGGCTCCCGGGTGAAGGGGCTGATGTACGAGTGTGACATCTGTGGAGCCCGGTACCGTAAACGGAACAACTACGAGACGCACAAGAAGTATTACTGCTCGGAACTGCATGCCCCAAGGTCCCGGCCGTACCTGGCCCACGTTCCTCGAGAAAGCCAACATGGAGCCCTACCTCATGATATGCAGCCACAGATGGTGCACTACAAGCTACGCCCATCGCTCGAGCTCACACCGGCGAGGAAGAGGAGGAAAGAGAAGAGCCTTGGGGATGATGAGGAACCGCCGGGTGACTACTGCAGTCGATCAGCTGCCACCTCCTCCGTTGCGGCGCCCAGCGTTCCATCCAGTGTTGGGGCCGTGCCCGCCCCCAGTTCGGCACCTCTGTCATCTCAGACTGCCGGCAGCCCCTCGGTATTGCCCCACCCTGGAGCCAAAAGTGAAGCCATGGAAGTGGGTTTGGAGTCGGGCATCAGAGCTGGGCCCATGTCGACTGAACCTCAGGGCCTGCGTTCAGAGAGTGGCAGCAAAAGAGCAACCGCAAAAGAAATCTCGGTAATCCAGCACACCAACGCCCTCAGCAGGCCCAGTTCGTTTGAAAAATCAGAATCTCTTGAGCACCTCAGCAGCATGAGTTCCCAAGAAAGCCTGTCCGTTGAGTATCCTCCACAATCAGTGGGGGCAGAACCAACGTTAGCTTGGCACTCTGCCCCTCAACATCCTCGCCATCATCACCATCCCTTACAAGCCCGACTGGTCCGTCAACGCAAAATCCAAGTCCCTGAAATCCTTGTGACCGAGGAGCCGGAAAAATTGGAGAGGGACAAAGAGGTGGCCACCAAAGAGCCAGAAAGGGCTCCTGAGGAGTTCCAGTGGCCCCAGAGAAGTCAGACCCTTTCGCAGTTTCCAACTGAGAAGCTGCCACCCAAAAAGAAGAGGTTACGCCTGGCTGAGATGTCGCAGTCTTCGGGAGAATCGAGTTTTGAGTCTGTCACACTGGCAAGGAGCCCGAGTCAAGAGAGCAGTATCTCCCATGGTTCCAGCCGCTCAGCATCATTTGAAAGGGAAGAGCATTGTAAACCACCAGAAGCCTCCTCGTTAAAGGAAGTGGCTGGGCCGCTGTCAGAGATCCATGCCAGGCCCCTGGGCTCTCACATGCTGACCGTGCCCGCTCACTACCATCACCAACGTGAAATGAGACGGTCCTCTTCCGAACAAGCCTCCAGTGGACAGCATCCTTCAGAAGCATCTGAAGCTCGCAGCAAGTCATTTGATTACGGGAGCCTGTCTTCCGATTCGTCCTCCGGCTTGAAGCTGGCCTCCCCTTTGAAAGAGCGGAGAAGGTGTTTCTTGGTGCGCCAGACCTCATTGAGTGGCTACGGCGAATCTGAGCAAGAGGCCAAATCCAGCTCAAAGCAAGAGAAACTCGAACAAGTCCACAGTCCTGGTATGCCTTCTGCTCACGGGCCGAGTTCTCTTTATCGTTCTTCCCCTACTCCTCCACCATTGCCTCACTCCTGCCAGCCGAGTGTTTCCCAGCTGCCATCTGATGCTGCCCAACTGTTTTATACCCAGCCACCAACCGAGGCCTTCCAAGCGTTTCAGCAGCCATTACCACAAGCAGTGCCACAACAGAAGCAATACCTACAGCAGCAGCTCTCTCCTTTCCCGGCTCAGCACCATCTTCAGCAGCAAGGGCAGATACCATCGCTGCTGCCATCACCGGTGATGCCAGAGGTGCTTTCTACTCCTGTAGCTCTGCCTCACATCCCTTACCCTCTGTTTCCATCGCCACAGCTGTCCATTCAACCAGCCCAGTTGCAGGCTGCACAACAGCAGCTACGACAGCCTGTTGAGTTGCCTGTTCATCCTTCGTCGCTGCTGCACAGACAGCGATTGGCTCCCTCGTCCACTTCACAAGCTGCCTACCTGCCATTACACTCGCAGCTGGCCTATCAGCTGCAAGCAGAAACTGGTGGTCATTTTAGGGAGCCAAAGCTCACATCGCATCTGTCTCCCCCAATCCGTGTTCCTTCTTCCTCGCCACCTTTCCCTTCGCAGTCCGAGTACAGTTCAGCTGGTGCAGTCCTCTCTTCAGCCATCTCCTCTCCAGGCACTGCATCATTAGCAACATCGCAGCCTGCAGTCACTGAATTTCCCGAGCTCCTGCAGCCTGTGGTGTCGCTTGTGGTGCCCGTCAGAGTCCAGACCCATATGCCAACCTACGGCAGTGCCATGTACACGACTCTGTCACAGATGTTGGTGACGCAGTCAGCAGAAAGCCCTCCTGCAGTGGTCATTTGCAGAGTGGAAGATAGCAAACCCAAAGGTACCCTTGTATGTACTGCAGCAATGCAGGGGATAGGGCTCGATTTGTCACAGATGATTGCTGGCCACCATAGAGATTTGTTCCAATCGCCATACTTAAGAATTCCATTACCCATCACAGAAAGAAAGGGTTATATACCACTCACCTCACCAACAGAGGGCACGTGTGGCACAGATAGTTATCAGACCACCATTGGGGGAAGCAAACGAATGTTGTCTCCAGCAGGTAGCTTAGAACTGACGATGGAGACCCAACAACAGAAGCGTGTGAAGGAGGAAGAGATTGAAGAGGAATCTGAAGAGAGCACTGAACCAGTTAAACGTTTAAGTGCAATGCATGCAAGGGCGGAGGATGCTACAAGACTACAGAAACCTCAGCTGGCAAAACAACAACTGGGTGAGTCCAAGGCCTCATCTACTCAAACCTCCCAAGAGTGGGATTCCGGTGCAAAGCAGACTCTACCCCTCCCACAGTTCCCCCTTCAGTCACCTGGGCCGTCGGAAGTATACAAACCTTGGCCCGGACACCAATACAGAAGTAAACCGCTTTTAGGGCCTGTGAAGAAGGAAGATTCCCAGGAGACTGTCCAAGAGAGAGCCCCTGTTCATGTTCAAGAGCTTCATCAACCTACCACCAGCACTTTACCTGAGCCACCCACTAGTCCTAGCCCTGCAAAGCCCAGCGTCCTTCTGACAGAGGTTAGTGATATCCAGCAGGTACTGCACTTCCCGAGCCTCCATACAACCACTAATGTCAGTTGGTGCTACCTGAAGTACACCAAACCAAATCCCATGCAGCAAACTGACCGAAGATCTTCGGTGTATGCTAGTTGGTGCATCAGCTTGTACAATCCCAACCTACCTGGCATGTCGACCAAGCTAAGCCTTGCACTCCTGAGATCAAAGCAGAAAACCAGCAAGGAAATCTACACCATGGCAGCAGTTCCACGGCGAGAGATAGGAAAACTGGTCCCATCGAACACAAGGAAGCTCCGAGTTAGTGAGGTAAGGCTAACCTGGGACGCAGCTTTGGTTTTAACACTGTGGCTAATAGCTCCATTAAGAGGAATAGACGTAAATATTCAGCAAACGGACAGCTATAAGCCACATAATTTGCATGGGCTTTAAAAAGAAGCATAGATCTTTTGCAATTGAGACTTGCACAAAATTCACTTCTTTTTTCCTTTTTCTCATAAAACCTGTGAACTTTACTGATTTTATTCTGAACAAATATTTACAAATTATTCAAGCAACAGGCGTTCTCTCAGAATCACACCTTGCAGACCATATCCCAATAAATACTATCACTGTCATGGTTATGTCTTGTCCCATCAGAATGACAGGCTCAGCAGAGGGTAGACAGTCAGAAGGGAGTTGCCCTGGAAGTTCTTAACATTGACTTCGGACCCCATGAAAGCTCGTTGCATCAGATCAAACATGGGCGAGGTAGCCTTCTGCCGATTACCACATACCACAACCTCCCCTCCCCTAGGATCAATATTCTTCCATGTTGAGCATCCTTTGCAGAGAGCACAGAGGATGGTGAAGACACAGAATGTACTTTCATTGGGAACTTCAATGTCCATCATGTGAGTGGCTCAATAGCATCACTACTGACCGAGCAGGGTGAGTCTTAAAAGGCATAGCAACTATACTGGGTGTGGCAGTACGTAAAGAAACGAAGAAGGAAAACCATACTTGACGTCATCCTCACCTGCTGTAGATGCATCTGTCCATGACAGTATTGACTGGAGTGACCATTGCATAGTCCTTGTGACTGAGATGAAGTTTCGTCTTCATTGAAGCTACTTTCCGCTGTGTTGTATACCACTACCGCTGTGCTGAATGATAGACTTCAAATAGATCTACTAAGTCAAGAGTGGGCACCCATGAGGCACTGTAGGCCATCAGCAGAATCCCACTCTGGCACAATCTGCAACTTCATGGCCTGGCATAGCCCCCTCAACCATCAAGCTGGGTTATCAACCCTGGTTCAAAGAAAAATGCAGGAGGTTATGCCAGGACCATCAAAAGGTCATAAATGAAGATGTTTGCTGCTGACTGCACAGTGTTCGGCACCATTCATGACTGATGATACTGAAGCAGTTTGTGAGCAAATGTAACAAGATCTGGATAATATTTGGGCTTGGGCTGACAAGTTGCAAATAAAATTCGTGCTGCACAAGTGCCAGGCAATGACCATTTCCAACAAGAGACAGCCTAATTATTGCCACTTGTCTTCTAATGGTATATCTGTCATTGAATCCCTCTATCAACATCCTGAGAGCTTCCTTTGACCACAAACTGAACTAGACTAACCATGTAAATACAGTGGCTTCAGGAGCGCGTCAGAGACTGGGAATTCCACAATGAGTAATCTACCTCCCGAAGGCAGCTTACCATGACTTTCTCAAAAGCAGCCAGAGATGGGCAATAAATGCTGATGCATCCAGCAGTGCACACACCACATCAATGAATGTGTTTTTTTAAAAAAAAAGCTCCATAACCTCACCACAAATTTCATCCCTTATTCTGGCCACTGACTTAGACATAAGCTGGCTTTTCCACAACCTCAAAGTCAATGCACCCGATATCTTCCCAATGCATGGTGGAGCCTTGTTAATGCATATATTTAATTTTCAGTGACTGGGTGTTTGCTGTTGAACACACAGCTCTAAGTGAGGCCTAACCAATGCATTTAACTTAACTCCTAGTGACTGGTATTCCACTATTTTGACTAAAATTTACCAAATGTTTGCTTTTGTTTCTTTCATGGGATGGGAACATTGCAGATGAGGGCAATATTTCTTGTTCGTACCTGTTGTCCTTGAATTAAGTGGCTTGCTAGGACATTCCAGAGGACAGTGAAGAGTCAGTCACATTGCTATGGATCTTCATTCCCATGTTTGCCAGTAGATTGCCTTCTCTCAAGGCATTAATGAAGCAGCTAGGTTTTTACAACAATTAAATGATGGTTTCATGATCATCGTTAGTGAGACTAGCATCCAATTCTAGACTTTATTAATAAAAATTAAATTCCACCAATTGCCATGGAATTTGAACCTCGAGAATTAGCCTGGGCCTTTTGATATACTGGTTCAGTGACATTACCAGTACATCGACATATCTTTTAATAGTCTGTTTGGACATTAACTGTTGCAAGGCTGCAATTTCTCCCAGACCTCTCTGTGCTGATATCAAACATATTACCCACAATTATACTAATTATGCGATTCAAATCTTCCTGCACAGATTCATATACCTACCCCAGTTCCTGGTGATGGTAGAAAAGAAGTCTGCAAAATAGAGAAGGAAGAAGAAAGGAGGGAGAAACATGAAGATGAAACATCAACACCCAAGAGACTGGAACCAACTAGAATTAAGATTTTTGAAGGAGGGTAAGAGCAGTGTTCTAATATGCCTATAATAAAGAGCCATGGAGATATTGCTCTGAAGTGACCTGTTCAGTTGAAGAAATTTGCCTGGGTGAAAGTTTAACACTGCAGCGTCAAGTGTTGTTAGAATGGTAAAATTACAAATCTTTTCAGCATATAGCTGCTTTGAGGGGAATCTTCTCTTCCCTACCCCACCACTACCGAGACAAAGAAGACACAAGTATTTAAGCAATTTTTTTTGACACAAAACTTGAGATACTTGTACTGCAACTTGTCATTGAAGATGTTTAAGGTAAGAGAGGTAATCACCCATGTTTCTGGAGATGGATTGAGGGAGACTGTGGAGCATGGGCTAAAATGCCTGTTGTCTATATTTGTTAAAGAGTATTTACCATTAATGAACATTAATACTAGAACAGCAAGAAAAAGAAGCTGCATTAAAAACTGGGTGTTACTTTCTCATCATCATTCTTGCCGAGCATGAGTTTAAAATGAGGCATTGCAAACTCATGTTGGCATCATTCATCCCATCCCATGTCAATTTTCTAACTAAGCATTTATGGTCTTAGTTACAGATTGTTCATAATCAGTATAATTAATTAATTGCTACTGTTATCCTGAAACAGTGAGCAAGTTCCTACATTTCAGTCAATTGGACCTAGAAGCCTTGTCTGCTTAAAAGACAACACAGTTCCACAGATATATCTATAAATTCATAAAACTTAAACCAGACACTAAAGACCTAATATTTCTAAACTAGGAAGTCCATTATTTTGACAAACTTTTTTATTTGTTCATTTGGATGTGGGCATCACTTGCTAGACTGGCATTTGTTGCCCATCATTAACTACTCAAGTGTGATGGCAGTCCTCCACCTTGAACCATTGTAAGTTCATGAAGTGTACACGTGCCCACAGTGTTTTTATGCAAGGAGCACAGTGACAATGAAGGGGCAATGATACAGTTCCAAATCAAGATAGTGTGTGCTAGAGGGTATCTTTCACATGGTGGTGTTCCTATGCATCTGCTACATTGTTGAAGTCTGGAAGTGTTATTGTGGAAATGATGGTAAGTTGTTTTGATGCAGGTGTAGGTGACAGATATCCTTTAGGATTCCAGCCTCTTACCTACTTGTGATGAAATGAAAATAATTGATTCTTGAGTAATGTAGGTGTGGATCATCAAGCATTTGAGGGGCTAATTGTACAGTTGTCGGGTAGGAGATTTACTGATGCTTGTCCTGTCCCTGACCACTAATGGGAGATCATTGAACATCTTGCAGGACTGCACTCAGATTCTTAGGGTCAAGACGCCTGGCATAGAGTGCCACAATCAGCTGCATCCACTGTCTGCTGAGAATTTGTTTTAAGGGCCTTTGGACTCTTGTCAATTGACGATTTTCCTCCATACTTCTCAGACCAAATTCTGACAATGCATTGCAGAGATTTGTGTAGCCTTCTCTTTGTATACGCCATAGTTCAGTAATTTTCCAACTCTCGTTTTCAGCCAGAAAGTAATAGATGCAAGGTATCTTTAAGTAGTACTGGCTAACTGAAATCACTGCTACTCTCCCACTATTTTTCACCCCTGTTTAGCTGTGCAGCCACCCAACAGCGTTGAACAAATTTTACAAACTGTCTACACCCACAAGGGAAGCAATGGCCTTGTGGTAATTTGGCATGGTAATCTCTGCACCTGTTTTCACATTTTAAGCAAATTTTGTGGTCTGCAAATTTCTTTGGCAGTTTAGAGCCTGAACCCGCCACTCAATCTGTGGGAAGGAACCCTACAACTTAACATTTGCCACTTCTGTTCAAGAGGCCTATCCTTGTAACTGTGTAAGCTGCCACATTGGAAGCCCAGGGGAAAAGTCTGTTGACTTGGGTGGCATTTATTCCAGTACAGCTTTTTTTTTTTTAATTTGAAAAGATTGAATTTAGTAAACTGGTTTATTATTTCAAACTTTTTAAAGTAAACAGCCTCTTTGAATGTGTACAAAGGTGAATTGGGAAAAAGGTAGTATTTGCAAATATGCATGATTGAAATGGCCTTTGAGAAAGCCTCAAGAATCTTTTGCATTGTGATATGGTGATCTGGGCTAGGAATCCAAATCATGAACTTCTTGGAAATGCTTTTGGTTTTTAATGCATGAAATGTCTTTGGGATCAATCACCCCTCAATATCCTGCAAAACCAACCGTAGCAAAATGACTAGATCAAATGACCTAAAAATTCTTCCAGTAACTTTTACTAATTTGACAGCTCTCAACTTACCAAATTGTAGTAATTTACTCATTTGTTCAGCTTAGGCCTTTTTCAGTCTCCAGCTTGTCACTTCTTTCAACTCATTGCTTCCATCTCCTGAACACTCGCTGTCAGCTGGAAGAACTGTAACACAGAGGTCAGAGATGGAAGGAAACAGTGAATTGTTTGCGGGAAAGACAAGTGCTGAGTGATCGCTTCAGACTTCAGAAACTGATCTGAGTGAATTGTGGCTGTTAAGTTCACCTGACTAATCAACTCAGGCTTTAGCTCTCCTCTGTTAAGTTCCTGTCTTTGAGGAGTCTACCAGTTCTCTGCTAATGGGTTGAAGTGGCAGAAAACCACATGTAACCATCATGGTGTGCACAGCTATAATATTGAAGTTTGTGGTACTTCGTGGATTGTTGTGTGACTGTACAGATATTCATCTTAAAGGGAATACTGCCCGATAGTTAATGATAGAAGAGAAAAGTCCAGTAAAAAGACAAAGCCATCATTTCAGCTGGAACCTACCATTTAGAAGCAGTTATAACAGTTCTTTGACCTCCTGTAATTCAAAGGTCACTGCAATTGATTTGTTTCAAATGAAGCCCCTTAAGCAAAAGAACAAATTAGCAATCAAACTTGAAGTTATTTTGGACCGGGATTATCGGTGAGCAACGTCACAAGGACGGTAAGTATATTGTAATCAAGACTAAACTAAAAGAACTGTGGTCACTGGAAATCTGGAACAAAAACATTAAGGCTGATTTGTGCAAAACCTATTAGTTGTATCGCTGGTGGTATGTATTCCAAGAAAAGTAGAAGAACTAACTCCCTGGTCATATGTATTCCAGGAAAATTAGATGAACTAACCGTTTAAATAAAATGAAAACAAAGAACTATAGATGCTGAAAAACAGAAATTGCTAGAAAAGCTGAGCAGGTCTGGCAGCATCTGTGGAGAGAAAGCAGAGTTAATGTCTCGGGTCCAGTGACCCTTCTTCAGTACTGATTAACTGTTTGTTTATTTTCCATTTACCCAAGTTATTATCAGAGACAGAATCTTGGCAGCATTCACTCTGTGTTAGTATTTCATTAAGAACAGTCTGGTGGGTTTCTTTACATTCTCCGCACTTCTGCTTCACTAATTACTTAAACATTGGGTAACATTCGAGATTGTCCAAATCTTTACTGGATGAGAACTCCAGTGAAAACATATCATTAAGGCAATTGCTCAGTCAGTGTGATGCTCTGGAGATGGTCCTTGATTTTGAGCGATCATGAAATGTCAAGTGATTAGCTATGCATGTTAGTGTGTGTATATATGTACGTGTCTGTGTGCATGTACATACGTGTGTGTGAGTATTAGGCCTACACTATCTTCCACTCAACACGTCACAATTTGGAAGATGTACATGACCTTTAAAGGTCAATTTGCTAATGATAGATCAGAAGGAGTTGCTTGAATGTCAGAGACGGTTCTGTGTTATATGTCCAATGCTCACTTGGATTTTAAGGAGCTTGGACACTTGTGTCACCAAATGACATTGCAGTACTTACTTTAAAGGAGTGTAGCATGATTACTGGGTAGAAAGCGTGATTTCCTAGCATTTAAAGTAGATTAGTGCCTCCACAAAAGTAACATTGGATGAACTGAAGATTGATATTTGTCTTGCTCAATGAAGTGTAATATTGGCTGGCAGTAGTGACAATTGGCGCGGATTTGAACCTCTGCCACTGTGAGCTACTGTTAATTTGATAACTGATTTATTTGCATAGAAAATGTATTTAAAATATTAATAGGAAGTTCATCCACTTGCTGTGCGTATCACTCAGCCACCAGTTCAGTATAATCTAGACAGTTGCTCCAGTGTCAACTGAAGGATGTACTCACTGAAGATGCAGTCTTTTTGGTGAGACAGTAAGCTACGTTTGAGGCAAGGTGCCAAGTAGAAGATATTCAAACAAAAACCTGATGAAAATTTCCTTGTCTCCACTCTCAGCAGTAGATCAAATAATCTTTAATGCTTGTCATAGAGTTTTTACAGCACCCAAAATGGCCTTCAGCCCATCGTGTCTGTGCTGTTTATCAAATATCCTTCTGCTGTAATCCCATTTTTTTTTTAGCAGTTGCCCCATATCCTTGTATATGAATGGTATTTCAAGAATTCATCTAAGTAGTTCCTAAATGTCTCGAGGGTTCCAGTGTGTATCACCCTTTTTAGGCCATTAGTTTCGGTTACTCACAGCCCTCTGAGTGAAAAATCTTTTTCCTCAATTCTTTTCTAAACCTCCTGTGGCACAGTGGTTCTCTTGTTAGCATTGCTGCCTCAAAGTGCCAGGGACACTGGTTCGATTCTGCCCTCGAGCGACCATGTAGAGTTGGCACATTCTCCCTATGTCTGCGAGTGTTTCCTCTGGATGCTCTGGTTTCCTCCCACAGGCCAAAGAAGTGCAGGCTAGGTGGATTAGCCATGCTGACTTACCCATAGATTCCAGGGATGTGCAGGTTAGGTGGATTAGCCGTGGGAGCTGCAGGGTTACGGTGATAGTTGGGGGGACGGAGGTGGTATGGGAATGCGGGTGGCGGTGGGGAGTGGATCTGGGAGGGATGCACTTCGGAGGGTGAGTGTGGGCTCAATGGGCCAAATGGTCTGCTTTCACCCTGTAGAGATTCTATAATTCTATGAGAACGGGGCTATTTTGGAGCTACAGATCCACATCCCAGTTTATGCTTTATGTGAGCTGCCTGCTGTACAACTTAATGTCACCAGAAACATTTCAGCCTTCGAATCCTTCTCCCTCATGTACTAATCTAATTTTCATTTAAGTCTATCTATGCTTTTCACCTCGACTGTGCCAGCTAGCAAGTTTCACATTCTACCCAGTCTCTATGTTCCTGTATTCTTGTGGTCTCCTGTTTTCCTTATTTAATTGATTATTGGCTGTCTTAATTTTATGGCTGCCTCTTCTGGTCTCCCACACAAGTGGAAATATCATCAAAAACAAGCTCAGGCACACAGAGTTTTAAAATTTAGGTTTGAAATAAGTGGTTTGTAGAGGAGCCTGTCAGGCATCCAGGTGGCGTGGTGCTTTGATCGTTTTCCGACTCAGAAACTGAAGTTATGCGTAGACTGCTCTAAGTTAGCAAGGTATGTCATCGAAGCAGGGAAATCTACCCACAGAACAATGACGGGACTTTTGGCAAAACCACACCGTAGCCGAGGGAAACACAACATTATGAAGGGTCATTCTAAAACTGTTTGTTTGCAGTTTACTTTCTTCCTGTTTGGCTAGTGACAGGAATGCGCTTTTGGGTTAGCTGTTCTTATTCAATAGGATTCCTCCTGGGGGTTGTGCTGGTTGTAAAAGCTCTTCCTGTTCCAGGATGGAATCGACAGATATTTAAAATTGAGTTATGGGCGAACCCACAGCTTGACATCCTACCAGGCAAATGGGCAGATCACAGAATTGACTCTGTCCTGCCGTCTCCGACCCTTGTTCCCATTGAGCAGAAAGCTAAGGTCACTTCATGTAATGCATTGTTGTGCTCCCTTCTGAGAGCCATGTAACATTTTCATAACGGTGGCCGATTCTCCTGCTCTGCTTTATCTTCAAGTGCGCTGTAGAGCTGCTTTCTGCAAAACTACGTTATTAAACGTTGCATTACTGCCCTCTGCCCATACAACAGGAGAGCATTGCAGTGAAGCCGGAGCAGTTGGCACCTAAGATTGCCAGCCTGGCTGTGAAACTTGGTCAGTGTCGGGGGAGAGTCTCTTACTGTTCGGTAATACAGAGGAGCTGGGGGCGTACGCATGGGCACCCAGTAAAAAATCAGTAATGTGCTCAGGGTGGGTGCAGCTAGGACCTGGTCCCAGATTGGTGGACCCTTGCATTGTAACATCAGCACACGTGCTTCCTGCAGCTGTGCATGGAAGCAGTCAGTCAAAATCCCCTGCTGAAGTAATGTGTTAGCACTTCCAGTTGCAAAACCACGAGATTGTTTATAATGCTGGGGCCTTCTCTGGCCTCACTGCTTATTATTGAAGACAACCTTGTACTATAAAGCGGGCACCTAATGCCAATGGCTGTTTGAGTTGAGCCAAAGCCAGTTGGAACACTTCCAGCTAGGTCTAGCTATTGTAGTGACGCATGGTGAACTAAAAGCAACACACTAAAGTGTGATTAGATGTGGTTCTGATGCTCTGCAGTCACTTGCTTTGCTTTACTTTGCAATTTACTAATTCATAATGTGGTTTCAAACATGTGGCTAAATGAATCTGTGCCTTTAGCTTAATTCTAAGAGTCACTGTTATTTTCTAGTGTGCTCTCAGAAGCAATGCTTTCTAAAATGAATGCATCTACAATGGGCTGTTGCATTTACCAACTTTTTGTTTAACCTGTTAATTCCCTTGGGGATTGAAATGAAGTCAGTGCTAAGGCAACGGGGCTGTCCGCTGATGTAAACTCTCAGTAACTAACTCCCAAATAAGAGCAAAAGACGTAACTTGTCAGCTCGTTTACTGCTTGAAAGTCAAATGGTTGTGTTTACAAAGTACCATGCCAGGGACTTGAGCTCAAAAATCTCGGGCAACCATCTAGTGTGGTACTGAGGGACTTTAGCACTGTAGGAGGTGCCTTCTTCTAGATAAGACTTCAAACCAAACTCCCTTTTGAGAGTGACACACTCTTGGGGGTGGAGGCGGAGGAATAAATATATGGGCACTTCCCCATGGGTGGGCTGCTGTTCACGTCATGGGAGTAAGGGAGTTGTATGAAAAATGGGTGTGTTAATTGAGGTACTCCAATTTATGAACAATTTTAGTTGATAGATGATCAAGGGAATGTTGTGAGAAGAGCAAAGCGAGAGGCTGTGAATGTGAGAATGTCACTAAACACTCAATCGTGAATTCAGAGAGTGATGAGAATGTAAAACTCGCTAGCACCAAAAATGGTTGAGGCAAATAGTATAGGTTCATTTAAGGAACGATTAGATAAGCATCAGAGACAAAAGGGAGTCATGCTGATAAGAAAGGAGGAAACACATTCCTTGCCCTTTGACTACTTACATAGCATTTCGAACACATAAAAGCAAAACACTGCAGGGGTTAGAAATCTGAAATAAGGATGGAAAATATTGGAAATATTCAGCAGGTCTGGAAGCATTTCAGGTCTGTACCTTTCATCAGAACAGTTTCACCATTTACATTAATTCTATTTGTTTCTCTAGAGATGCTGCTTGAAATGCTGATTATTTCCAGCATTTTGTTTTAGTTAGTCTTTTTAAGCATTCATAAGAAAATAGTTGTCACTCTACATTAGTAATGACTGAGGAAATGCAATGAATTACAATAAAGAGGGCTGCTGTGGTACAGTGGTAATATCATTACCTCTGAACCAGGAGGCACGGGTTCAAGTCCTACCTGCTCCAGAGCTGTCTCATATCAAACTTTTCAGGAGCTGTTTAGAAAATATCTACAATAGGTTTGCTTTCTTTGGCTGGAGTTTTATGGGGCCTTTGATGTTGCAAGTGTCAACTATATTAGATTGGGGAAAATGGAGCTGCAATGAGAGCTGGGTGTCCAATCTCCTGCCTTTTCTCTGTACCCCTGCACACATTTCTATCCAAATATTCATCCAATGCCATCTTGAATGCCTCACTTGAACCTGCCTCCTCCACGTTTCCAGGCTGTGCATGCCCTAACTACTCATTGAATGAAAAAGTCTTTTCTTGCATCACCTTTGCTTCATTTGCATGTCACTTTAAATTGATGGGTGGGGAGACTGGTCACTAGATGAGAAAAATAGTTTGCTATAAATTGGCAAAAGAATCAAGGAGGGAGATGAGAATTTACATAGCGAGTTATCATCTGGAATGGACGATCTGAAAGGATGGTGGAAGCAGGTTCAGGATAACCTTTTGAAAGGAAATTTGTGTGAATAGAATCAAAGAATTTCTACAATGTGGAAGCAGGCCATTTCTCCGATCTGAGTCCACACCGGCCCTCCGAAGAGCATCCCACCCAGACCCACTCCTACTCTATCCCTGTAACCCTGCATTTTGCATGGGTAATCCACCTAGCCTACACATCCCTGGACGCTGTGGACAATTTAGTATGGCCAATCCGCCTAACCTGCACACCTTTTGGTCGTGGGAGGAAACCGGAGCACCCAGGGGAAATTCACACGGATGTGGCGAGAATGTGCAAACTCCACACAGACAGTCGCCCAAGGCTGGAATTGAACCAGGGCCCCTGGTGCTGCGAGGCAGCAGTGCTCACCAGTGAGCCACTGTGCTACCCTGCTTGAATATTAGGGCTGTGCAGAAAGAGGAGGGGAATAGGATGAATTAAAAAGCTCTTACTAAAGGTCAGCACAGGCACAATGGACCAAATGGCCTTGATTACTTTCAGATTCTATGTAAAAAATGCCAAACGAATCCCTCTCTGCCCATGAGAAATCATTCAGTACCTCCACTCACCCAGCCAAGTGTTTTGAACTATTCAACGTCACTAGATTGCATGACGCATCCAGATAATTATCATATGTTCATAGAACTTGACGGCCCACAAGGAGGCCATTTGGCTTACTTAGCCTGAGACTTTTTGTCATTGAGTCACTCTGCCATGAGGGGCCCTAACCAATGGCGCATCAATATGTTGTGACCTGGAAGATGGAAGGCATGTCCAAGCTTCCTTGTGTTGAATCAACCACCTAACGTGGCTGTGTGAGCAGAGGTCAGGTTTCCTGCCACTATCTGATGGGAAGCTGCAGTGAGCACCTTTTGATCTTTTTCATTCCTGGAGTGACCCACCTTGTTCCATTCTGCAGGAGGAACACATGAAACAGAAATGTTCATTTGGAGTGGAGCATATTTGAGGGTGAAAGTGTAGCCAGCCTAAACGTCAGAAAATAATTCACTTCAGACCTTCATGGTTGCACACTCACCACATCTGCAAACATTTTACTACAAATTAGTTTTTACCCTGTGGTAAAATCAGTGATGGAATAAATATCATCTGTCTCGGGGTAATCCCGAGTGTGGTTTATAAATAGTCCACTGTACTACACCATTGTGGAGACACCAGGCACATCTGAGTCTGTCAATAACCAGGTCAAAATAGCCTCACTGTAATTGCATTCTTCCTAGAAGAGCTATTAGAAGCATGATGACAGCATGGAGCAGCCCAATATAGCATTTCAGATGGTGAGGAATTTCAGAAATGTCTTGGGAGGTGCTTGAACACACAACCTGTATTGAGGCAGTGCTCCACCATTGGAGATGCTGTGTTTTGGATAAGGCCATGAGAGTTTCTTGGTCAAGTGTTAAATATTGTATTGCAGTATTTGGATAAGAGCAGTCAATATTCTGTGTCCTCGACAAAATTTATCCCCTAGTCTCATTTCATGTAACAGATTTTTTTTTTGGTCATTTTTACTTTAAACCACAGCAGAACATTCCCTGTACTGTTGTAGCATAACCAAAATTACAATTCATAAATACACAGTTTGTCCTTCAAGTACTCAATTGTGCCAGAAGCAGCCCAAGGTGATTCTTAATTCCCAAAGGTTTACAATTTTTTCCTTTTTCCCTTCTCCCTTGCTTCGAATGTTTAATCTCAAAATTCTTTTTCACAGTGAAGTGTTTTTCCTCCCTCTAATGCACGCTATGTGAATCTTGCAGCTTGGTTTTAGCTCCTTTTCAGACCAAGTGAATCTCCACACTTGTGTTTCTGGTTATTGAGCTATAATATCTTGCTGCCTATTGCTGCTGTCCATCTCCCTCTGTCCATTTTCAGTGCACAGGCTGCTGCCATTCTCTCCAAGTGTTGACATCTTGCACTTTCTTCCAAGTGAGGCAGTCTGGACCACTTTAATCTTTAACAATGAACTCACCCAGAATTGTTGTCAGGCAGACTCCAGAACAGGCCATATGACATTATATTAAGTTTAAGACACCATGCCAGAAAATAAACTTTTAAACCTCATCATTGTAAGAAGATCCTTTCACAACATTTTGTACTCTTTGCTGGTTGGGCCAGCATTCATTGTCCATCCTAATTGCCTTGAAGATCGTGGGGAGCTGTCTTGTTGAACTGTTTGAATCCAGATGGTGTAGGCAATCCCATAATTCTGCGAGGCAGGGAATTCCAGAATTTTGATTCTAACACACAGAGGTAATGACAATAGAATTCCAAACCAGGACAATCTATGCCTTCAAGGTGAACTTGCAAGAATGGTCTTCGCATTGCATCTGCTGCCCTCATGCTTCTAAGTGGTAAAGGGTGCAGGTTTGGAAACCAGCATGCAGCAAAGTCTCCTACATCACACCAGCAACTACGCTTCAAACATGGATTAGAAAAGACTTCGAAATGTCTGAGGTTATGAAAGAACTCAACTAAAGCAAAGATCTTACAAAGAATAATGTGTTGATGACTAGACAATCAGTTCTAGGGATTGGATTGATATTGACTGGAGCTCTGGAGAAAGCTCAATTCAGCTTCGAATAGTGCCACAAATAGAACTTTCCTTTACTTCTTTATTTATGCAAGTTCTTTCTCTGAAAAGGGTACAAGAATGTTTCAGCAAATTGGGTGGGTACCATCACCAGAACCAAGTAAACAAGACTGGTGCAAATATCAAGCAGATCTGGTAACTTACTTGGGATTCGGAATGGATGCATAAATCCAGACCTTTGGCTCACAGTTTGCGTAATCAGAGGGGCTTCTGCTGGGGCCATGGTGTAATCAAGGAGCACAGAATGAAAGTACTGAGCTCACTTCCACAAGGGAACCTTTTATTAATTGCTGGCAAGATTGTTATTCTAAAGACCATGTTGAATTTGTTGTGTGCAGTGTAAGTACTTTTTTCGTGAAAGTGCGTAGTCTTTGGATAGCAAATGATTGCTTGCAGATGGGCTTACAGTGAGAGTTTGTTTAAAAGCATTCCACAGTTACAGGCGTACCATGTGGTGACTCCCAAAGGCCTATCAGGCAGCAGGTCTTCAAACTACCGTATTTATTGGAATAAACAGGTTGAGCTTATAGACTTTTATTTTTGCCTCTGTTTTCCCCTCTCTCCTGAAGTGAGCGACTTCTGTGTGAAAACCAATTCCACAGACACCATTAGTCCCCATGGTCATGCTTCATATCAGCAGATTTTCCAACAGACTCTATATTCAAAATATTAAAGTATTTGCAGAATAGAAACCAGTCACTTCATGCTGGGGGTGTGTGTTTCATGTAAATCTTTTCCTTTATCAACGCCTTTATAAATTCCATCAATATTGCTGTTTAATCTTCCACTCTTGTGTGCCTTTCCACCTTCCTCTTCATCTCAGCTGTTCCCTGTGGTCGCAGGCTCCATGATTTCACTATTCTCTTGGTGGCGAATTTCTTTTTCCTGATTTTCTCTTATTGGATTTATTGACTACCTCACTGCCATTGCCCCTAGTTCAGATTTTGGCCACAAGTGGAGGGGTGGGATGGGTTTGAAGTAGCAGTGATTGTTCAGTGCAAGACACCTCCACACCCAGACACCCACTGGGCAGTCGTAAAGCCAAGCCAATCCTGTGCTTAGACATGTACGACTACAAGTCTCACAGAGACAGGGAAGAAACTCCACCTCCACCCAACTTCACTTCTTAAAACAGTGGCCGGTGGACCTTTTGAACCCCCTGAGCAAGCACATAGGGGCTCAGGTTAACATTTTATGCAGTACTGAACAAAGGAGCTAACCTGCTCAGAAGGAAAATCCAGTAAAACTGAAAAAAAGGGTACATACTGGGCCAGCTATTTTGTATCCCTCGAAATGGAGTTCCAGTACAACCAACACATTCATTTCCAAGTCTTGCTGATTCTTCTTTTTTTTTAAACTGGCTTTTCCCTCTGGGTGGACTTTGGGTTAATGTTTCCAAACACACAGCACGTAGAATGGTGTTGGGAAGCATCTGACCACCATTCTAACCAGCTCTGTTCCATCCAAGTGGGAAGACTTGAATTAGCTCGGAGGTAAATCAAGATATGACAATTGATTAGGTTACATGATTAGGTTGGAGCTCTGAGAGAAAGGGCGGAGGATGGGGAGAGAGAAAGGGGGTAAGAGGACATGAGTGAGGAAATTAATATAAAAGAGCAAAAAGTGTATTTTTTTATATGGTCTGCCTCCCATGATTTCATCAATAACTAATTGCAACACTATAAATATCTATTATTTCACAGAAGGGAAACAATTAGTGACCTTGTTTCTACGCTGGAATTTTTGGGTAATTGGGCATTTCCAATAATGTAATATACATAAAGATTAAGGTTGAACAATGTTAGCAAAGGAGTGAGATTTATGGTCAAAGCAAGTGAGACTGACTTGCAACCCTTCTTTTAAACAGAAGGACCTGTGCTTATTTTAAAGAGACACGTACAGCCAAACAGGTGACATTTGTATGGCATAACACAGGAACAGGATGCCATTCAGCCTCTTGAACCTGTACTGCCATCCAGTTAGAGTTTTTGATGTTCTATATCTCCTGTCCACTTGCCCATTTTGGTTATAATGTTCCTTTGCCCACCAAAAATGTATGGACCTCAAGTAAAATGAGCATGTCTCCGTGGTCTTGGAAAGGATGGTTGTCCCAGAGGCCTTCCAAGTGACAGAAGCAATTGCTTATTGGGAAGACTAAAGCCGTTGATTTTAATCTCACTCAAAATTCCATGTAGCTGCCAATTCCATTCCTCTCTCTGTTAGCGCTTTGAAATTGTCAGTCAGTTTACAACTTCTGATTGTTAAAACTTCTTGTTTTAAGGAAAACGTTGGTCCATTGCAGGAGAAAAATTCTGTGAACTTCCTCCTTGAATCCCTGAGCATCAGGATACTCTGAATTAACAGGATTGCAAAGCTCTGTCCTCTACATAGATGTTAATGTGGCTTTGTGAAGTCTGAGGGATGTCTATGACCTATTTGCTTTCTGAAGGAGGTTATTCTGATTTATTTTTCTTCACACAAAGCAGGCAAATATCAATAATAATTCCAAATCATTTGATCTCTTTCCAAGTATAGTCACTGTGGTTACGTGAGAAATAACAGCAACCAATTTATGCAGAGAAAACAGCGATGACCAGGTGACTCATCTTGGTGGTGTTGGTTCAAGAGGTCAGTCATGGGAAGAACAGTGGGAGCATTCCCTGCTCTCTGTTTGCATTTTGGATCTTTTACATCTGTGCAAACAAAGCTTTTGGCTTTTTATTTGGTGCATTATGTGAAAGGATGGAGAAGATACAGTCAGTTGTTCCCTTCTGAAAGCAACAAGATTAGAAATTTGCAGAGTGAGATGGAAAGGGTGGAGGAGTGGGAATTGGTTTAGCTTGGAGCTAAGGTGGACCCAGTGGGACAAATAACAACTTCCTTACCGTTCCCCATTTTATCAATTCATTGTGGTCTAACAATGTGACGCTCCCTTAGCGCTGCACTGGAGTAGATGAAACTGAGCTTCGGTGTTGAAATTTTGGGCTTTTCTTTCACAGCTTTAGATGAACTACTCAATCCACAAAATAAATAAATAAATATTTAACTACTGGAGCTCTAACACCACCTGGAAGAATGTTGTTATGATCTATAATGGCCTTCCTGAAAGGGCTGCGTTAGCAGATTCACTTTTGACTTTCACGTGTGATGAAGATAAATACTTGAAGAAAAAGCATTTACAGGGCTTTGGAGACAGGGCAGGGGAGTAGAACTAATTTGGATAACACTGTCATAAAGCCAGTATGTGCATGATAGACTGAATGGCCATATATATTTCTTTCTTTACAAGTCTATACTAAGTGGAAGATTAGACAGTTTCTGCTTTGGCAACCTTTTCATTGCACTCCAGCAGATGAAATAGCAGCCAAGGCTGATCCACTGCATTGCTCTGACAGACCACGCCAATTAAAGAGGCATTAAAACCCAGTGCCAGTGCTAAGGGCAGCAATAGTCACCCTTTTTCTTTATGCTGAATTCTCCAGATTCAGTGAATCTGAATAAGAAAATTCTAATACTCCAAATGTAGGCTGATAATAAAAATCTGGACATCAGGCTCCAGTACAAATCCAATATTCATTCTTGCCAGACTCTCAAGGGTGCAGAGGTCCTGAGACCTGATTTTATTTTTAGAAGTGTGATTTTTAAAAAAAAAAAAACTCTTCCATTTGGAAACATACAAATGGCACTAGAATTTTTGAAATTTCAAATAAGTTTTTCAGAAAATGTCAACTTGTGATGAGTGATAAGGACTCGGAGCATTATATGGGCTGTATGCTGCTGCCAATCCAATGGATCACAGATCAGTATAACACCAGGAAAGATTCATCAGGTTGGAGCTCGTATAGTTTGATAAGTGTAGGCTGAGGGATGATTTGTTGGAGATTTCACCCAGTTCTACATTTTAAAATCATCTTATGTTTAAATCTGTTCAAAGCCTTGCTATTTCTTAATTCTGCTGTCTTAGCCAGCTGCCCCAGAACTTTCTATTTATAGGATCTGGACTTGGTAATCCCCTCTTCCATTTGCCTCCTCGCTGAATGGGGTTTCATAACGTTGACACAGAGCTTATGTTTTCACTTGTAGGGGAGGCCAAAAGCTAGGGATCACAAATATCACAGGAGTAAATTCAATAAGGAATTTGAGAAACTTCTTCACACAGGGAATACTGAGAATGTGCAACTTGCTACCGCACACAATGATTTAGGTGAATAGTATATTTGGGGTGGGAGAGTGTGTGTGTGAGACAGAGAGAGAGAGAGAGAGAAGCTAATGTATAGTGAGAGAAGCACTTGATGAAAACAGCAATAAAATGTTATACTGATGAAGTAGGGTGGGAAGAGGCTCATGTGGTATATAAACACTGGTACCACCAGGTGTGTTGATTTATTTATATTTAATTCTGGGCTTATAATAAAGTTTGTCACTCTAGTATGGTGCAGAGGGATGCCATTACTAGTGGATGTGCTGTCATTTAAATGAGATACTAAGCCAAAGCCTAATTGTCTGCCTGCTGTTGTGGATGTTGAGCACTGAGTGGCATGATTCAGAGAAGAAGAATGTTGACCTCACTCCTCACTCAACAAAAGGAACCAAAAGCAGATCGATCAAGTAAATCATCTCATTGTTGTTTGTAGGATGTTGCTGTGTCCAAAATGGCTGCCAGATTTGACTACCTCAAACAACAAAGTCCCTAAACGTGGAACAGTAACTTGCAAAAGTAAATATTTGGAAAAGAACTTGCAGAATTATGTGACAAGTGCAGGTGTGTGGGAGTAGGAGTTGGATCGATGCAAAGAACCTGCACAGCCATAACGGGCCAAGTGGTTTCTTCTAATGCTTGATGCTTCCATCTCTACTTTGAAACATGAGCTAAATGCAAACCAGTTTCCCTTGCTTCTAGCTGAAGCAATTAAAGACTTCTAAGTATGTGTTATCTAACCAGAAATCCACTATCCCATCACTATCTTGCCACCAATCTGACTGTTGCTTGGCTGTGAACTGTGAATTGGGAATTAACAATCCCCTCTTCTGTTGCTGCAGGATGCCCTGCCTTTAGCCACCAAGGTCTGATCTGATTTTGTCTCCCTAATCCATACACCTCCTGCATCATCTTTGAGGAGGCCACCCCATCTCAAGCTCACCCCTTTGCCCTAAGCATTTAGTCGTAGCTCTTAAAAATGTCCTTCTCTGGATTTGCCTCAATGCTTATATCTCTACGTCTTAAAGGGGCATCTAAATACAAATTGTCTATGTAATTTTAAAAAGTTCTTTTTAGTGTCATGATACTTTGTGATAGATGTATTATTCTTCTGTAATTGGATAGTTTACACTGTGACAATGATTTTTAATTCTGCCAAGCTGGAGTTAATCTGGAGAAAAACATGTCTGGGTTTAGCTTTCACTGTTGATTGTGAGGTTGTTTTATGTTCTCTTTTAGTGTTGTTAAATCAAGCCACAAAATGTATAGGTATGAAGTGAAAGTTTTTTATTTTTCTCACATGTTTCTCTAACTCAAAAGTCTCGGAGCAGTTCCATGCCAGTAATTTTGCAATGCAGTAATATGACAGTGTAATATAGTGAAACAAAGCAGCTGATATGAGTACCATAAGAATGAATAGTCTGACAAACCTCTTTCTGGCTGACAGTGTCTCAATTTAGCATCACATCCAAAAGATAGCCAAGATCAGGTATGCTAAAGTGAGGCTGTGCACTTGTCTCATTGCAAGCTGAAACATTGGTTATAATCTGAGGCAGCAATGGCTGTTGTGGACTCTGACCAAGTTATAACAACTGTGCATTATCCTTGATAGGCTTCTGCTCTCTTAGATTTCACTGAGGCATCACAAGAATAAGCTTTGGAGAGCGCTGGCCCTATGTAATGTGAATGGACTGGGGCTGGAATTCATGATCCTCTGATTCAGGGTGCAACAATCTAAGGCACTAAAACCTACAACTTCTCTCCATGAGCTGCATTTTTTTTTGGCAGTTTAACACCTTAGAAGTCCTTTTTTATTTATTATTATTTCAATGTACACACTTTTTGTTTTCCAGGCTGGTAACCCTGCCAACCAATGCAATTCCCCTGCATTGGCTCTGTATGTGAAGACTAATTTTCAGCCTGACCGTAGTCCAAAGATGGCTTTTCCTACTTTAGGTTGTTACATTAGAGAATGACTATCAGATTTTTTTTCGTGCGTGATCTGATTTTTCTATTCAAAGACAACTCCCGAGTATAATGCAGCAAGTTCCAATTTTCCATTCAATAATTGTTCCAAATCTTCACCAGCACCAAGTTGCTGTCATTTTGCTGTGACTGCAGACTCTAACGTGTCTAGCACCATTTTGTCTGCTGTGCTGCTGTTTACAGCACTTGGCTAATTGGGCTTGGGAATTCCTGAACTAATGCCAGTTGTGGAGAAGTTTTGTTCTATGGTTTCTCAATCCTTTGAGCTGCTATTTCATCTCCAATCTGAGATTAAATTGTGTTTTACACTGCGGAGCTGAATGAAGAATTTTTCAGGTTAGTTTTGCAGCCGTGCACAATGAGCAAGAACTTTCTTCATGCGTCTCACAATTAAGTAAAGAATTTGACCATTGCATGGGTTGAGTTTTCAGAGGGCAGTCAAAATGCAGAATGCTCCCCCCGCCCCGCCACAAAAGAAAAGTTTTGATTGCTCCTATATTTGAAGCTGACAGGACTGATACTTTTATTGTTTTTAAAAGATATCAAGGGACATGGAGTTTATTGTAGATAATTGAGTTTACATATTGTTCAGCCGTAAATAACTAAACAGTAGAGTTAGCTTGGGATGACTGGATCGCTGCCCCCTGCTCCTTATGTTCCCTCTTAGTGTGCTACTAATCAGTGTATGGTTTTAATTGTTAATATGTGCAGTAAATGTTTTAGAATTACAGTATCACATACTCCTCTTCCTCAGACTTGAAATGCCAGTTTAGATAGTAGTTTAGAATACAGGGTTAATGCAGCATTTTAACCTGCAAGTTGTTTGGTTCACCAAGACCTTTTGTAAACTTCACCAGATGTGTTTTTGACACCGATACTGAATGATCGAAGCATGTTGCAAGCCTGTGGCAGTGTGAGAGCCAGCTCCACTGTTTTTTGCTAAAACCCTAATATGAAGTAACATTATCAGGTTAGGAAGTTGTAAGAAGGGATGGGGCTAGCAATCCTCGACACCATGATGCCGTGATACAGAAGAATATGCCCACACCATTTAGCAATTTCAGTGTGACTGATGGGGAAAGAGAGTAGTTCCAGAATCCTTCTGACCAACTTTCATTGTTGGAAGATGCAAAACCAAAAGGGAACAAAATATCTTCGAAAGAAATCCTCATCTCCTAAATAAAACTCTTCCTGTATCTGCCACAGTATATGTAAGTTAACACTGCTTTAAAAATAAGAATATATTAAACTTGTCAACTGTGATCATCTTGCTTTAACATTAGGGATTTGACACTGGGGGCAGTTTTAACCCAGACCACCCACAGATAACCTAACAGGATCAGGTGAAGCATTGCTTTACATCTAAACCAGTCCACACTTCTGTTGAATTTGGTGAAGGCAATATTGGACAGTGTTCACACTTGGTAAATTAGGTTAGAATTGCCCCTTTGGCTGTCTGTTTGCTATTCTGCTGTGGAATACCTGTATGTGGATGTGGGGTGAGCGATGTTCCCTCTCACCTTTTCTGCCATTGTGCAAACCTCTGAGGTCCACGCACAGCAGTAGCTTGTGGTACTGGAAGTCGATGTGTGGCACGTATATCTGTGCGTCCACACCCTTCATGTGGCTGTGCAGCCACGTAGCTTAGAGGAAACGTTGGTGAGGACACAGCAAAATGCTTCAAACTGTAAAGCATAAGAACGTAAGTAGGCCATTCGACCCATCAAGTCTATTCTGCCATGCAATGAGATCATGACAGATCTGATATTCTACAACTCTACTTTCCTGTCTTTTCCCCATAACCCTTATTGATTAGAAACCTTTGTGTCTCAGTCTTGAATGAACTTCAGAAATCCTGAGGTAAAATAAAAATCCATAGATTCAGTTCCCTTCTGAGAGAAGAAATCACTTTCATCTCTATCTTAACTGGAAGCCCTTTTTGGGAGAGAATATTTTCTCTGGTCCTGGACTGTGCTTCAAGGGGAAACAACTTTTCCAAATCTACCTTGCCACACCCCCTAAGAATCTTATGTTTCAATAAGGTTGCCTCTCATTCTTCTAAATTTTAATGAGTACAGCTCCAACCTACTCTGTCTGTCCTGATGGGAAATTCCCTCCATTCACAGGATCAACCCAGTGTACCTTCTCTAGACTGCACCCAATGTTAGTATATCTTTCCCTAGATAAGGAGACTGAACTGTTCACAGTATTCTAAGTATGGTCTAACTTGAATGTTTTACGTAATTCTAGCAAGACATGCCCGATTTTCACACTCCGTTCTCTTTGAGCTGAAGGCCAACATCCCATTGGTCTTTCCTACTCAGCTTGTATACTAGGTTTGGTAATTCATGCACAAAGAACCCACCCCCCCCCAAATACCTCTATGCTGCAGCTTTCTGTAGTGTTCCCCCCGCCCCCATTCAGCTTCTCTATCTGTCGTGCCAAAGTGTATAACCTCACACTTTTCCCACTTTGTATTCCATCCGGAACACACTCTTTCTTTTTTGCCCACTCGCTTAACATGTTTACATCTCTCCGTAGATTGTGTCACCCTCATGACTTGCCCTTCCGCCTACTTCTGTGTCGTTTGCAAACCTGGCGATGGTATATTCACTTCGCTCATCTACGTCATCAATAAACGTTGTAAAGAATTGTGGCCCCAGCACTGAAACCTGTGGCATTGAGTTACAGATTGCCATCCTGAAAATGCCCCCTTATCCCAACACTGTCTTCTGATCATTGTCCAATCAACTGTTCGTGATAATATATTATCTCAAAAAAACATGTGTTCTTATCTGGTTAAGTAGCTTTCTGTGCAGTACCTTATCAAACATCTTTTGGAATTCCAAATATATTACATCTACTGGTTTCTATTACCTATCCTGCTTGTTCGTCCCTCAAAGAATTTTAACATCAAGTCAAGGAGTCTTATCAGCCTTTAGCCCCTTAATTTTCCGTGGTACTTTATCTCTAGTGATAGTTATTGTATTTAGTCTTTTCTTCTCCTTTTTTATCTGTTGATTATTTAGTGTTTTTGGAATGCAGTTAGTGTCTTCTACCATGAAGACTGATGCAACGTATTTATTCAACTCTTCTGCTATTATTATTTCTCCAAACTTATTCTGTAAGGGGCCCATGTTCACTTTGGCCTATAACTTCCTTCTTAAGAAGTTTTTCCTGTCCATTTTGATGTTGCTTGCTAGTTTACCCTCAAAGTTTATTTTCTCTCTCTTTGCTTTTTATTGTTTTTAGTCATCTTTTGTTTTTTTTCAAATAAACTTGCCAAAATCTCTGGCTTACCATTAATCTTTTCTATATTGTACGTCTTCTCTTTCAATTTGATGCTATCATTAACTTCCTTGTTTAACCATGGTTGGTTTAGCCCCTTTTGAGAATCCTCCTTCTCACTAAGATATATCTTTGCTTGGACATGAGCTGTTTTCTTAGTGATGAACAATGTCAGACATTTGTTTTCAACTAAACTACTTTCCCAGTTCACTCTAGCCAATTCTGTTCACACTCCTTTGTAATTACCCTTGTGTAAGTTTGCACAATTATTTCTGACCTAGATACTGGAAATCTGTAATAAAACAGAAATAGTGGAAATACTCAGCCAGTAAAGCAGCATCTGTGGAGAAGGAAACAGAATTAGCCTTTTAGGCCAATGATTTGGATCAGAACTCAAAAAATTAGAAGTTAAATAATTTTAATAAGTCCAGAGATAGAGAAAAGACAGGGAGAGAAGGAAAGAACACAGATGAAAGCATGTAATAGAGGTGAAGAACAGAAATTATTAAATAACAGAAGAGATTATTGAATGAGGAAAAAAGGCAGTATGTGGGACAAAAGAATAAACTAAAATTGAGCCTAAAAGAGGTATAAGTGGCAGCTGCACAATCATTACCTTGCAGTCAAGGTGTAAAGTTATTAAACTCATAATTGAGTTTGGGGCAATGTAGGAGGTCAAGGTCAGAGAGGTCCAAGTGGGAATGGGAGGTATTAAGCAAAATGATCATCTTACCTGTGTTTGGTCTTCCAGAACGGAGGACCATATATTGTGAGCAATGGACATCACTACATATAAAGGGTTACTTACATCATGTCACTTGCAACAACATACAACTTTCTCATCTGGATAGCCAAACAGACAACATACCACAACAAACTTTCTGAAGCTCATATCACAGAAATGACATCCGATGTGAATCCTGAGAGCAATACTTGAGAGTTGAACCTTTTTATTTGCATGACTGCTGCAGCCATTACAGGTGTCTGTGAGACTTCGTACAGCAAATGTTGAAAATGAGAACAATCAGCGTTTTCTAATAGTGCTCCGAGACCATTGCCACCAAAAACCGCACCCCAAAAAATATCTGTCAGTGTTCTCGCATTGATTCAGAGTTTGTAGTTATTCAGCAGGGGAGGGAGGTTGATATTAAATTGGAATGAAGACTATAAGCACATAATCAGGATGAAACATTGCTGTAAAGTTGGTGATTGTATAGTACAGTGAAGAAAATTGTAGCCCTGAGCATGCAGACTATTAAAGATTGTTTGTAACACAGTCTCCAGCTAATGAACTTGAGATCCACACTTGAAACTAGTCAAGGGTGGAACTCTGTTGCCAATTTAGGATTATACAAGGTGCAAAATGTTTAGTCGTTGGTGTAAGTTTAATTGGTTTTGAGACCATAGCCCAGACATGTACTTAATGGGGATTGCACTGAAAATTTACTCTAGATGAATGTCAGTCAGTTAGCATTGTTTATGGAGACAGTGCAGTGGTACAGCAATATGCATATTGGCAGAATGATGTGACATTTAATCATTCACATTACCTTCTCCACACATCTCCCCCTTGCTTCCCTGTAGGAATTGAAAAATAAAAAGAAAATCTTTCTTTTCAAAGAGCTGAGTGTCAGAAGGCAGTTCTAGACACAAAGGAGATTTTCCCTCATCCAGCCACTCTGCTGTAGAGAGGAGATGTACGTACAGGTAGTTCTCCTATAACATGATAGTTGTGTTCTTGTGTGACCTCACACTATAGAAAATTGGCATAGAAAATCCTGAGTCCTAAAGAAGGCTGATACCCAAAATGTTGACTGCTCCTTTCCTCCAGATGCTGCATGGCTTGCTGTGTTCTTCCCGCCTCCTGTTTGTCTACCATGGATTCCAGCATTTGCAGTTTTTCTGACTCTGACCAACTTTTACGGCTGCAAAGTATCTTCAAAGGATGGCCACTTTGAAGATGTTCTCTGCCTCCCTCAGACATGAACTCAGTGAGTCCCTTTCTCACTGCCACAGTGCTATGATCTCTTCAACCTTTCCGCTCTTTAGAGTCCTGAAGAAGGGTAATACACGAAATGCTGATTGCTCCTTTTCTCCAGATGCTGCCTGGCTTGCTGTGATCTTCCAGCCTCTCATTTGTCTACCTCCCCTTTACTTTGTCTGCTAGTGGTGTCAGTTTGTGGCTATCTACCCTCTAAGTATCTTACTCTTCAGAGTAGACTCTGATCCTTGAATAATACTCGAGAATTAATCAGCTGTGGGCGGGGATGGGTCCCATTCTTTCAATGAGCCTTAAAGTGGCCTCATCCTCCTGTTCCAATGGTTCAGATGGCTGTTTATTTGAGAAGTGAATAAACTTGTTCTAGCCCAGCTGACTGATTTGGTCATCCACTTCATTACTATTTGCGGCATCATACTGTGCTGAATAACATCTTTTTTTGGTCTGATTGCCTTACTGACTGCAAATGATAGTTTGTGCTTCCTGTTTAACAGTGTTTGGATCAGAAGGTGACCCTCTGAAACTGTCCATCACCCTGAAGGTTGGGGGAATTGAAACAAATAAATAAGCTACCCCCTCCGCTTTCCCAGTTCAATTGCTGCAGCTGACCTGCTCTAAGTAGGTCAGTGATTTCTGGATCTACTAACAGTTGCATGGACTCCTGTTGTGAATAGCAGGCAAAGTAGAGCAAGGCTTTAAGCATCAGTGGATTGTGTCTTGACATTTTCAGGAAGTAAAAGGGACAGTTGGGAAACAAAACTGATTAATTTATGAGCTTGCATAAGTAAGGAAAATGTTATTCCGTCACACCTTCCAGCTGCCTGCCTCTCCCCCTCCCACAAATATGTAAATACTCCAGACACATACTCTCCAGGCAAACCCACAACAACTATCATTGAGAAAGACAAGGAGGACACACCCATAGACACACTGCTGCCTGCAAGTTACCCTCCAATTAATTCACACATCACCCTGACTCAGGACTACATTGCAGTCCCTTCACTATCACTGATGAAGTAAAATTCAGAAATCTCCTCCCTACTAGCACTCTGTGTACCCATGCCACATGGACTGCCGTGGTTCAAGAAGGCAGATCACCACCACCACCTTTTACGGGCAATTTAGGGATGGGTAATAAATCTATGCCTTGCCAGCCAAGGCTGCGTCCCATGAATGAATAGGGAAAAAATATTCCTCTGTAAGAAAATTCCACTTTCACAGAGGTCAGGAGCCCCTGACAAAACAGTTCAGGGCGAAGTATGGTGAAAATGCGTAGAGATTACTTGACAATGCTCACTCTGTTGCCAGTTAAAACAGTCACTGTCTGCCGATGCATATATAATTTGCTGACTCAAAAGCAGAGCACTGATACAGATGGTGTGCCGTACTGTAAACCCCCTTTGTGCAATCCAGAGCTTAAATAAAGAACCTTGTGTCATTGCATTTGTTTGCCTGATGCAAATGATATGAAAATATTAGAACTGCAACCTAAGAAAAAATAGCTTCACAGTTGCATCTGTTACCCTTGTGAGCAGTAAGATCTCATTCAAGAAAGAGTTTGGTACTTACGGTTATACCAAAGACTGGCTCAAAGCCCAAACAGAAAGGGAAATGTTTCAGGGGAAGTATTCAGTAGTTTCACAGGCAGTGCTTCTGTTTGCATTATAACTGTTTGAGTGGAGAGTGCCAGGTTTGTTTAAACCCCTCCCTCACCAGCTGATATTCTTGGAGATGGGGTCGGGGAGAAATGTGTCACTAGTATGGCTCTATCTTGTCATCCAGTGTATGGGTCTATGTTGTGGTACCAGCAAGAGAGCAAAATCGGAAGAAACAGAATTTCTTTTGCAGGGACTTGTAAAAGTTTATGAGATGAATAAAGTCAAAATAGACTCGAAGAGAAAGTTGGCATCTGGGCTTTGCATCCAGCCAAACATAATCCAACCAAGCTGCTGGAGAGCCCATTATTTTTACCAGGGTCATGCCATTTTCAACACCTAAATCACAGGGCGATTTAGTGCCTGGTGCTTTAGTTCAAGGGTTGTTAAATTAATGGCATGTGCTACCCCTGTGCAGTGGTTAATGTCATAGTATGATACACTTAAAGCTGGGTTAAGTGGTCATTGCACCAACTCCCAACATCAGCACACTCCCATTCCAACCACAGTCGGTTTAAGTCATTTGGATTCTTTTGAAAAGATTTATGTCCTACCAAATAGCATACAGCTCAGGAACAATTCTATGTGTCTTCGTCTGAGGTGTGCCTGGCTGTTAAGTGTGGGATGAGAGGTGTGTGTGTGAGAGTTTGTGGACTGGGTGTTGGTGTGGGTTGTGGGGGGCAAGTTCACTTTTGGCAGTATGGACACATTGTTGACAAATTTAGGAAGTTGGCTAAGTGGGAGGAGACAGAAGTGATAATGGGCAGGTGCGCTAACCAGCTCAACGTGACTCAATGTCCCACAAGGATCTGTGTTAGGGTTACAACGACTCACCATGTTTATAACGACTTAACTGATGGGATAGAAAGCTACATGTTCATATTTGGAGGAAGCACAAAGAAAGGCAACACTAATTGGTATAAATGGGAGCATTGAACTAAGAGAGATTAATGAATGGATTGAATGGAAATGCTTTGACAAATATATTTCAATGCAAAAAAATGTGAGGTCCTGCTCTTTGGGCCTAAGCATGATGAAGTATAGTATTTTCTAAATGTTGAAAACTTGAATAAATGGAAGTTCAAAGAGGCTAGTGGAGTTTGGTTAATAGTTCAGTTAATATGTTCACTGTTAGGGCTAAATAAATAACTTGTTACTTGTTGCTTATAGAGTGACTGTCAGGAGTTTATTTCATTTACCCACTCCATCATAAACAGATGTGGGGTGTGAGAGGCAGGTTATACAAAATTTCACACTTCTTTTAATGGATTACATATCGAAACGAGCCTCTCTAGGTGCTTCAGTTTTAGTTATCGGGGGGGAGGGGGTGCTGTCGACCTCTGCTTTGTCTATATTGTCAAGATTAATTTGTCTAGATGACATACTAATGCCAGGAAAGACCAATGAGGAGCACGTACACGTTTCTCTGAGGCAGGTGTATGCCTTAGAATGGAAAAATATGAATGTTTGATTTGATTTAAGGTTTTTAAGTTATTTAGAGGAATGGATCTGGGAGCAGATCGAGCAAAATGATTGTTTGATTGTTTGTTTTTTGCTGCTTCGGGGACCTAAAACTGGAAGATTTAATCTGAAAGTAGGATCCAGAATCTTTCATGTTTGAAACTAGGAACCATTTCTTCACTCAAAGGTGATAGAAGTTTGAAATTGTCTTCCACACAAAAAAAAGGATTCAATCTTGGATGTGACCGAGGCCTGCTCCACCTGATCTACTAAGTGTAACAAGATCCTGTGGCACTGTTTTGAAGAAGAGCAGAGGAATTTATCTCTGGCTCATATTTAATCCTCGACTGCAAGCACCAAAACAGATAATTTTACTGTTATTACATAACTTGTGGGAGTTCGCAGTGTGAAAATTGTCATTTCCTACATTAGAACATTGACTACACTTCAAACTATGCCAATGTCTGTAAAGTTTGAACCATCCAATTGTCACGAAAAGCACTTTGTAAATGTCAGTCTTCCTTAACACTAGTGTTGTTCCTTCAAGAGGAGGGAAAGTCCTGCCAGAGATTACATTGGACATTAGTCTTGTATTGGCTTCAAGTGCAGCTTTGATTTCTCTTTTTAAATGAACTGAACAACCTACCCAGTGTACAGCCAGTATAATTCAAATCTGGGTCCTTAGCACCTTACTATTTTTATAACAGAAGTTCTAACACATTTGCATCAAATGTTCTTTAAGGTCCACCACAGCCTGCCTTTAGCCATTGTCACCCTTGGTCTGGTGGTACTTCCTGAAGATTCTAAGCGTGCAATGTGAGCCTATTTTTTTTTCTGTCCTGCCCCCTGCTCTGTCTCTGCCCCATCCCCCTCATCGACTGCCACTTAGCCTTTTTATTTGAGATTTTTTTTTAGGAAGATTCATTAACTGTTGTTATTTTGTTTATTGTTTTTGTAGGTATAAGTCCAATGAAGATTATGTTTATGTGCGAGGGCGAGGAAGGGGAAAGTATGTGTGCGAGGAATGTGGGATTCGCTGTAAGAAACCCAGCATGCTGAAGAAACACATTCGCACACACACAGACCTCCGGCCATACGTCTGCAACTATTGTAACTTTGCGTTCAAAACCAAAGGTGAGAAAGTCTTTTCTCTTTCTTGCGCCTCAAAGTTTGCAGTCACACCCCACACCCTCCGCCCATTTCCATACCTCTCCAAAGCCAAGCCCTGAGAGATGCCACAACATGCCTGATCCTTGGTGACCATCACCATGGGAACAGCTGATGGGAAACCCTGTCATACATGGCATTGCGGTCTAGGCCTAGACTACATCTGCTTAGACATCTGACCTCCACTACTATGGGGGAAAGGGAAATGCTGAAAATGGCAGAGTGGCTAGATGAGAGGTTGTTTCAGTGGAAGCTTAGTTTTGCTGTGGTTCACAACAACATTTATGGCATAATTAATGTTGTAAAGTGTCACAGCATCATTTTCAAACCATTCCAAGCAATATAAAGAAGGATTTTAAGACAGATATCCGACCATTTAGTCAAAGAAGTAGGTGTTTTTGAGCATTTTAAGTGAGCTGAGAGACAGAGACCAGATTAGAGAGGGAATTCCAGAAGTTAAGACCCAACTTAGGTAGAAATTGAGGATGCATGAGAGGCTAGAACTGAAGAGTGCAGAGATTTCCCTGTCTAGCTAGAAAGTAAAGAAAATGTGTAAGAACAAAATTCAGGTTGATAATAGAACAGCAGAATGGTTATAGCTCAGAAAGAGACCATTAGGCCCATTGTGTCTGTACTGACCTTCTACAAAAGCAACTCAACTGGGCATACTTTGTAAATTGTTGAGCAACCTTCACAGCCCAGGATTGCATCCCCTATATCATTTTGAGCATGCAAGGAAGAGGACTAAACAGGAGGATCTATCAGCTGTTTCTCACTGTGACCGGAAATTGGATTCAACGAAAATCATTCATAACACTACTTAATTATAATTTGTTTTGCTTCAGTCTCCTGAGCTAACAGTTTGGCAGATGTGGGATGGATAATTTAAAGGATGTTGGTGGAGCATGTGATGTTGAAGGTGTGTCCATTAACTCCTTCAGAAAGGAACTACATATATTTCTGAGGTTGGAGAAAATGAGACAGGAGCAGAATAAGGACAGTCAGTGGGAATTTCTCTAAAGAAAGGACTTGCATTTGTACAGTGCTTTTCACAAATTCAAAATATCGAAAATGGCTTACAACCAATGAAGTAGCTTTGAAGTGTAGTCCCTGTTGTAATGTGGGAAAGGTGGCAGCCAATTTGACCACAGCAGAGTTCAGTAAAGAGCTGTGTATTAATAAACAGATAATCTGTATCCGTGATATGGTTTGGGGAATAAACATCGGTCAAGACAAAGGTATGCTTCTTCAAAATAGTTTCCTGTATTCATCTGCCTGAGGTGGCAGTCCCCACTTCAGTTTAATGTTTCATTCTAATGGACAATAAATGATGCAGCACCATCTTGCTGCTGCACCAGAGTGTCAGCCTGACTTGAACCTACAACCTTCCGATTCAGAGGCAAGTGTGCTGCCCACTGTGTCTTACTGACAAGCTGCTGCTCCTCCCAAATAATTCTAAGTCCCGTGCAGTGACTTGGGCATCTCTGGTTTTGATCCCAGAGCCTAAGGCAGTTTGGCTGATTTAAGATACAGAACAACCATGACTTTGCTGAAAGAGGGCTAACTGGGCGATTCCTGTTCGTACAAGTCAGATCCATTCCCTCCTGGTGTGTGAGTGGCGTTGCTTTGAATCTGAGGTTTGCGTAACTAACCCATCACAGGGGGTACAGTATCATGCCGTAAAGCGATGAATTGAAAATGTCGGAACATATTTTGAAAAGTAAATAGAAAGTTTCCAGCTGATGGTCTTTTTTGGAACACTCAGCAGACTGGAAGCAAAATCCAAACAGCTGTTTCAGGAAGTTTGGCCTTTAATCTGAAGGCACTTGCTGTTCTAATAAAAGGTATTTTGTACTGTTTTGTTAACTGAGAGGCCCACCTGCCCTTTCTAGAGAAATAATTTTCTTTGGCAGTTTTGTCTGTCATGTGGGTGGTACACGCAGGGGTACTGCCGGCTTCTGTTGATCTGTGCATTCTCAGATATTAGCACAAACTATTAGTTCGGTGTACTCTCTCATAACCCGAGGCTTCCATCTTGGTTGCTGCAGAGAATTTTCCCCTACTTTCATAAATGATTGTGTCATTGCCATGTTTTTTCCACCAGTCAATGTCTTTTGCTGTATAGGTGTCAGAAGCTGAACAAACAAGTTGCACAGTTGTGGTTCTGGTGACGACAGAAAAGAGAGAAAGACTTGCATTAATTATAGCACCTTCCATGACATCAAGACATCCCAGAAGTGCTTCTCAAATTTCCAATTGCTTTAGAGTCTTGTAATATCAGAAAAGCAGCATCCAAGTTGCACACAGCAATCTTTCTCAAATGGCAATGTGATGATAATGTTTTAGTGATGTTGCTTGAGGGGTAAAATATTGATGAGATTGCAGAGAACTTGTCTTTTCTTCGCATTGCACTATGGGACTATTTGGGAACCAGCCGCGAGGACTGAGAGGACCTTGGTTCAACAGCTCGTCCAAAAGACGGCATCTCTAAAAGCATGGCACTCCCTTAGTTCTGCAGTAAGTATGCCCATCTAGATTATGGGTTCCAAACTCAGGAGCAGGTTTACACCCATAAATTGCTGGCTTAAAGGAGCCTGACTACCAATGCAACATTAAATACTATCCAACAGTGAAACTGTGGGCAAAATGGCTCTAATTTGCAGACTGTAACTCCAGGTCTTAGAATCTGTAAACAGTGGGTATAGTTTCTTACTGTATCTACTCCACTTGACTTTGATCAAATCTCCCATTAATCTTCTCACTACAAGAGAATACAACCATAGTTTGGGTAATTTCTCTTCAAAATCTAACCATTGATATTCATGTATCATTTTGGTAAAGCTTAATTTGTCTCAGGTATGACTTTCTTAAGGTGTTGTTCTCAGAAATGCATACAGTACTCCATCTGTAATGTAGCTCATGCCTCTTTCCTCCCAAGGTAGTCAAATGGCCCCATGGCGTACTTGATGTTTGGCCTGTTGGGTGCAGTGCTGAAGGCCTGCGCGATTGCAAAAAGCCACACCTCAATAAGTACCGTAGATCATGGTGTATACGTTGGGCCGGGTTATATAACAGCTCAAAATCTTTTTGCTGCTGAAATTAACATCAAGGGCTACACTTGGCAATGTACAAGTCAACCCCCAGTTCTGCTTAGAAATACTTCACTTGCATTTGGAGTCAGCTTCAAAATCATTCGCCTTGGAGATGCACATTTTATCCCTCTCGTGGAATCAAGCAGGTGGTATGGGATGCATTGCCAAGACGATGGGTTGGAGCTTTAGGCACATCCACACAGACCAGGCTCGGGTGAGCTGTGAACAGAAATAGACATTCCTACAAAAAGCTTAAGATGCAAGATTGGTTTCAAGCTAAAAGCCATAAGATTTGCTAAGCCTTCACTTTACGAGGTGGCAGCAAGGGCATTTGGTGTCTATCAATACCTGGTGCAGGAATGGAAGAAGAGAGAATGTGTCTTGAATAATTTGCCCAGGGCCAAATGCACCATGAGAACAGGGACCTGGTCTCAAGAAGCAAGTGATAGAACGAATACCATCCGAATGCTTACATTATCACCAGAAGTACCGCAGGTATATGCACCCTTGAGGAGTACAAATAAAACGTTGAACCCACCAAAGATCTCCAAGAAACAGTTAGTTGTAGTGGAATGAAACAGCGTAATGTTGCAGCAGAAGATCAAGATTGCTCAAAGACTGCAAAAAAAAATCAATGTCAGTTGAATGACTTTGGCATTTAATGCAAGGAATTCAAAGAAAATGAATTTGATAGTTTTTAAAACATTCTGATTGAGGTTAAAAACATCTTTGAAGAGTTACTTCATTCACAAAAAGTGTCACATTGATTTAAATTGAATCACTGTTATGTTTTGTTTTGCATTTCAACATAGCAATCAGCTACACGAATACTGGAGGTTCATATTTTATACTCAATGTGTAATTCATGGTAGGACTCGTGCTAGTGGTGATGTCCCTACCTCTGGACCAGGAGGGCTTAAATCTCATGTTCCACCTGCTCCAGAAGGGTGTAATAACTTCTCTGAACAGGTTGATTAGGAAATAAATATAATTCACGGTGTAATGATAGCAATTTTACCTTTTGGGCTGTGTTCAAATCCCATCTGCTTCAGAGGAACGTCTGAATAGATTGACTGAAAATATCGATAATTTGGCTCGTATTTTTGGCAGGGTTTTGAGCTTTTAAACATCCACTGTGATCTTATTTGGAGTAAATAACTTTTAAAATTGCTGCTGGTACAGTGTTAAAACAATTCATATCTTTGCCACATTTCAAAAGTAGAAATTTTGTATTTCGGGTCTCTCGCATTCACATTCTTTCTTGTAGTATTGGTCATAATTACATTTCAAGAGGATTTTGAGTCTGAGGCTAATTTATCACTGGAAAACACACTTGCATCTTTTCCCTATTGTCCTGAAGCAGGGCTGGGGAAACTGACATGATTGTTCAGCACAAAGACTGGCTTCTACTCAATGCAAATACAGGATGAGAGGATGTTTTCCTTCATAACGCTGGTCATGGTCACAAGTTAAATTAGTTCTGACAGTCTCAAATTAGGTTTCTTATGAGCTGAAGGCCACAATTACAGCAGAAGAACAGGCTCAAATTGAGTGCTAATTTGACAACTTTGGTCATTGAGATGGCCTGTGTCAGAGGGACTGTCGAGAGATGGCGATGTCATAGCTGCCTGTTAGGGTTGTTCTTTCCTCCATGTGTTCTTAGGGTGACCCTCTTGTCTGAAATAAAAAGGGAACGTGTTAAAAATAATACCAGCAGGAAGGAGGAATTCAGTTAGCATTTCAGTTCGATGACCTTGTATTTCACTTATTTTTTAAACTGGTACTTAAACTGTGCTATAGTTGGCCCGAGGGTATGCAGTGATGTCTACACGTGAAAGATAAGTACAGTAATCTGTACAGATTTCTGATGAAGGGTTTAGGCCCGAAATGTCAAGTTTTCCTGCTCCTATGATGCTGCTTGACCTGCTGTGTTCATCCAGCCCCATGCTTGTTATCTACAGTAATCCTTTGCTTACTATTGTATTTAAGGCAGAAATAGACAGGTTCTTGTTGGTAAAGGGATCAAGGGTTACAGGGAGAAAGCAGGAGAATGGGGTTTGGAAACATATCAGCCGTGATCGAATGGCAGAACAGGCTCAGTTGCTCAAATGGCCTAACTCTGCTGCTTTTTCTTATAGTGGCCACATTCCCGAAAAACACAACTTTAAAAGAAACATTTGAGCAAATCGGGTTTTCTTGTTTACAGGTATTGCAAAATCACTTGTTTGTCTCATAGAACCTTACTCTTCAGAGAAATACATCATATCATCTACTGTGTCTCTCTAATGGAAAGAGATGCCTCAGGTTCTTTGTGGACTGCTGCTCCATAACACATACCATGTTCATAAATACAGCCGTGTTAAAAATGAAGTAAGTTTAAAGTTATACAAAAGAAATGTGCAAACTCTTTTTTTACTTCCATTTCTGCACAGAGCATTTCCCACTTGTCAGCCCTTCCAATCACCAGCCTTCCCAATCCCTGTTTTTCTCTCCCTTTCCTGCTTATTCTTACCATCTGCTTCCTTTTCCCAAATACCTGCTGGGAGCAAGGGCTTGGGAAACAGAAGCGAGTGTGAGGACTCAGGATAGGGAGTGGGAAGCAAGTGGGAAAGACGGCAACTGGGAAAAGTGGCTCCAAAATAACACTAATTGAGTCACGTGATTCTACATGAGCCTAGTACATGTTGATGCTAAAACCGAAATCCTGACACTAATTGCACATATCAACCTCATTATATTTGCAATGTTAACTTAAGACAGGGCAACTTGAAAGGGGGATTTGTTGTAGCATTTTGTTGAACATCTGTCAATCCTTGCGAAGGCAATGCAATGCAGAGCTGGTAGGAAAATCAGAATGAAGCAGCAGAAACACAAGTCATTCAGTCTTTGATCCTGCGCCAGCTGTTTAAAGACTACGCAATTAGCCACACTCTTCTGTCCTTACCCTGTAGCCCTGCAACCTCTGCACTTCATGTATTCATCCGATTCTCTTTTGAAAGTTATTCATTTATTTTTGAATCTGCTTTCAGCTCTCTTTCTGACCATGTTTTCCAAACCACAGCAGCTCACTATGTTTTGCAAACAAAGCTTTCCCCCCTCACTCCCTTCTGGTTCTTTTGTCAATTCTTCAATCTTTGTTTCAATTCCTTCAATCTTTGTTTTCTATTAATCTACCCTTCTGCCACTTAAACACAATATCTTTAACAATTCTGCTAATATTGTTCATGATTTTAAATGACACTATTAAATCTCCTCTTTGTCTGCTCTGGAGAGAAAAGCCCCAGTCTCTGTAATCATTCCATAGACACCCTGCACCCCTGGCAGCGTTCTGGTTGAAACACAATGGTCTTCTGTTGGAAGACTGCAATTGATTTAAAAAATGACCAGTACTCCCGACACCAGCTCTGCTGAAAATGGAAGGGGGAATTCTGAACCCAGTCAGCTGAATTGGAACAATCATGACTCGCTCGGAGTCTTTTCCCACAGCTTTCAAATGGGATGCTGCATAAGACAGGCCAGTGTCTTCCTTCTGTGCTGCCTGCAGGACAACCATACGTATGTAAAAGATTCCCCCATCTCTATCACACTAGAAGGGCATGGGCGTTCTCCTCTTTGTCATGGGTCAGTTTTTAATCTCTCAGCCCATATCTGTCTGATAAGTGCCATATTGCTGTTTGTGGGAACTTGCTGTGCGTGAATTGGTTGCCATGTTATGACAGTGACTGAACTTGACAATGTACTTCATTATAGTTAATGTGCTTTGGGAAGGCCTGTGGTTAGAAAGGGTGCTAAATAAATACAAGTCTGTCCTTTCCTTGTGTCTCCAGTTTTACACCTGCAGTGAATTTCAAAGTCACCATCTTTACCTTTGCAACTTTAGACATCCCCTAATGTAAGGCAGATGTCATAGCTTTTAGCAGCGTGAGAGTTGCGCTGCTGGCCCAACCACTGGACTGATGTGAGGGATCATCAGAATATACTGAACACAACAATTGCTGGAGATAACAGCAGGTCAGACAGCTGACCCACTGTGATCTCCAGCATTTGTCATTCTCTGTACAGAAAACAGCATCTGCAATAATTTGCTCCTACATCAGGATATACTGAGCAGGTTTGGCAGCATATGTGCAGAGAAAAACAGTCAAGATTTGTTTCCTTTGCTTGCAACTACCGAGGTGCTGTTGAGATGGTGCAATAACACATGTGCTGTTTTATGCAAATTTGGTTAACCATGTTGATGATTAAAGCCACTGATACTTCAACCTTCAATAGTTGCTTTATTGGGCATAGCAGTAGAGTTTCATTAGCAGGTATTGGCACCAGCATTTCGACAGCCTCCAATAAAGTTAAATTATCAACAGCACCATCATTGGGAGATACTTTGTCCTAAGATGTTTTGTAAAGAATAGGAACTGGATGTCACTGTCCTAAAGGATGGAAAAATGAAAACTGAGTTTAAGCTTTGGTTTACATGACGGAGAAACTTTCAGTAATACTTGCAAGTGATCTCTCCTCAGGCACTACCCCCACCCCTTGTCTTGATCCATGCTCAGTATATTCTAACTATACGCGTTGAAAATGTATAATCTCCCTCGATCAGGACTGCAACAAAGATTGTTGCCTTGCTGTATGCATGTTCATGATATTTCCTGCTAACATTCTCTGGCACAAAACTAACATTGACTGATGTGTCAGCTGTGGCTCAGTGCCAGGTATTCTCCCCTCTGAATTAGATGATAGTTAGTTTGAGTCTCCCTTCAACAACCTGAATACAAATCCAATCTGACGCTCCCAATGCTGTTGAATGGTCTGTTTTTCAGACGCCATATTAAACCAAGTTCCTCGTTGCCCTCTGAAGTGAAAAATCCTATGGTACAGTTTGAAAGAAGAGCAGTGGAGTACTCTTCACTGTGCTGTATTTATTCCTTAACTGATGTCAGTAAAAACCGACAATCTGGTCACTAACTCGATGCTGGTTGTGGGATTTTTGTGTGTGCAATTTGACTCTTCCTGTATGTAATTTAGCTGCACCACTGCTGCAGTGACTACTCTTCAAAAAGATTTCGGTTGTAAAATGCTTTGGGGCAGCCTGAGGTTGAGAAAGGTGCTATGTAAATGCTGGCTCTTCCTTTTGTGGCATGAACATGAAGTAATTGAAGTACAGAATGGGAAGTGAACCTTGATCTTTCAGCCTCAGTGGACCATTGTGACGGTACATTTGTTAACCCTCCGTCCCTGTGTGCTGGGGTGAGGGAGGCTTGTGCCTCACATTGCCAAAATGTAGGCGTTTAATTGTACATAAAACACACGATGTATCAATTCTGAATGTTGTGCTGTCACAGATGCTGTATTGCTAGAAACTGATTGCAGGAACCTCAACAGTCGATGAGAGGCGATAAAATGGACAAGCAGAGGGGGGAACATATTTGAGCATTTGACTCATTTAGATCACAACCTTGCTGTCACTAGGTGATAGATCAGCTTCGCCTCTTCACCCAGCCAATGCTGAGCAACATTACAGCACAGTGTCGTTAGGCTGATTTATGAAGCTTTGGAAGGAGATTGCCTGAGGAAGCAGATTAGCCTCATTGAGACATTAATTGAGCAGAGACTGGCCATTCAGCCAAGTAGCAGCCGAATGTGATTTACTGCCTCAAACCAGCTAAACTCCTCACTGTTTGTGTTCTTCAGGGAACTTGACAAAGCACATGAAGTCAAAGGCTCACAGTAAGAAGTGCCAGGAGATGGGAGTGGCTGTTGCATTAATGGAAGACGTGGAATCTGAAGAAGGTACCTTGGGCATGTTGCATCAATTAATCCCGATGGGAATGTTTAATGATTTGTATTTTGAACTGCTGCTTCACTGTGGCCTTCACCCTAACAACAGGGTTTACAATTTTCTGCCAGAAACAAGAAAGCAATCAGTTGATTTGAACGCATTCATAGGTCATTTCAAAGGTTCAATCTCAAAGGACTGAAGGTTATTTCCATTGGGTTCACAATCTATGGGAATAGTAGCAAAGGGCCTATCTGTACTGTCACTCTGTCGTGGCTGTGAGTTAAAGTGCTCTCATTGACATGTGCCACAAATGCACATTGCAAATTTACAACCTCCTACTCCATTAACATTAAACAGGAAGGTGGGGGGCAGTTTCTGTTGCCCAGTTAGTAGTGTCTCTGCCTCTGAGTCAGAAAATCTGGGACTCATTAATCACGGAGGGTGCAATTTTCATGTGGTTCAACAGATTAATCATTAGTTTGTGAACACTTCTCATCTATTGCCCAAAGAGGGAAAAGAAAATTAAATGCAGGCTGGGAGCTTGCAGTTCGTAGAACATGATCCAGTGTATATGTCAGGGAGAAGCCAAGGGAGTCCTTACGCAGTACAAAAGTGTTTACAAAATTTTCCACTATTCTCTCCTTTTGGGGGTTTTAGTGGGATGTTCTGGTTCGTCTTTTGGGTTGTGTGCCACGTTGGAAGAGCAACCTGTACTGTTGCTGGAGAAAATTAAATGCGACGCACATTGTTGACCAATAACTTGGGTTTATTTAACCTCGTTAACATAGTAGAATATCCCAAGGTAATTCACAAAGACAGTAATCTGATTCAGAGCCACACTGGGCGATATTAGGACAGGTGACCAACAGTATGGGCAAAGAGGTAAGTTTTAAGGGACATCTTCTTAGAGGAGAGAGAGAGAGAGGTACGGGTAGACCAACCTCTTTGAACTTCTGACTGTGCTCCTGTGAAGCACCTTGCAATGTTTTACCAGGCTGAAGCCACTATATGACTGAAAGTTGTTTGTTGTTTAATCTGATCCATCCAGGCACTTAAGACTGTGGTGAAAACAGAAATTGCAGGAGAAACTTGGCAGGTCTGGCAACATCAGCAAGGTCACTGGACTCAAAACATTAACTTTTTTTTTCTTCATTTGTGCCAGACGTATTGAGTTTCTCCAGCAATTTCTGTTTTTGTTTCAGATTTCCAGCAACAACAGTTCTTTGTTTTATTTAAGATTGTGGAACTAGTTAATGATTGCCCTGTGAATGAGATGGTTGATTTATATGCAGAAAAATCTGTGCTGATATCAACCCATCTGAAGTAACGCTTGACACTTACCATTGGCCTTCAGTATTCCTCAAGTCATTTGGAGATCTGCCTACAATTCCATCAGAGGCCACCTGCCCAGGAAATAATCTCACAGCACGATCGGGTTCCAGACCCTGTTCCGTCATGTGAATCATCAGCTGAGTGAGCTTTGCGCTGAAAGAAAAGTACCTGATGGACGGCTCCGAGGTTCCCAAGTCGACCAGATTAATCTCCGTTACTTTTTGAACTGATGCCAGTGTTGGTTGACGTGATAACCCTTGTCATTAGTGAAGATTACAGTCACAATATCTGAGCATGAAACTTTACCTGTAATCAAAGGTTAGCTGCTGTTCACTTAGGTGAGCCTAAAGGTGAAGAACTAACATTTTAAGGATGCATTTGACATTATCAAATTTTTAAAATTTGTATTGAAATGGAATGGCTGTCACATTTAGTTCCCAGAGAGATCGAGGTCCCTCTGAGGTTAGTCACTGTGTAGAATTTCAGGTTCCTGCACCAGAGTTCATGGATGACCAATGGATAGAGGAATAGCAGACTGGCTCCATTGGGAACTTCAATTCTCACTGTCCTAATACCCTGTAATCTGCATCCAGAGAATCTGCCGCACTCCCAGGTCCAGAGCAAATTAAATCAACGATATGCATTGACATCATTATCCCTGTCAAAGAACCAGAGTTGAGGAGGGACTGATGGCAGGATTTAGAGCAGTATTTATTCTACAGTAAACAAAGTCTATTTAGAGTAAAGAACATAATGTTCTTATGAGGAATTCAGAGTTCTACCTACAGGCCCAGAACCTTCTGTTATCAGATGTGCTCTGCAGTGAAGTTTAGATGTATCGTTATTCAGAAGTGCTTGAGGTGAGATTTTTGATCAGAATGACTGAGGCAAGTTGGTTTTTTGTGAATTATTTAAAAACATGCACCTGAGGCAGATATATCAAAAGAATGAGCAAAATCTTTAGTTTCCCAGTTCAGGCTTTGGGAATCCCAATCCAGAATTATGAGTGTAGAAACTAGGCTGACATATCAGTGTGGTACAGAGAGAATATTGCTTTCAGGTGCCACCTTTGAAATACCGTGTCAGACAAAGGACCCGTCTGCCCCCTCAAGAGGACATAAAACTGCTGCTGTCAGTACTTCAAAGGACAGGAACTCCCCTGCATCGTGGTCAGTATTTAACCCTTGACCGACAAGACTGAAATGTGTTAACTGGTCTTTATCGCATCGCTGCTTATGGGATCGTACTGTGCGTACATTGTTTCCTATCATTGCAACAGCAGTGGCACTTCAGAAAAGTACTTGATTGCCCACAGAGCACATTGGAACATCGTGAAGGTGCCAGAGCTGATACCTGATATAGTTAGCAGCTGTTCATGTTAAAGATAACAATTCAGTAAACACTGATGCAGACGTACTCGTCTATATACTCCACTGTCCTGAAAGAGTTTTATAAAGAGTGAGGTTGCTTCTGCAGCTCTCTGACTAGTCGCGTGTGTGATGGAGCCTGTCGCATTGCAATCAGTTAGACAGCCCCTGAAATAGCATGACCTATGCTGATAGCAGGGTGAACAGAAGCTATTGCTCTTTGCTTCATTGCCTATTTGGGCTAGGATGTAAAGTGCTACTTCTGTAGACAGGGTCAGCTTGGCTGTGATACATCCCATAGTCGAATAGCTAGACCACCTGTGCTGGGATAAGTTACGAGAGGGGCTGAAGGCTGGAGTAATCCCAGCAGGATGTGTGCTTTTGGAAGAACTGGGAAAAAATTGAGTGAAGGCAGTGACTTTAAAAAGGCCATTAGTGAGTTTAGATCAACGACAATAACTTGCAATTGTAAAGCACCTTAAATGTAACAACTTCCCAAGGTGCTTCCTAGTAATGTTACTAAACAAAATTTCACAGAAGCTCATGAGCAAACACGAGTATAAGCGACAGAAATAGTACATGTGACAATAAAATCTAAACAAAATCAAAATAGATGGATCTAAAGGTGGGTCTAAAAAGAGAAAAGTGAAGCAGCCAGGTTAAAGGAAAGGTGTGTGATCCTGAGTTTAGGACCAGGCACACCCACCAATCCTAGCACAAATGTAGTCAGGACAAATAATCGACCAGAATCTAAGGGACACATTTCTTGAAGGATTTTAGGGCTGGAGGAGATTGCAAAGATAGGAAATGCAAGGTTAAACCGTGTTGATTTAATTACAAAAGACTTTAGCTACCTGGGGTGTATCGGGTCCACAAACAGGAGTACTGTTTGCATAAGGTTAGCATTTTGCTTTTAATTGTTTTCATCTGTGAATGGGAATAGAAAGAATTGATAGCTCACACCTGGAATGACTGCAGTGATCGTCTGTGGGAATCCAAGAGGAGTTTGTCTAAGCTGGAGGCTCGTATGTTGAAAACATCGAGTAGTTTTTGCTCAATGGCCCCTGCTATTACTGAAGGGGCAAGAATAAATGAAGCCTTTTGTTAGCCAGTGCAATGGAAGCAGAGTTTCCAGTGGTGTGTGTGTGTGTGTGTGGCAGTTGGTCATTTCTGATCACTTACAGACTGGCCAGTGATATCATAGAATTACAGCACAGAAACATACCATTTTGTCCAAATTGTCTGTGCCTACATTAATGTTTCATCTAATTCTGTTATTTTAGTTTTCGATTCCATGTGTTGTGTGTTCTTGTTTCGTTTCCCGTTAAAGGCCTGTATATTATTCACCTCAGGCATTCCATGTGACAGTTCCACATTCTAACCACTCCCTGGGTTTTGGCATTCCGAGGAAGCTATTTGATCTCCAATACAACAGTGATCGCAGACCTGAGAAATATTAGCAAAACAACAGTTCAAGGAGGCAATCTATCTTATGTCTTGTCATTTTTGTGGATTAATAACTCAAACGTAATAATAGTTTGGTTTCTAAAACTCAGCCCAAGCGGGAAACAGTCCAGTGAGATGGTTTACTGGGCCACCCGTCCTGCGTCATAGCGAATTGTAAGTAGGCTTGCATTTCTAGATAGATGGCAAAAATAAAAGTTTCTTTTTGTTTCTGAACTTGATTGTGTTGAGACACAGGACTCAGGGCCAGAGGGCACCACTGTTCCGGGAAACATAGGCTCGTCCATCATGAGGAGTGGTAGGGGCGTGTTGTGCGGGTGGTGAAAGAGTTCAAGAAATCATTGAGTCAGTGTTGGGTGCCAGCAGGCAGTAAAGATCCGTGTCACTCTGAGGACTGCTGTAATAATTTGGAGGAGTTTCTGAAATGAATTTAGTTATCATGGTTGCAGTTGTTTTCCTCTGGCAGTGCAAGAAATTGGGTAAAGTTCCCTCATACACTAATATAATGCAGTTAGTTCAGATTTTGTTAAAAGGGTACATAAAGGGGTTTGGACGTGCAGGGTCATTCACTTTGATCTAAGAACATGAAACAAAAATATCATCATGGTCAGAAGTCTGGGAACTGTGGAGGAGTTAAAGAATTCGAGCTATTATGTATGGGGGAGAAAAAGTGATCAAAGAAGTTAAATGAATGTTGGCCTTTATCTTAAAGGGGCTGGAACAGAGAGGACAAAGCTATTCTCCAGTCAGGCAGAGCATTACTCAGACCCGATCTAGAATACACCAATCCGAAGGGACCATGTTGACCTTGGATCGGTTACAGAGTAGATTTGCAAGCTTTATGATTGTGTAATCTTGGCTTGTGTTTCATGTAGAAGAAGTGGGAGCTTACTGACATGTTTGAACTATTAAAAGGATTCAACAGGGAAGACACGAATGAGCCCCCTCCTTTGGTGAAGAGTTCCATAACTGGGAGGTGTGATCTTAAAATTAGAACTAGACCATTCAGGTGTGAGATGGACCTTTGCACAAAGAGTAAATGGAGTCTGGAATTCTCATCTGTAGAAAACTTAAAAGCGTTGAAAAATTCAAGAACGAGATCAGCAGATTTTCATTACCTAAACATTTATTGGGATCTGCAGCAAAGGCAGGGAGTGAGGTTCAGGTTCAAATCGGCTGTGATTTAATTGAATGGAGTCCAGTGCCTAAATATGCTCCTCCTGCTCCAATGTTTCTGTTTCGCAATAATACAACTATTATTCCATGCTTATTGAAAGTTATGAAAAACCATAATATTTATGGCCATAACTAATAAGGTAATTATTAATAAATCCATAGCAGAATTCAGAAGAAACGTGTTTTTACTTCGGAATATGATTATAATATAGAATTCATTACTAGAAGTGGCGTCTGGGGCAAAAAGAATAGGTTCCTTTCAGAAAACGTTACCTAAATGCTCGAGTGATAAAGGAATAAAAGGAATCCCTAACAAGGTGGGAGGATTCCCAGGTGGTACACAAACCTATTAGAATCAACAATACAGGAACAGAATGCTTTAATCTATGTAATTTTGTTGTTCAGTGAACAAATTAAATGTGGGTGTTGTTGACTAGAACAGCATTCATTGCCCATCCTTTAATTATGCTGGTGAAGGTGATGGTGGTGAGCTGCTTTCTTGAATCTGGAGTCTGGGTGCTGTTAGGAAGGTGAGTTCTACGATTTTGATCCAACTGAGTTCTAGCTCCAAGTCAGGATGGCATGTGGCTTAAAAGAGGCAAACTTTCAGATGATGGTTTCCAGTGTTTTCCCAGATGATAGATGCCACCGCTTCGTTGGAGAAGAGTCCTGTCAAATGAGCCTTGCTGAATTACTGCAGGGCATCTCATAGATAGCACACACGGCTGCCTCTGTAATGGGGGAGGGAGCTTCAAAGGTGGTGGAAGGGGCTGCTGGTCAAATGGGCTGCCTTGTTCCGAATAGCTCCAAGCATCCCACATTAAAAATATCAGCAGCACCAGCCTAAAGATTCAGGGGATGTGCTGCGACATTGAAAGTTATAAATAGACAATTGTAAACACAGGGATCGTCTGAGACTGTCTGCGAGTTTCCTATTGTGCGTTTGACAGCTGAAAAGAGGGCTTCAAAGGACACTGATTCATGACCCTGACAGAATAAAAAGGTTTGTTGCTTTTGGACAAACATCACGGCTTTGGAATTTATGTGGCTCTTCCTGAACTGTTCTGCTTTCTGTTGGTGTCTACTGTAAATGCTGGACTGAACAAACAATGAAGCCAGTGTGAGGAAAAGACTCTGATTTGAAACAATGGCCAGAATCTTCTGTTTAGAATGTGAGAGAGACTCAGTATCAGTTCTCCACTCCTGAATGTCAAAAGTCCATTTGAGATTTTATGAGAGGCAGCCAATTAAGAGCCCACCTCTGGATCCAATTTGTAGTGAGGGGATGGGGGGGACGGACAAGTTGGTTCCTGCGGTTACAGGCCTGATTTTGAGGGCCCCTCTGAAGAAGTTAAATCCAATTAAGAAGATGGGAGGAGCACCTCTGCAGAGCCACTGAGATGGGGAGAATCTTTCAGAAGGTTGGCCGCAGCATCAGTAAGGAGGGCGGCTGGGAGATGTTGAAACAGGAGGCTTTTTGGCCTTCTCTCCCATGACCAGCCACGAGCAAGCCACCTCCAGGCACCTGCTCAATTTCCCCACAGTGGGGACATCCTGAGTAATTGAATTAGTCCACTCAAATGGGCTTGTCATTCAGTTTAGCTACCTGGCCTACCAAGTGGATAGCCTCTCCTGATACTGAGCCTGCATCTGGCAATCTCACAAAGGAGCAAGAACCTGGACATGTATTTTGCTGAAGTTCCTCCTCATCTCCTCTTGAACTCGACCTTCACTAGACTGAAGCTTCTGCCTTCTATTAGTTATGTTTGGAGGACTTTTGGTTACATTTGAGGCGGGGCGGGGTAGTGTTCTTCCAGAAGCAGCTTGGGTTTGGATGAATTGCAAAGCTCTCTCTCTGCCAATGAGGTGTCATGTCTGGCCAGAGGAGGCCACTTAGAGGCAGGAAGTGCTATCTGTCAGAAGATCCGCATTGTAAAATCCTTGCCTGTTCTCACTCGAAGGAGCAGCAGTGAATTTCAGGTTGTGGTTCAGAATACCACATCGAAGTAAAATAAAAACAGCCATTTTACAGACACAAATGACTCATTTGGTAGAACAGATAGAGAATGGGACTAAATTTGGTGCCAGGTTTCTGAAACGTTTATAATATTTTCATTTTAGCTATGTCCACTGCATCCTAGTTATTTATATAAAGAGTGCTGTTTTTCAAGCCTCTGTCAATAGCAAAGGGAAGGAATCCTTTGTGAATATAGACAGTCCTGAGGGACCTCCTGTAAGTATTGGAATGCATGTTTCTAAAAAACTGATGCTATATAAGACGAGTCAAACCTTGGATTTGGCTCCCTCTAAAATGAAAGATTTCTGGGTGGTTGGTGTACTTTCACTTGTTATTTTAATGAGATGGTGAGTGCATTAATTTGTCCCCATGTCAGACAATACGATGAAATGTTAACTTTTTTTAATGCTGCGTTTTTCCCATATCTCTGATTTAGGAACCAGTGAAGAAAAGTTGAAGAAATCAGAAGAAATCGAGGGCACAGACCCAGCCGAAGAGCATCAGTTTTCAGATGTTGAGGAGTCAGATGATGATGATGACAATGATGATGATGATGAAGAGGAGGAGGAAGAGGAACAGTTTGTGAAGTCTTCAGAGATTGCAAGTACCAGTCCACAAACAGCTGGGACTGCATCAACGTCATACAGAGGGGAAACTACCGTCCTGTCACTAGAGACCACTTCAAAGCAGGGATCTAGTTTAACCAGTCACTATTCATTGACAGGTTACCCCATGTCACCACCTCAACTTCATACAGCAAAGCCAGTGAAATCCTCAGAGTCAGGCATGGTTCCTGTGTGTCATGGTGTCTCACAGGCAAAACCTGAAGGAAGTATTTCAATGCCACCATTGACATCTGCTGAACAATTTTTACCGATGCAAGGAGATCCTCTGATGAAAAGGCAGACAGTGCTAAGTCCAGATGTTTCACCATCAAGAGATACATCACCTAGAAGGCCGTGGTCTCCAAAAAGGGAATCATCACCTAGTAGCCTTTTATATCCAGGAGGGGACATCCCACCTGGGAGACACTCATCGCCAGAAAGAGAGGCATCGGTTCAAGAGCACTTGTCCCCACCAAAAGAGATGTCCCCTCGGAGACATTTTTCACCAGGCAGAGAATTATCATCCAGGAGCTGCCCATCACCAGGGAGAGGTATGTCACCAAGGAGACGTCTCTCTCCAGGCAGAGAAGTGTCACCGAAGAGATGTCTATCACCGAGGATCGAAGTGTCGTCTGGGAGAGTGTCGCCTCAAACACGTTTGTCACCAGAAAGAGATGTGTCACCTGGGAGAACTTTGTCACCAGGTATGAAAATGTTGCCTTCAAGGTACCTTTCTCCAGCAAGAGAGATCTCTCCAAGGACACAACCGTCACCAGTACAGAAAGAATCATCTATAAGACACTTGTCCCCAGTAAAAGATGAATTGCCAAGTAAATGCCTGACATCAAGTTGGCAGAGTGCCCAAGTCTCTTCTTTTCCTGCAAAGCACAGTGGCTCATCTTCATTGGGTCTACCTCCAAGGATATCTAGCAAAGAGCTGGAACAATCTGAATCTAAACTGGTAAGAAAGATAAAGGTACTTCATAAAGTTCTCCCCAGTGGTGAAGAACGGCTTAACCATTACTGGTACTAGGCACATCTAGTTCAGCTCTGCAATTCCTCTTCTGCCTTCCAGACAATCAAGGCTCAGTAGCAAGTGGTTATGGGGTAACTCTGAAGTCTGGACTAAAAATCCAGGAACACAAGTTCAAATCTCACTACTGCAACTGTGGAATTTAAATTCAGTTAACTAACTAAATCTGGAATTAAAAAGCTAGTATCGGTAATAGTAAGCATGAGCATGCTGGGTTGTTGTGAGAGCCCACCTGATTCACTGACCCTCCTGAGAGAAGCAAATCAGTCATCCTTATCTGTTATGTCCTCTATATTACTCCAGATCCACAGTAATATGGTTGACTCTTCACCTCCCCTGAAATGGCCTAAAAAGCCCATTAACTGCATTCTCTTTATCAGAGCCAACCAGAGATGCGCAGTAAGGACCGGTCTCAAAGATAAAAACCTACGGAATGATCTTTTGTCTGATCACTCTTGCAATGTGGGCATCAGTGGCAAGGCCAGCATTTATTGCCCCACTTTAGTTGCTGTCTTGCACTTTGACTTGTGGCATGCTGGGCATCTCATCAGGCAGTTAAGAGGCAACCATGTTGTAATGGAACTGAAGGCCATAAGGGTTCCTTCCTAAAGGATATCAGCAAACAAGTTGACCATTCATAACTTTCCAACAGTTTTGTACTCACTTTTTTTGATTTCACATTCCAGGTTGTGGGCCTAGTGTGGGAAAGTGGAGCTAGTGTAGGTAGTAGAATATTTTGGTGGTACGAACTCAATGGGCTGAAAGGCCTCTTCTGTGCTGTATGATTCTACGATGTTCTCAAACTTTGGAATTTAAGCTCTCAGCCTATGGTTTAATAGTCCAGTAACATAACCACAATGCCACCATGCCTTTTGTTAGCTACAACCATGCTGAATTTTCCAGACTGTGATGTGGACTGTTTTCTCGAGAGTCCAGATAAGTAGTGACCAGCATTCACTTTCTGGCAGCAGACAAGCCTTTTTTTTGTTAAATTGTTTTTTCTGCTTTCCCTTGTCTGCGTTGGAATCAGATGCTGATTTTTACCTTTCTGAGCATTTTGCAAGTTTAATGCTGAGTCAGCTGATGATAGCTATCATTCTGAGGCACATTTTACTGCAATTCTGCAAATTGCAGTTTATTCCTTAGCTATGTTTTTGCATAAACATGTGTTTGCACACATTTCCCTTTCACTTTTTTCCCTTTGGCGTCTTCTGTTTCTGCTCCCTTTTACTTTAACAACATTTCTGTGAATTGGCCTTAGATACAATATAACTCAGACCACCATAATGTAATTACCACAAGTGCATCCACAATGCTGCTATCAGCATGGGCAGCAGTACATAATTGGGAGCGTTCTGAGAGAGCTTTACTCTGTATCTAGAAGCACTCAATTTGATCCATGTGTCATGAGTATGACTTTGGTTGATTCGAACAAAAAAAGCTTCCTCCCCTAACAATGCTCAGTGTTACAAACTGTTTACAGTGAAAACACATGCATACAAAGCTTTCCAAAGCCCTCTTCTTGCACATACAGACCAACATCTCTTTCCAATTCCCTTCCCCATCACTTATTTACTCAGCTGCCTCTCTTCCCAGTTCCTCTCCACCCCAAACATACATTCTAATCCTCTCCCACCTTCACTCCTTTGATCTAGCTGCCAATGTCTATGAAGTAGAGTTGCTAGCCTAGCCTGTACAACAGACAGACTGGAGCAGAACAGGTCCAGATCTGAAGCCATCACTCACCTTCACAGCTCAGCTGCATGACCTTCCATTTATTCTTACTCTCCACCCGTGACCAAATTACACTTGCCAGCTTCTAACAGTGCCAAGTTAGTGTGCAGGCATCCTGAGCTCAGTCAACACTGACCACTAAAATTGTCTTTTGAAATTGAGGAACATTTTGAATTCGCCATCCACGCAATGCTGTTGGAGAGCATTGATCCAATGTTTCAAGGCTAACCCTGTCACTACCTCCAGACAGGAATGCTTCCTCTCCACAGTCATAGAACATGGAACATAGAACTGTACAGCACAGGAACGGGCCCTTCAGCCCACAATGTTGGGCTGAATGTGACGCCAATTTAGACTAATCCTTTCTGCCTGGCCTTGGTCCATATCCCTCCATTCTTTGCATATTCATGTGCTTATCTAAAAGTCCCTGAAACACCCCTATCGTATATGCCTCCACCATCACCCCTGGCAACACATTCCAGATGACTCCTACTTACTCTGTTTAAAAAAAAAACTTACCCCTTACATCTCCTTTGAACTTTTCCTCTCTCACCTTAAATGCATGTACCCCTAGTTTTAGACATTTCAACTCTTGAGGGGGAAAAGATTCTAACTGGCAATGCTATCTTGGCATCTCATAATTTTATAGACTTCTATCAAGTCTCCCCTGAGCCTCTGCTGCTCCAGAGAAAACTACCTGAGTTTTTCTAGCCTCTCCTTACAACTCATGCCCTCCAATCCAGGCAGCATCCTGATAAACCTCTTCTGCAGCCTTACCATTATCTTCCACATCCTTCCTGAATGCAATACCCTAAGTGGGGCCTGACCAAAGTCTTATAAAGCTGGAATATGACATCCTGACTCTTGGACTCATTTCCCCAAAATAAAGGCAAGCATGCCATATGCTTTCTTCACCACCTACTTACTTGCATGGCAGCTTTCAGGGAGCTGTGGACTTGAACCCTAAGAACCTCTGTACATCAATGCTGTTCAAGGTTCTGACATTGACTGTGTAATTTTCCTTAACGTTTGATCTCCCAAAGAGCGGCACCTCACGCTTACCCGGATTATACTCTATCTGCCATTTCTCCGCCCATATCTGCAACTAATCTACATCCTGCTATCTCTATCATTGGTGTTTGGTGGGGGGACACTCAACACCAAATGTTACCTCTGTGACCGCATTGAGGGTCCCGATTCACAATGTGAGAACTATACATACTATACATCTCAACTACTCCCACTTGGTAGCAGTTTCCACATTCGGAACCAGTCTCTGGTTAAAACAGATTCTCCTAAATTCCATATTGGATTGTTAGCGACTGATTTTGTATCTATGTCTCTCAGTTCTTGTTTTTCCCACAAGTGAAACTGAGCTTACACCAACTTTATCACCTGTAATGACTACTCAGTTAGCATTTTTACAATGCCTTAATGGAGAAACCATCTAAAGGTGCTTCAGAGGTGCAAAGAAAAAGTGGGCAACATGAGGATGTTAAGAGGGGGTGAAATTTACGTAGGATCTTCAAAGAATGAGAGGGACGTGAATGCACAATGAGAAATTTACAGAGAAGTGCAAGGGTAGGGCTGTGAGGGTTTAAAATTCCAGCACAAGAAGTGTACATTAGAAGGCACCATTAATAATATTTTGCATTGGTCTGGAGTTCTGTGAATATATTTGCTTAGGGAAAAATTCCAACAGCCGACCATTATCATGTGAAATATTCCAAGGGACTTCACAGAAATATTATCAAACAATAATTTGACAGTGAATTGATGAAGCAGATATTGGACCAGTGATTAAAAGCTTGGTCAAAGGGGTGCATTTTAAGGAACATTTTTAATGAGAGTCAAGAGGCAGAGAGAGAAATGGAGGGAATCCCAGAGTTTAAGATTTAGGCAGCTGATACACAAATGTAAATGGTGAAGTGAATAAAATTGTGATATGTAGAAGTTCAGAATTTAGGGAGTCTAGAGATCAGTAATAAAAGGATAATAAGAAATAACTTCATTGTCAGAAGGATGTAATTAATCTTCTATTCTTTCTCTACTGTACAGAAGATGTCTAGAATGGGCTATCGCAGTATACACGAAGAGCCAAGTACACCATCCCACGCCTTGCATTTTCTTTCTTCAAGAAATACTCAAACTGCACTGGAAGGACAAAGTTACAGTGGGCTGACTGGGACCGCACAAGATTATGTTTTCAGTCATCTTCCCCTGCACTCTCAGCAGCTGGTCAGGACACCCTACCCCATGATTCCAATCGGTGGAATTCAAATGGTTCAGTCAAGGCCAGGCTGTCATTTAGGCTTGGTGCCTTCTGCAATAGTCTCTCTACAGTCAGGCATTCCTGTGAATCCAACTGCACTTGATCCCTTTAGTGCAACTAGGACAGAGACCACAGTACATTTCGAAGAAGGGGTTTTGCTGAGACCCAAATCAGCCGAAGCAATGACTTCAAAATCTTTGCCTTTGCCGCAGCTTTCAGTTCCCACAGCCCCTGTTGTGACAGTACCTTCTCTTGCTAGAAGTAGTAAACCAAGCGTTACTTTACAGAGGACAGAGACTGTTGAGCTAGAAGAAGCAGCAGCAGCATACAAACAGGAGGAATACAGGGTACCCATTTATTCTGAACCCAGCACTATCGCTGCTCTGAGCCACTCGGGGCAAGATGCTGGCTCAGCCAGACTGGACAGCCCCAGCACCAGCCACGAGCACTCTCCAAAGCCTTCGACAAGTGGAGAAGGATCTTCAAAGGATCTGAGCAAGAAGCAGTTTGGGTGTTCAGGCACCTACTATGAGTCAGCCCGCACTTTAGCCACCACGCAACCTGCACATCCTTTACAGGGAAGCAGCAGTAGTTCATCAGAGTCTTCAAATCCTTCCCGCTCTTTCCAAACCAGTACTGGCAGGACTGCTTCAAGTGGACAATGTCACCCAGTTAGAACGCAAAGCGGAAGCAGCCCGGAGTATAAAGATGAAGGCTTTGTGCACCTTGATATGCAAAAGGACAATAAGACAGGAAGTTCATAGCATCCACAGCCATGCAAATTCACCTTTTGAAGAAGATGCAATGGGCATTTGTCAACACTATTTTCCTTCCTCATACTCATGAATGTTGTTCGAACAAAACATTCGCATATATATATATATATTGTAAACATGACCAAAATCATCAGAAAATTCCTGTTTAAAATTGTCCAAGTCCAGTATTATTTAAATGTACACAGTTACTTGTGCCTTTCTCTTTTATTTTGTGGCTACAGATGTATAGGATGGGAAGGGAGGGAGGGGGGGAAAGGGCGAAGAGAAAATGATTTGAGGCTGTGAATATTTTTAAAAGCAATGTAATTGATTCAGAGTAGCTGTCTGTTTTTTCATTTGGAATTACTTTGAGTCAAATGACGTGAAACAAAAGGGATTAAAACATTGGTGTGATGATGCACTGAAGACTTATTTTTATATTGATAAAATGTAAACTGCTTGTGTACAGAAATAATTCTATGAAGCATATTTATTGTATTCTGTATTTAATTGTTTATAAATGGCTACATTTTCTCAGCATCTTGGTGGTCTTTCTGTGCGCTTTTTATAGCTTCTTAAGCAGAAATGATTACAAAAAAATTGCTTGATTTTGACCATGGTTTTGTTTACCCTTTTGCAATGATTGACTCTCGGCACTTAGGCTATCCTGATAAGGATTCTTTCACATTTAACACCTTCTATTAGTCTAGAGAAAACAGAATTTCAAACATTTGAAAACAACAAGGAAAATCAGTGTGCAGCAAAGTTGCACCAGGGTCAGTATCACAGATTCCAGACTGTGGGGGTCCATTTTGTTTTGGAATATAGCTTTGTAATAAAACACTGACCCAAAAGATCAACCGGTTGCATCCTGAACTACAAATCATGTCAGTACCCTGTGAACAATCTGCTATTTAATGCTCAAGAGGAACTGTTAGTCCTACAGTTCCCAAAGCTGTCCACTACAGAGGGCTTTATTTGTATCATGTCTGGGTCTGTCGTAGACTAAGTGATAAGAGATTAATTGCCATAATTAGTCATTTGCCATGTGACTACCAGGATGGTGGTAGGTAAACTAGTTGGACTGTCATTTCTCTTCTTTATCCAGCAATGTTAACAACTTTGAGATGCAGAACTTTTAAATAATGAATTGAAGGATGCACAGTTCCCAAGTCCAAAGATGCTTTTGGAGAACCTCCTATTTTTACTTATTTTTGATGTTTGTTGTGGCCTTTTGGGTGGGGATAGGGAGAGAAAAGCTGAGGACAGTTACTGGTGGGCTGTCTTTTCAATAGTGTCTTTTTAGTACCTTGACTTAATTGAAAAAGATTTTGTCCACAGTCTGCAATACTTTGTCAGTTCTATTGAATGTAATTTTAGATATAAATGTAATGTACATAAAATGCACTTAAAAGCATTTCAGACACTTTCAAGTGGAATATAGGTGATGTGAAAGAGTTCTTAAGTTTTATATTTGCTCTCTTGACATTCCATCATTTTGGCTGCACTCAAATGCTTATGCATAGTATTATTTTAAATTTAGCTAGCTAATGCAAAATTAGAAATTCCCTATTACTGCAGTGGTCTGAAGGTTTACCTGCGTCCTTTGTTCTATTATCAAATCTTATAATCCCTTTTCTCCAATTAATGCCCCTTTTCACTTCAAAAATGTTGCCCATTTTTATGAAAATAATTGCTTTTGGCATTGAAATATACTATTCCTTTATAATTATAATGTTTCTACTTGGAAAATGCTCTGTTTACAGCCAGGGAAACCTTATTCCACTGTGCGTGATGAATTCAAAGAGACAGAGTTCTTGTTTCAGAATTACGGAGTTTCCGTGCTGTCTCATTCGGGCTTTGATGCAAGTTTGATCATTGTAGCGTAATGTTACTGTTTAAGGCCAGCTGACTGATTTTCTGAATGAATTTACGTAACATATCACTGACTGTTACTTTTCTTAAGACAAACAAAATGGGTGCATTATTAAATTAGCAGTATTTTCACTTAAATAAGCCTCAGAACCAAGCCTGCAATGGGCCAGTGAAAAGGGGCACTGTCTCTTTTTTTTTATATATTAAAAAAAAAATTGATGCCAAAATATTTGGCAGTCTTGAAGACTTTTTAATGAAAGAAAAAGGAAGATCTTGGGTTGTACACTTGCATGATATCAGCAGTTTGGCACTTAATCCCACTTTAATTCCTGTAGTGTTAACGTGAAACCTGTCTTGTTAAATTTGATACTTTTCAAGAATATTAATTGTTCTCCTTTTCAGAGATTATGTGTAATAATGTTGTCTGTTTAAAAGGAAAAGTTTATATACATTTTTTGTTAAAAAAGGCAATACATTCCAAAAGACAACTGTAAATACGTATAGGTATACTATGTAATTGGTAAAATTGCCTGTAATTATTTTGAAACACCAATTTCTAGTACTGCACCTTGCAACACTTGTATGGGGTGAAACCATATATAAATGCAGGTAACAAAAGCACAGAGATCATTGTAAAATAAAAGAAAATAAATTTTAAAAAAAAGAAAAAAAAAGGAAGAAAAAAACAAAAGACCTGGAGGTCAGTATTTGATGTCTGTGATCCCTATTGTACACCTACACATCTGTACTGTTAATGGAAATGTTTTTCACAGGTATTCTATTTGTCTTTACCACTGTTCAAAGTCGGTAAAGAAGTTGGGCATATTTTTTAAAAAGCATGTTGGAATAAATTTTACAAACTCGATGCGTTTCCAGGGTTGTCTCATTGCCCTTGCCTCGGGTGTTGCTTGTTTAATCCTCTGATGCCAGGCTTTTTTTTAAGCGTATTAGAATACTTTGAAGGTATATCCTGACCATTTTTGTAGCTTCACGGAAATTCTTGAATGATTATCGGTTAAAAATCTGTAAATGTCCCCACCCCCACCCCCTTTCCCAATTTGTAAATGGTGAGGCCAGCTGGTAATGAGACTGTGTGACATTCACTGGGGCAGTGTGGCTGAACACATCCAGAGGAGGAGACAAAAACCTAGGCGTCCTGAGGAAAGAAATGTGCATAACTTAAACTGCTTTGTAGAATGTCACTGTTGTGGTCACTAGGACAGGCCCCATTAGATCTACAAATTGATGAAATAAAAGCCCAAAGCATCTTTGCTACTTTACCAACAGAGTCCATTATTATCAGTGAGTGCAGAGTTCCTTCGATACTGCACTGTTGAAGATGCCACTAAATCATGATCTCAACTCTCCTCTGAGGTGATCGTGGAAAAATCCATGGTATTATTCAAAAAAAAAACTTCCCATTGACGTGCCCCAACTACCATTTGTTCCTCAACTGACACGAAAAACAGACTATCTGATTATTACCATGTTTCTGTTTCAGACATTGCAGTTTTGGCTGCTATGTTTCTGACATTACTACAGTTTCTAAGCTTTGAAACAAAAAAGTAATTCAGTGATAGCTATAAACCACTATGGGATGTCCTGAGGTCATGCAAAGGTGATACATAAATGCAAGTCTTCCTTTTGGTATAGAAAGCTGGTTGTTTACCTACCACAATGACTCAAAGTCAATGCTCAGTTGTATTAGATAAAGAAAAGTCCCCGAAGTCCCACTCTCTCATTAGGGCCACCATGTCTAGGCAATACGATGAGTTTGAGAAAGAGGGACTTTTGTGGTAAGCTGAGCTGGTGTGGGAATTGAACCAATGCTGTTGGCATCATTCTGCATTGCAAACCAACTTTCCAGCCAACTGACCCCGAGCAGATTACCTTGAGGCTGTTCATCCTAGCCCAGTGACATTACCACCATGCCACTACCTCCCCTCTAAGTTCTGTTAAAAGGTTATACAGCCCTGCAGGGAGCACTTGCTTCAATCAGCGCATGCGTATGATGGACAAAGGAGGTCTCCAAGCTGCCCAATCCCCTCTGCAAGGGTCTGATTATTGTTCCAACCAATGCAACCAACTCCAGACCCCACAGATTCTCCATGGATGTCAGTGTGAAATGACTTCCCACCCATAACTTGTTCTGTCCCCACTACCACTAAGATAGAGTTCTTATCTGCTCTACATGGACCTTTCCTGGAGGACTGGTGCTAACAACACTCTTCAACAAATATTCTGATCATGTACCCACATGCAGATGATTTGGACGGGATGCTGAGCAGTGCAAAGATTGTGCCTGAGCTCTCAATGATCAGTTAGCAAGGTGCCTCCTGGGTCAGCTTACAGAAAGGTCCAGCTTCCCCCGTGCCTCCTCACTCACCACCCAAGCAACCAAGGCCCAGTATCTGCAGCATAGAGAACTGGCTTGTATTTACATCGTCCCTTTCATAGCTTCAAGATGTAACAAAGCCTTTCGCAGTTGAGTATCAAGTGTTGGTGCAGTTCCATCCACTTCCTGCCCCACCCTGACTATCTAAGAAAAAAATGTAATGAAGGGACATGTTCCAATCCAGAGAAGTGACCTTCAGCAAACCCCGCCCCAGTATTAAGGAAATGCCAAAATATCTGCCTGGGAGGTGTATTTTGAGTTGCCCACCACTCTAAACACTATCAAAAAGAAGATAATGAGCAAGTGGGATAGTCTTCCTAGGAGCAAAAAAAAGATAGAAAGGAGATTTGATGGATGTATTGAAATTTATGAGGGGCCTGGACAAACGAGGTAAGGAGCGATGGTTTCCATTGGCAGGATGATCAGGAACCAGAGGGTCCACTTAAGGTGATTGATAAAGGAAGCAACAGCAACATAAGGAAAGTCATTTTTACACAGCGAGTGATTAGGAACCAGAATACACTGCTTTGGCATGTGTTGAAGGTATTTTCAATTGAGGCTTTCAAAAGAGAATTATCTGAAAAAATATCACGGCTACAGGGAACGTGTGCATAAGTGGATTAGTTGAATTGTTTTTGGAGAGATTGTGGGCAGACAAGATGGGATGAATAGCCTCCAGTGATGTGACCATTCTGTAGTTCTAAAACAAATCAGAACAGCTGGCTAGAGCTACATTAACAACGGACAGCAAAGTGATACACAGGCAGGGCACACGACATTACAATCCAAGTGAATCTAAGAGATTTTTTGATGAAAGCAATGAACCCTTCTAGCCAGACTGCGGCAAGCACAAATACAGCTTTTCAAAGTCGACTGTTACTTTCACACACATAAGGACCCATGTAATCGTATCAATTATTCCAGTTGTTTATAGTGACCTTGACTATAAGTTCAATCATTCAGGTTTCCGGATAGAAACTTCTTTACTTTCTCAGATGGTTGAACAAATAAGTACTTGTATAGCAACTTTCACAACCTCAGGATTCCCCAAATACTTTAAAATGTATACAACATTCTTGCAGTCTAGTCAGTGCAGTAATGTAGGGAATTGTAGCCAATGAAGGGGTGGTCACACTATGTCAAACAGGTTTTATATCAACTTGCAAAAACTTCTAGTACACACCCCGAGCAGTCTAAGTGGGGAGGGCAGCAATGTCATGTAGCTGACTGGCCAGTATGGATCAGACTGAACACCATGTTGTTGACACCAGTCTCCATTGTGGGTAGGTTGAATAGAGTCTATAGCTCCTTGCCTTACCAGTGGAGGTTGTGGCATTGAGTATTGGGAGAACCTCCAGGCAGAGAATGAAGGAGGATAATATTGCAGAATAGAAATGTTCTGCTAACAACAGAAGACCAGGTAATCTAATTCAGGGATGCTCAAGGTATAAGTTGACTAGGACACTTGGAAGAACACCCTTGCATTTGAAGCTGTTTCCCTTGAGTCCTTTGGAAAGATCACTGATCTTTATTAGATTATGAGGGCCTGGTAACTTTGCTACCACAACCAAGTGGCTATAGTATATCTGCAAATTCAAACACTGGTTTTATCGCAGGATAGAATCATTCTGGGCAAGGGACCGAGGGCTAACAATCTTTCAGGTCAAAGCCCAGAGAGATGTTAACTCCAGGGTGTCATTTCCATGTTCAGATCCCTTACTCATCTGAGCCTCGGCATGTGGTGAAGGTATTTTCATTTGGGGCTTTCAAAGAAAATTATCTGAAAAAAAAATCAAGGCTACAGGGAACATGTGGAAGGAGGCATTTAGGTGTCAGAGGCTGCTGCCAGAGGCCCAGAGAAGTAGTCCCTGTAAGTCTGGTTTGTAGTAGGAAGACAAGCCGAATGATTGGGAAGTGATGCTAATAACAGGATGATAGGCACCAAAAGGAGTCACCAGGTTTTCATCTGGGGCTCGGAGAACAAACCCTTCTCTACGCTCCGATGTGGAGCCCTAAAATTGTGGGAATGTTTCTCGCCCAGAATCCTACTTACAGTAAGTTTGACCATACATTTTCACTGCTCTTCCACATCAGACTTCCAGTTAAAATAGCAGATTGATCATAAATTATATCATTAAAATCTAATCTGGATGTTAAAGAGGACTTCAATGACTTGGGGAGCTGGGTGGTAAGGCCCCCTGCAATTTAAAATGGCAGCCTGATGAGTAGGGAAAACAAGTGAGTGAATTCTCTGCTCTACCTAACAGTACTGCCCCACCCCCTCAGACCCACACCTTTTCTCCAAACCATTAGGTCTAGCTTACAGCAAACTCTCTCATTATGGAGAGTTCCACATCAGACACTGGAACTAAGTACACAAAGCATTCAACGTAGGAGGAGGAATAGGAATAAGTCATAAGGATCCTCACGTATACTCTACAATTCACTAAGATTGTTTTTAATCTTCCACCTCCATCCACCTTCCACACAATCAGTCCCTTTGTATTGAAAATCCATTGATCTGAGTTTTGAAGATCCTCCCTGGAAGAGAGATATCTAAAGATCCGCAATCCTTTCTCCTCATCTAGCACCTAAATGGCCAATCTCCTATTTTGACATTGTGACCCCAAGTTTTTAGGCTCTTAAACCAAGGTGAACTGCCTATCAACATATATACACTGTGGAGCACTCAGAATGTTTCTGCCTTCTCATCAACATCCAAAGTTATGTGCTGACTAATGGGTTGAATTCCCTCAGACAGGTTCTCTGTCAACTTCATGCTTGCAGTGAGTTAAAGGACGTAAACTCTGAATTAATCTCATGCAACAAGAAACCTTTCTCTAATTCACTCAGAAGATGAGGGCGTCATTGGCTAGTCCAGCATTTATTGTCCATCATTAATTGCTCAGAGGGCAGTTAAGAGTCAACCACATTGCTGTGGATCTGGAGTCACATGTAAGGCAGATCAGATAAGGATGTCGAGTTTCCTTCCCTAAAGAACATCAGTGAACCTGATTGACATTTCCAACAACCAAGAACATTTTCATAGTCATCATTAGACCTTTAATTCTGGATTTTTATTAAATTCGATTTCCACTATCTGCCATAGCAAGATTCAAACCAGGTCCTCAGAACATTACCTGGGTGTCTGCATTAATAGCCGTGTGATAATCCCATAGCCATCACCTCCCTGAAATGCTCAAAATACCTAATAGAATATGAGACACTAAACAAGGTGGAAAATAAAACACAAAGGCAAAGGATTGGAGAGCTATTTTCCCAAAGAGGTGGGTTTCGATGGGCTAAATTGGAAAGAGTTTCAGAATTGAAAAAGAAACGTATAATACATTCCGAGTCTCGCACTCAAGCTTGACGAATGGCTACTCACCTGAAAGGAAATACTTGCATTTGCTTAACACTTGCACAAAGACACGAAAGTTATTTTACAGCCAATGAAGTTATTTTGAAGTGCAGCCACTGCTACGATATAGCAAAAGGGGAATCAATTTGTCCAAAGCCAGAAGAAGGAATGCATGAATGTGACTGGGTAGCCTGGTTTTGGTTTAGGATGAATTTTAATCAGAGCACTAGGGAGAACTTATTGGCTCTGGCATTTAAATAGGCAGGGAGACTGATGGGACAGTAATTGTATCAGATCATGAGGAGGAAAAGACTTCATGGGTTAATTGGCATTTTTTCACTTCACATTATCGTCATAAACAATTGTCTCAATAGACATCTTGAAATGTTGGTTATTCATTTTCTCTTTAAGGAAATCCATTGATGAAGTAGGCCTTAAGGAAAATAATTTTGAATTGCATTCAAAACCACACAGGTTTTGATTTGGTAGACAGGGACAAACTGTTTCCATAGCAGAAGGGTTGGTAACCAGTAGTTGCCGGTTTAAGATGATTGGCAACAAGCGGGAGATAAGGAGAAATTGTTTTTTGCTGCAAGCTGTTATAATCTGGAATGCACTGCCTGAAAAGGTGGTGGAAAAGATTCAAAAATAGTTTTCAAAAGGGTAGTGGTTTTCTACCTAAAAAGGAAATCATTTTCCAGGTTTTGGCAAACGTGCAGGGTAATGAGACCAGCTGGCCTCTTTATCAGAATCTTGGCACAGGCTAGATGGGCTGAATGTGCTTCAGGACTTAATCTTTTGATTAATCGAGCAAGTGTTTGTATTTGTAAGTTTGCCCCTTTGCCTCATTACTAAGAGTTGTCCAAAGCAATCTTTGAGGAGAAGCATTGAATTTGGCGTGTTAGGAATTGATGGGACAGTACATGGTGGGGCAGGAGAGGGGTGTGTGTGGTGGAGAGATGCAGGTAATTGGGATGTCACAAGATGCTGTGTCCATATTGGCTGATAGGCAGAGGCCTCTGTCTTGCTGAGTTGGAGGAAGGAGTATGATTTGAGTTGTGTTTATATAAGGAATTACACAAACAAGCCTTGTTTTACTTGGGCTACGGAAGATTAAGTGGTTAGGTTAGGGTTAGGACTGAGGCTAGGGTTAGAGTAAGGGTTAATGTTAACACTAGGGCTTTCAGGGTTTTGATGCTTGTGGTCAAGACCAGGACCAGAGGACATAACCCTAAAATTAGAATTGCAATTCAGGAAGAAGTTAGGAAATGGCTCATGTAAAGGATAGGAGAAGTGTTTAATTTTCTGCCAGCAAAAGTAATAGGGTGCAATATCAATTAATCACTTTAAACCTGACATCCAAAAGTTCAGCTGTACCGCTGTTCGTTCAAGTGGAAATTCTAGGAATGGCCAAAAATGGTTTGAATATTATGAAGCTCTAGTAATACTCAGGAATAAAATGTGTGTTGATTTTGTTTTATTTCGACTCAGAACATCTCAACTAAATGATCAAATATAACTCTCTATCATTGCAACTGTTGTTGGTGTCCATTGCTGTTCAGGTGAAAGAGTTGCAAGCTTCTTCTTGACGCATGTCTGTCGCTGTCTTTCTCTCTCTCTATCCATCCCTTTAGCAGTCAATGAATGGCGGTCTCTGTTCAGTCTACGGTAAGCTGATGCAAGCTGTTATTCTGCTCTGTGAGGTGATGGCAGTGTCAGTGGAGGGATGGTATTGAGGGTGGGTAATGGAAACAGCTGTCAGTTGGCACACTAGGTAAGAGCTGATGAGTTTGAGCCAACCCCAATGAGATTGGTAAGGCAGGGCTGGAACGTGTGATCATTGTGGCTGTTAGGAGAGGTTCTTACAGATTCCATCGTATCTGTGAACTGTACTGCTGCAGTGCTTCAAGCTGGGGTTGTGAAAGGGAGAACAGACTCCCTTACAGAAAAAAGATCTGTTAATGATCAAAGTTAGTTTTGTAATCACTAGATGATTTTTTTTTTACTAATCAATGTATGTCTCATTTTTTGGATATCTTTACTAGATAAGATGTTTTTTTTTTGATTACAGTTAGTACAAACTTTGAAAAATGTGGACCAGCACTGAATGTTGCATTTACTCTACAGTTACTTTAAAGTTGACGATTTTACTGCATTGCACTTACCAATATAGTTGCAGAATTTACCTGTGTAACAATGGTCATTTCAAACTAATGAATTATATGTGTTATATGAACGCAAGTGGGCCATTCTGTATTTAAGTTTTACTTTCTGTTGGCTGGAAGCAAACAGAATTGGATAATTACTGGAAACAAGGAAACGTTTGTCAGACAACAAGGTAAGTGCAAGATTGGGGGATTAATGCACAGTTTTTCCAAAGATTTGACACAGGCATGATGGACCAAATAGCCGCTTTCTGTCCTGTATCATTATATGATTCCAAATGAATGATAGAATCCTGCCAAGTTTTCATTAATAGTCCAACAGACAATGCTATTAAGAAGAGGAAAACAGCAGCAGCTGTGCTTGGATAGCAAGCGGCCTCTTCCGAGCATCTGTCCCTCAGTGTGTATCCGCCCCCTCCACCCCCCACAGGCTATTAACTGAAGACCTTGTCACCACCCTTTACATAATCATGGCCTCATCACCCAGTGGTTTGGGCTAAAGACCAATTTTCCAGTTCATTGGTATGGTATTCTATACACAAACAAGCCCTATTAGTTTCCTCTTAGTGACAAGGAGCCTTTGGATTCTAACAGAGCAGGAAAGCCTCACTAATAACTGTTTGACAGTTCTCACAGCTAATGTTCAATGGCAGCTTTTTTCCAAGAGTCAACTTGGCTTTTAACCCAAATTTCTCTGCTCATTTACCAAAATGACAGCTCTCCACTGAGCACAAGCCTTTCCAGTATTCATTCAAGTGCCTTTCATCTGCCACTTGGGAATGGGTGTTGCGTGGCCTTACATTGAAGCTGGAAAGTTACCAAAATGCCTGGGACCTGCCTGCGCCGTCAGCCGTTCAGCTCTCCAGGACAGCCAGTGAAAGAGACCAAACTTTCGGGAAGAACGAGAAATTGCCAACTTAACTGCTTCCCCTCTTACACTCTACGGTTCATGATGGAGCAGTGGAAGAGTCTATTCTGCCCATCACATAAGTGTTAGTTCTATGAAAGCACTCTCCATTTTGAACCTAGCAACTGAGATATGGGAGTGCACCAACTGAGCCATTTCTGACCCTTACAACCAGCTAATTTAATACAGGTATCAATTCCAAAGTGACAGATGTAGCATAATGTAAAATGCGTGAGTCAGCACAGAGAAACAGTCTATCTCTTTTATCAAGGAAGTGAGAAACGGAGGGGCAGAGACAGAGTTGGAAATGAAGGAAACCTGAAAGAAAGTGTAAGAGTGCAAGAATAGGAAAGGAAGGCAAAGAAAGAAAATGAGGAATGAATAAATGGAGAAACGCTGTGATCTTTTTCTGGGTTTGATGGTCTGGATAATTGTTTCCAATCCTGACAGCCTGGAGATTTGTACAGTTCCCGCTAAAATAACTGCAGCAGACATGTCATGTGAAAGTACTGAGGTCTCAAATTTGGACAACACATTTATTTTTAGCCTGGGAGGGTGCTTGATTCCTTGAATGGCTGCGAAGGAAGAGGACGGAGTAAAATTCCAGTCACCCACAGACATTCTTCACAGGGCAAATAAAACAAGGCCAAGAAGTATTTCATACAAGCTGAAAACCTCTCCGTGATTTTGGAGTGACATGTAACATTCCACTGACTGGTGTCCGAACTCTCACGAGTTGCTATGTATTATTCACTCATTGTTATTCTCACCTCTCGATCATGTTGCCATTCGAAATTATTTTAGTAACAAACTTGCTACTGATGCAGTGAGTGTCATAACACCAATCTGTCAGCTGCCGCAGAATGAGATGCATGTTCCAATTGCCTTTAACCATCTGCATCTATGGCAGTTAAGAACAATAATTTATTTGCAATGTAACAGGTCATTATAAACTGCTCAAGGCCTTCCGTTGTGAAACTGGTTATCTCAAGGATATGACTATGAATGACGAACAGTCACTCAGCGCCACCTACTGTTTCATTCATTTAAATAGCACAACCTGATAATAAACTTGGGGGAAGGGATGTGGGTAGACAGGAAGCCAAATGAGGAGATTTTCATCTATAGACCGGAAAGGAGATCCAAAGGAGTGTGTCCAAAGGCTCTTACTCAGCAAGTCATAAAGCAGAGTAACTAACAGGAATTTGAGATTCATAAACGTTATATGCTATTTCTCCCAGATGTTAAGCATTCCCCTGTGTTTTTTAAAAAAACTGAAAGAACTGTGTTGCTGGAAATCAGAAACAAAAACAGAAGTTGCTGGAAAAGCTCAGCAGGTCTGGCAGCATCTGTGAAGAAAAAGTCAGAGTTAACGCTTCGGGTCCGGTGACCCTTCCTCAGACCCGGACCCAAAGCGTTAACTCTGATTTTTTCTTCACAGATGCTGCCAGATCAGCTGAGCTTTTCCAGCAACTTCTGTTTTTGCCCCTGTGTTTCCTGTTATTTAACATTAACTATATTGGCATGAACATATGAAACTGACAGGCAGAGAAAGCTCTGCTGATCCATCAGGTATATAGCTATATCATTATGAATGGATTCTCCCTCTCTCCCAATTTCATCTCTTGCTGGTCCCCTGCTCATTCCTTTGATTGTTCTCCATGCTGCATGCATCACCCCCACCACATCTCCCGAACCCGCTAACCCATTCCACCACTTTACACAGCCACATTATCTCCTAGGGAACAGGTAAAAAGAAACAAACAGAAAGGAAGTCATAAAATCTGAAGAGCATTCCACCCAGACCCACTCCATCCCATAACACAACATTTAGCATGGCCAGCCTACCTGACCTGCACATCTGTTTGTCTTTGGGAGGAACCGAGAGCACACAACAGAAACCCATGCAAACATTGTGCAAACTCCACGCAGGCACTCACCCAAGGCTGGAATCAAACCTAGGTCCCTGGCACTGTAAGGCAGTAATGCGAACCATTGTGCCACCATGCTGCCCTAGTTCCAGTTGAACAAAGGGACAAATACTCCAGAAAATTCTTCTTTGGCCCCTTCAGTCAATCAGACCATTCGAGAAGATCAGATAAACTAAATGTTATGTGTAAAGGTATGTACTTTCTGTATGATGTGATCTCTGCTCCAGTCACGATTCAGTTCAATTCCTTCTTCAAAACAATGCAGAGTTCCCACTTTCCACATCAGCTAAATGTATTCAAAAGGTGCATTGCTTTCTAGGAATACTCATGATAGATAATGCAATATTGGGAATTATGAGGAAAAAAGAATTTTGTGTCAGCCCTATTGTGTGCGCAGAGAGACAGAGAGAAACTCTGTGCCCCACTCCCCTGGCTCAGTCTTTACTGTCCACAGGCATGGTTTGCTGAGCATTTAGTTTGGTTTGAAAAATCTTCTTATATGTTGGCAGTAATTTGAGTTCAAACTTCGGAATGGTTCAGCTTTCCCATCAGAGTAAATCTGAGCTACAATCAAGAGCAGCATACATTGCAGGCTGAATATCACAACTTTTCAGGGACATTATGAGTATAGTTTTCAAATTCTATGTCTTCACTCAAGTTGCATCACTTTATTGTCACAAGTGGGCGTTTCGAACTTTTCTTCCTTTCCCCAGTTTGTCACGCAGTTTCAGTGATTGGAAATTTACTTTGTAGAATTTTGCAAAATGCAATGCCCCGTAACATGAGCAAATCCTGGTATTATTGCCATAATAGCACTGTGACATAGGCCATATGGAATAACAGCACAGTGATGTGGGTCAATTCAAAAAGGAGCAGAGGACATCACTATGTCAGAGTATCTGGTCAGTAGCACATTGCTGACTGTAGAATCTTGCTGTGCTGTGTCTCTTTCCCTAATTTATAATAGGGACTGCATATTCAAAAGCACTGCATTTATTGTAAACTGCTTTGAGATCTCTGGAGATTGTGAAAGACATGGTATGAAATGCAAAGATCCTTCTGTTTTCATGTGAGTTGTAAGTGGGGATTCACCTCTCATAATGTTTTGAATATTTACATCTTGGCTGCAATTAAACATACCCTGCACCTGCAAGTCACTAGGGTAAGGTAACTAAAGACAGTGAAAACAGGGCCTTTTCCAGCTAGAATCCAATAGAGTAAAATCAAGCAACAAGTAGAGCTGCAGCCTTGACAACAAACTCTCACACATTGCTGACTCTGTCCTACATTGACATCTTCCATACGTTGACTCAGTAACCAAACTGTCTGCCAGTCACTCCATCTTTTTCAGATCCCCCACTGCCTGTGCGTTTTGTATTATATTGAAAACTGAAGGTTCATGCAAAATTCTATGGTTTCAATTCAATTCACTGGCAGTACGCCTGGGTGTCTGCAACTTAGTGTTATCAGTCAAGTGTCAGATGATGGTTTCCTAGACATAATTTGAGAAAGTAACCCATTCTCATGGCCTGTGCTCTATGCTACATATCTGAAAATCTTTTGCCCTCGCCAGATCAAGATAAAAGAACTAAATTGTTGAATGAAATGGACCCAGAATTATTTGGATTTCCTTATTATCAGCAGAATTTATACATGAATATTAAATATTTAGAAAATTTCTGTCTTTTGCCAACAGATCTTAGCAGTATTTTGGATCCAAGTCAGGAAATTCTTCACACAAAGAGTGCTCATCATGTCAGAGGAGCTGAGATTTTTTTTAATGCGGTACGTTGTTATAATCAGGAATACATCGCCTGAAAGAGCTGTGAAAGGAGATTCAACAGTGCCCTGCAAAAGGCAGTTACATATTTACTTGAAAAGCAAACACTCGCCAGGCTACAAAGAAGGAGAAGGTGTGTGGGGCCAGTTGGAAAGCACTTCCAAAGGACTGGCAGAGGAAGGAGAATAGGGGCCTGACAAGGATTTACCCCCACCCTATGGTCAATAAGGTCTGACAACACAAATTGTCCAGGTTCCCATGACTGAAGCCACCACTGCAGGTGAAACATCAGAGGCCTTTCTGGAGTCTTGAATTTTATTCTGTTCTCAGGTTACCAACTCACCAACATTGTCCTGCTGTCTCCAGGAATTAAAGATAATCTCATCGTCACTGCTGTATGCAAACATGGAAGAATAATCAACTCAACATTCAGACAAAGTGAGGGGCTGGATGAACACAGCAGGTCAAGCAGCATCATAGGAGCAATTTCTGATGAAGGGTTTAGGCCCGAAACGTCAAGTTTTCCTGCTCCTATGATGCTGCTTGACCTGCTGTGTTCATCCAGCCCCATGCTTGTTATCTCGGATTCTCCAGCATCTGCAGTACCTTTTATCTCTCATTCAGACAAAGTGTGCTATTTTTAATTTAACTCCATTTTTTTTCTTCGTAGCAACAAAGATAAAGACTATTTAGCTAGGTGCTTTTGAAGGAGGAAGGCTAAGTGATGAAATTATTTTTATTATTTGCTTGTGGGACCCGCATGATATCAGCTGGACCGCATTTATTGCCCATCCCTAATTGTCCAGAGGGTGATTCAGAGTCTTGCTGTGTATCTTGAATCACATGACCAGGTAAGGATTAGCAGATTTCCTTGCCTAAACAAAGTTAACAAACCACATAGGTTTTTACAACGATCACCAGTGATTATATAGTCACCATTAGGCTAGCTTTAAATTCCAGCTTTTTATTGAATTGAACTTTCGTCATCTGTCATGTTGAGGTTCAAACTTAGTCAGGGATTCTGAGTTACTAGTCCAGTAATGTTACAACTACACCACCATCTCCTCATTCTCATACTTATCCCACGTTAATGTTTCTCTTAATCTTCCGACATTTCCAGTGCCAAGATAGTATCATCATTTAATGAATCAAATTCAGTCAAATTTGAGTCAAACTCTCACAACCTCAAAAGATAGTACTGGAACCTTTGAGAATAAAAGGTTAAGCGCCAGGACACTTCTATGCGCAATAAAAAGATAAGATGGTTTTATTTAAGGATCCTTTGAACACATGTTTATTAGATATCGAACACTTTGAATTGGAGGCAAATACTGTTTAACCAGGGGGCGTGGTTGAAGGCTTAGAGAATCATAGAATCTCTACAGTTTGGAAGCAGACCACTTGCTCCATCGAGTCCATACTGACCCTCCCGAAGAACAATCAACCCAGAACCCCCCATAACCTTGTATTTCCCATCGCTAATCCACCTAGCCTGCATACCCCTGGACACTATGGGCAGTTCAACATGGCCAATCCACCTAACCTGCACATCTTTGGACTGTAGAAGGAAGTTGGAGCACCCATGCAGACACAGGGAGAATGTGCAAACTTTACACAGCCTGTTGGCTGAGGCTGGAATCAAAGCTAGGTCCCTGACACTGTGAGGCAGCAGTGCTAACCACTGAGCCACCGTGCTGCCCAAAAGGACATCTGATTAAACATTGAGGCATAATGATTTGGCAACCCCTTCCTAATTTGTTGAGATAAAAGTTCTCTCCATGTGCTCGCTGTACTGCAGGGGCCAATGAAGTGATGCAGTTCCACATACCAAATTCACACATCACTGAATTCTTCCTCAAAAGGCCATGGGTCAGTTTGAACAATGAAACAATGTTCTACTGACAGACAGAGGTTACTCTGATATAGTTGGAGTCAATCACATACATTGAGGCAAAGTAGAAATTCATCTCACCAGACTAAACCTTACTCAGGAGTGTGGGGCGTAGAAACACAAATAAACATTTCAGTTTCTTATCTGCCGTTGCTTGACATGTATTTTTACAATATCTTTGGTTCCTAGCCAAACAAAAATATGTCAATTGCAGCTTGGGAATATTCCACCGACCCCCTAGAACTGCACTCCCCAATTCCCACTTCCTGACCTCCCACACATCCTCAGCCCACCCTTCCAACAAACTCAACAGCTTTTGGGAGAACCTAGTTCGAGATTTCCCATTGTTTCAAAAAGTGCTTCATGATATCAACCATGAAAGGCATGACACTAATTTTAGAATGATGTCCCCTCTTGTTCTGGAATTCATTCAACAAGAAAAATAATTTTGCACTATATACGTCATAAGTTCTTAACTCGTCATAAACACCAGTACATCTGACACTGAGATCCACACATAGAACATACCAAGTTTAGAAGCTTGGTGGTGGGGCAGAGGGTCGGGGGTTGGGTGCGATACAGATTTTTGAAACTGGGGACATGGGGTGGCTATATTTCTTTTGTTATGGGAGGCACTATAATATCTCCCCCTCCCCAACTAACATGCATACAAATGGAGCGGAGCCCAACGTTTTCCGTAAACTGCCTGTTAGCTCTCCACTGCAGTGGTGTCACTCTTTCCATGAGGACTATGGAGTTAATTTGGACACTGTGTTGCCATGTGTGAGGTGAATATCTGGCAGTTTGCAACTCGCAGAAGCTTGCATTTTTTCAGCTGTTAACCATGAGTCTATTCTCCAGTGTCCTGGCATCATGCCTGGTTGTCTGTAGGAAATTCTTATCCCACAGAACATTAGATAATGATTTCCTGAAAATATGTTTAAAAAGACAGGATCCTGTTTTCATTGACCTTCTAGGTTAAAGATTATACCCATCAGAAATTCAAGTTTCTCCATTTCTAATCTTACTAGAATACAGCCATTCAGTTTCACAAGATAGTTTGTGGAGTCATGACCTAGTGTACGTTGTGGAGTGAAGTTGGATGACCAATTTTGAATGGAGTGTGAATTATGGCATGACTTTTTCTCACTGGCTTGTAACCAATTTCCTTTCTGGCAAAATGGGAGCCCATCATGATTAGCCAGTTACTTTTCTTTCCCTTGTATTCGTAGCATTTGAGAAAATATTCAGCAACAGTGTTGCTCCAATAGCACAGTTATTAATTGTGATGCGACCGGGCAGTATGGGGCAAGTAGTTACCTAGCCTGATTTCCCAAGCAGAGCTAGCAAGTTAAAATTTAAGCAAAGCTTGGCAGCTAACTGTCAGTCGTCATTAACTGGTGTTGTGCAGTGTCCAAAGCAATGCTTCTACCAGTTGGAGCCCACATGCCAAGAATGGTGCCCCTTGCATTTATGTAGGAAACTCTCACTCGTCAATGAGCTACTAACTCCCTAACCGCAGAGGATACTCACCAAAGTCTTCACAATCATCAGGTTCCCTCCATCCCTAGTGGCCACTGCCAGGCCCATATCTTGACATGGTGATAGAGAAAGGGGGAAGAAGTACTTTGGAAGGCACTTGGTGGCGTGGATGTTTCATTAATGTACAGAAATTTTATATGTGCACTATATCTTCAGATTTCACGGCTCTACTGTTTATGTAGCCTGATTTCTCTGCTAACTGCCTAAATTGTTGTCTGAAGTGAAAGTGTTGCAGTATCTTCTCCCAGTATTGTCTCACTGCATCAACAACAGATGTGCTTACATTCGCTCGTGGTTCTCAGCTAACCATGATCCTAGCATTTGGGCAGTGCATTCCAGTGACTCACAATTCGTCCCAACAATTCAACACTAAGATACTGGGCCTGGGGCAATTACAGTGGGAGCTGCATAGGCAATACATGAAAGCCGTGTGGAGAGGTCACTAAGCCTCTACAGGGGTGCAAAGGCTTTTCTCATGGCGGGGTACTTCATAGCCATTCTCAGTATATGGGGTGGGCATAGCATGCCTGAGAGGTGGCTTTCACCGTTCATTAGTGGGAGACACTGTTGGAAGTGTTGGCATTTGTGCATCTTGTGACATTAGACAGTCACTCACTAAGAAAATGCAGCCATTACTGTGTACAATCCTAACGTTGTCCTGGACTGTGTAATAGAGAGGCTAGAATGGAATGAATGATATCAAATTGGATAACATATGGCTGGGAAGTTTTCTCCAGGTTGAGTGCTCCAAAATGGCTTTTCTTTTTAATGGAGATGTGGACAGGAATAATACACCACCACCACTAACCCCCTCACTACCACCTCATGAACTCCTCTTCATGGGAGTAGTACCCACTGTGCAGCAGCTACAAATACATGCAGTTAACATTGAGCCCTGAGGTCTGTCAGCTAAGCTTCCAGTTTCAAAGTTATCACATCGCATGCTTTCATTCCAAATATTTGTCCAAAATGAAACACTTAGGAACAAGAATGGGCCCCTTTATCCTGTTGCACCATTCAATAAGATCATGGCTGATCTGTGGCCACATGATATATCTCTCAATAACTTGACAAAAAATTATCTATCTCAGATTTAAAATTAACAACTGATCCTGTATTCACTAGTGTTTGTGGAAGAGAGTTCCAAACATCTATCAACCTTTATGTGCAGGAGTGCTTCTGGACCTAATTCTCAGTCTATGCTCCCCTAGTCCTAGAATCGCCAAGCAATGGAAATAGTTTATCTCTATCTACCCTGTAATTTTCTGCTAACATATTGAATACTTTGATTAGATCACCCCTTAACCTTCTAAATTCTAGAGAAAGTAGGCCTAATTTGTGTAATCTCTCCTTATAATGTAATCTCTGAAGTCCGGGTATCATTCTTATAAACTTACGTTGTTCTCCCTCCAAGGCCAATGTATCCTTCCTAAGATATAACGCCTAGATCTGCTGACAGTACTCCAAATGGGGTCTAACCAGGGTTTTAATTGCAGCATAACTTCTACACCCTTGTGCTCCAGTCTGTAGATGCAAAGGCTGGCATTCTGTTCGCTTCCTTGATTATTTTCTGCACCTGTTCGTGACATTTTAAAGATCTAGCACCTGAATCCCCAAATCTCCTTGGACATCCACTGTAATTAATCTCATACCATCTAGAAAGTGCCCTGATCTATCCTTTCTTGGTCTAAAATGGACAACCTCACACATGCTTACACTGAACTCCATCTGTCACAATTTTGCCTATTTACTTGGTCTATCAATATACCTTTGTAATTTTATGCTATCATCTGCATGATCTATAGTAATGCTGCCCAGTTTTGTGTCATCAGCAAATTTGGATATATGACGTTCTATGCCATTATCCAAGACATTAATAAATAATGTCAGTAATGGAGGCCCTCAAGCAGATCCTTGTGAGACACCACTGGTCACATCCCACTAGTTTCAGCACCTACCGATTATCCCTGCTTTCTGTCACCTGCCAGTCAACAATTACCATTCCCTTTCAGCAATTTAGCCTCAATTCCATGAGCTTCTATCTTATTTAACAATCTCTTATATGGGACTTTGTCAAATACCTTCTGGAAGTCTATATAAACAACATCCATTGATATTTCCCTTTCTGTTACCTTAGTCACTTCTCCAAAAAACTCAATAGATCTGTTGGGCATAACCTATGTATCATGAATCCATTCTGAGTCTCCCTGATAAACTGAAATTTTTCAATGTGTCCCATTACCCCATCTTTGATTATAGATTCCCAACAAATCCTTCACCACAGATGTTAGGGTAACTGGTCTGTAATTCCCTGGTGTTCCTCTTTCACCCTTCTGAAAATGCAGAGTGACATGTGCAATTTTCCAGTCCAGAGGGATGACTCCTGTATCTGGGGGACCCTGACAGATTACACTTAGGGCATCTGCAGTGTGCTCCCCAACTTCCTTTAAAGCCCTTGGCTGGAAACCGTCACATCCTGGGGATTTGTTACTTCTAATTCCACTAAGTTCCTCTTTACCAATGTTTTACTTGTGTTAATTTTATTCAGTCCTTGTTCCCAATCTACTATTAATTTCTATGGAACTTCGGACGAGCTATTCTCCTTTTCTATGATAAATACTCAGGCAACGTAATGATTCAACATGTGAGCCATTTCCCTATTGTCATTGATAATCTCCCCACTTTCAGCCTTTCCTGGGCCAACACTGATCCTGATCACCTGCTTTCCCTTTACATAACTATAATATTTCTTTTTTGGATTTTGATGTCTCTAGTAAATTTCCTTTCAGAATCCCTTTTAATTGCTGTTATAAGCTGCTTAGTGGCTCTTTGCTGGTCTTTGTATCCTTCCCATTTAGCAGGATCTGTGCTGATTCTTGTATTTATTTAAAGCCCTTTCTTTTAGTTTTATGCTGTCACTTATCTCCTTAGTTGTCCATAGCTTATTTTTTTCTATGAAGTGGACCTTTTTCCTCTCAGGGTTATAAACTGGTTTTGTGTTGTGTTAAACGTTTCTTTAACATCCTTCACTGTTCTTCAGTTGTTTTACACATTAGCGGATTTCCCCAGTCTACTGTGGAGAGTTTCTGTTTCATCTCGTTAATGTTGGCCATACCTAAATCTAAAACTGATTCATGCTTTTTGCTTTGAAATGCTACAGTAAAATGGATCATATTCAGATCATTATTTGATAAATGTTCATGCACAATTAGGTTACTAATTAAACCTTGCTCTTTGCTAAATCCAATATTTCTTGTTCCCTTGTTGTATCCAGGACATATTGGTATAGGAAACTATTCTAGACATACTTCAGAAATTCACGACCATTCTGATAAGTGCTTGTTCACCTCTCCCAAACTATGTTCAAGTTAAAATCCCCTATTAATGCTACTCTGGCTTTGAGTAACACTTTCTCTCACCACTATTGAAGTAATTCCGTTTCTAATCAGTAAGGCTACTCAACCTCCTCTGCCATTTTTCCTGATCATCCTGTAAACCTCATAACCTGGTATATTTAGTTCCTAGTCCTGACCATCCTGCAGCCATATCTTAGGAATACTACTATATCAGAGCCTCCAATTTGAATTTGTACCTGCAGCTCAATTAACTTATTCCTTATACTCCATGTATTTGCATATAGAACTTTTATGTGGGCCATATACTAGAACCTGTCCCTCAGCACTGATGCTTTATTCACCTGTTTATTATTTCTCTCTTTTGGTTTAATCAGTGCACTCCTTATAGTTTCCCAAATCCCTGCTGTACCAGAAATAGGATTCCAAACTGTTTCTTTATTCTCTGTCACGTTACTTTTGAAACTGTATTGACTTCCCTGAGCCCCCATCCATTTGCAAGTTCATGTGACTATCCTATTTACCCTTCCCACTAAGACACTTCTCCCAGATCAGGTCAAGTGGAGCCCATCCTGACCGTATGGCATCTTCCTGACCTGATACTAATGTTGTGCCCACAAAGTGAAACCCTTTGACCTCCCATCACCGCTAAGCCATGTGTTTACTTCCCTAATTTTCTTATGTCCATGCCAGTTTGAATGTGGCTCGGGTAATAAACAAAAGATTATAATCCATGAGACCCTTTAATTAGAGTCATAAGAGTCATAAAGGACTGCAGCACAGACCCACCAAGTTTGTGCTGGCCAGAAACAACCACCTTACTATTCCAATCGCATTTTCCAGCACTTGAGCCACAGCCTTGTATGCCTTGGCGTCATGAGTGCATAAAGTCATAGTCATACAGTCATACAGTACGGAAACAGACCCTTCCGTCCAACCAGTCCACACTGACCACGTTCCCAAACTAAACTAATCCCACTTGCTTGCATTTGGCCCTATCCCTCTTAACCTTTCCTTTCCATGTACATATCCAAATATCTTTTAAATGTTGTAACTGTACCTGTATCCAACACTACCTCTGGCAGTTCATTCCACACATGAACGACTCTCTATGTAAAAAGGTTGCCCCTCATGTCCTTTTTAAATTTTTCTCCTCTCACCTTAAAAATATGCCCCCTAGTTTTGAACTCTCCTACTGTAGGGAAAAGACCCTTGACATTCTCTGCCCTTCATGATTTTATAAATCTCAGTAAGGTCACCAGGCCCATCTTCCAGTCTATTTTTATACCTCAAACCTTTCATTTCCAGCAACATCCTGGTAAATCTTTTTTGAACCCTCTCCAGTTTAATTATATCCTTAAATGTTATGAGGGTTTACTTACTATTTATTTATTTACTTCTTAAATGTTATGAGGGTTTCTGTCTGCATCACCCTTACAGTCAGTGAGTTCCAGATTCCTACCACCCTCTGAATGAGAAAAGTTTTCCCCGCATCCCCTCTAAACTTCCTGCCCATACCTTAAATCTAAATGCCCAGTCATTGAATCCTTCATTAAAGGGGGAAACTTTCCTTCCCTGTTGATGTTTATCTTATGTATGTCCCACATAATTTTATTCATCTCAATCATGTCCTCCTTCAGTCTCCTCTGCTCCAAGGGAAACAACCCCAGTCTATCCAATCTCTGTTCATAACTAAAACTCCCCAACCCAAGCAACATAAATATCCTTTATGTCCTCTCCAGTGCAATCACATCCCTCCTATTATGTGAATTCCAGAACTGCACACAGTACTCAAGTGGTGGCCTAATTAACATTTTATACAGTTCCAGCATCTTGAACTCCATCCCTCAGCTAATATAGACGAACAACTCATATGCTTTCTGAGCCACTTTATCTATTTGTCCCGCTAACTTGATGGACCGATGGACATTTACATCAAGGTCCCTCTCATCCTCAGTGCGTCCCCAGGTCCTACCATTCACCATGTATTCCCTTGCCTTGTGTGGCTGCCCAAGTGCATCACCTCACATTTACGCACTAATTTTGTTCATAATTCCTGATATTCCCCGAACAGGACCTCTTGCCTACTCTTGTCTATGTTGTTGGTTCCAACATAGACCCTAACCCTAATCGTATTGCAGGATCCTCCCACTCCCATTCTTCAGGCTCAGTCCTCAAACTTCTTAGTCAATGACGTATGTTGAGGCAGCAGCCTCACAGCAACCTGCTCCATGATAGGCAGAACAGTAAAGGAAACATGTTCATATCATTCAGTCCCCATGAAGGGAGATGTCTTTTTGGCTCTCTAGCTCATTGGATCATAGCCATGATGGCAGCATCCTCAGCTTCACCTTCCTCCTCAGAGGACACCTCCTGCTGTTCAATCTCATCTTGTCCAAAGACATCCTTCTGTCAAGTCGGGTTGTGGAGAGCACAACAAACAACAATGATACAGAGCACTGCCAGGGTACACTGCATTGCATTGCCTGATCAGTCCAGGCATCTGAGTCTCATTTCAGGAGCCCTATGTGCTGCTCTACAATGGCCCTTGTTGAAATCTGTACCTGTGCTTGGTGTCAGTCTGTGGACTCCTGGCATGTGTCGTAAGTTGGGGTATGAGGACGTTCAAGGCCTCTTTGCCAAACACCTTCCCTGTATGTACCTAGATAAAGGGCTAAAAGATACAGGGTCTTGCAAGTGTCCTATGTAGTAGATGTTATGACAGCTCACTCTGTAACATGTGTAGACCTGCATTATCCAGCTGCCGTGGACACAGATAATATGCACACTGATGGAGGTGGAAGCCTTTCCGATCTATGTATTGAGCTGTTTGCTGATTGGGCTGATGACCAGCTGCAACTGCGGAAACCCTGTAATGGCAGCAAAACCCATAGGCTTGGCTGCCAGACTGCCTGCATCTAACAAGAAATTGATAAATTCATGAGCTTTAGCAAGCAGAGCATCAAAGATATCTGGATACATTTAAGAGCAGATGACTATGAGATTTTGCGGCGGTGTTGCCAGTGTAGAAATTGATGGCTGCTGTCACCTTCAAGACAAATGGAATGGGACTGCCTCCTTGTCTGTGGAGAAGCAAGCATCATCCAACTGCTGAGAACACTGATGGTCTGTGATGGACTGAGTGGAGCCCAGCTCCCACCCCCAGAATAATTAGAGCTCAGCTCCCCCTGCCCTGACTGGCGCTCAGCTGCTCCAACTGCCACCTCACCCACCCTACTGATAGGAGCCCAGCTCCCTGTGGACTAACTGAAGCACAGCCCCAGACTGACTTGAGCCCACCCCCAGATTGAAGCCCAGCTCCCCCTAGAATAAATGGAGTTAACCTCCCTCTGGAATGAATTGAGTCCAAATCCCTGGTATTGAATGATGTACAGTCTCACCCAACTTATCCTTCCTCCCCTGCATTGTTTTCAGTGTTCCTTGTTGCTCAGATGTTGCACTCCATGTTGACCACTTTCACTTTGTGCATTTTAGTCGTAAGCAGTCCTTCCCAATGTGTGCTAAATCTTGCCATTCATCCATAAACTGCTCCCTTTTTGTCAAATGCCAATTGGGTTTGTAAACAACGTATCTTTTTCCTCTTGGAGGTGCAACTCTATATTTTGTATTCATTCCTGGGACGTGAGCATCATGTCCATGTCAGCATTTATTGCCCATTCCAAGTTTCCCCTGGGAGAGTGGAGGTGTTCAGCCTTGAATTGCTCGATCTGTTTGAAGTCTATTGCATTTGGTACAGTCAGAGTGCCACACAACATGATGTAGGGTATTCACAGTGTGAAGATGGGACCTTGTATGCACAAGGATGGTGCAGTACTCATTTTCATTGATACTGTCATGGACAGATGCATCGGTGGCAGGCAGATTAGTGAGGATGAGATCAAATATGTTTTACTTGCTTGTTGGCTCCTTTACTGCTTGCTGCAGTATAGCTGTTACATCCATTAGAACTTGAACAGCTCAATCAGTGGTGCTGCTGCCGAGCTACTCTTGGTGATGGACATTGAAGTACCTCACCCAGAGTACATTCTGTGCCCTTGCCACTGTGAGTACTTTCTCCAAATGGTGTTCAACATGGAGCAGTACTGACCTATCAATATGTGCTAAATCATGCCATTCATCCATTAACTGCTCCCTTTTTGTCAAATATCAATTGGGTTTGTAAACAGCATATCTTGGTCCTCTTGGAGGTGCAACTCTATATTTTGTGAGAGGGGGTGAGAGCAATAACCAGCAAGAGTTTTCCATTCCCACGTTTGGCCTAACGTCATGAGATGCATAGAGTCCAGAAGTAATGTTGAGAACTCCCAAAACAACTCCCTTCTGACTGTATACCGCTGTGCTGTCACTACTGCTGGGCCTGTCCTGCTGTTGAGAAACAGTGTTGAAGAGTCCACTTTAACGCATAAATGTAGCAGAAAAATATCCGCTGCTGATTCAGGAAATGAACCTCAATAACTTTTGCACTTCCACAGTTATCATAATTCTTTCAACTTGACAGGATTTGGGAAACACAATTCCATTAGTACTGCTGAAATGAGACCACGATATGACCTTCAGGTACCCTATATCTTGATTAACTTCTGATCAAAGGCCACCAGGGTTTTAATCCAGACACATTGACATGAAAGTGTTGCAGAGAAAGAAGAAAGGCCTAAATTTATAGCACCTCTCATAACCTCAGGGCAGCCTAAAGCACATTAACAACTGCTAAGCAAGTCCCATCGCACTGCTTTTGCATTCGTCAGAAATGTGGCAGCCAACTTGTGTATAGCAAGTTTCCAGAAACAACAATGTGATAATGACTAGATAATCTGTTTTTATTTTTGCTTGAGAGATTTATATTGCAAATAATATTGCTTGAAATGTTGCAGTGTGACCTTTCCCATTCATTTGAGAGGATACTTTGGTTTTTCAATGTTTTATCCAAGGCATCTTCAAACCATACAATATTATAAGCACTGTACTGTTCCTCTGGACTTTTTGAATTATTTCATTTTAAGGATATCATCAATTTTAAAATGTTATGTCTGTGTACAGTATACATACCTCATTTGTGGAGGTAACCTTTATTTTCATCAAAAGTAAATCTGAAGTTAATGCTTTAAAGATGATTAAAGAGGTTGACAGAATAAATCCTTAATGTGCTGGAATGTAGGTTTCTGGTATATTACTATTTGGGAATTGGATTCAAAACTGAAGATAAAATAGATTTTAGTTTTCAGTTCTGTTAAGATGACCTTTAGAACATAGAACATAGAACATAGAACATAGAACATAGGACAGTACAGCACAGTACAGGCCCTTCGGTCCACGATGTGGTACCAAACTTTTACCCTAATCCTAAGGTCTATCTAACCTCCACCCCTACCTAATACTATCATCCATATGCCTATCTAATAGCCGCTTAAATGCCCCTAATGAGGTCATATCCACTACAGTCTCCGGCAGTGCATTCCATGCCCCGACCATTCTCTGAGTAAAGAACCTACCTCTGACGTCCCCCCTATATCTACCTCCACTAACATTAAATCTATGCCCCCTTGTAATAGCTACCTCCACCAAGGAAAAAGTCTTTGGCTGTCTACTCTATCTATACCTCTGATCATTTTGTACACCTTTCCTGAGCTTTCTCAAACAGAGGTCAGAAAGCTTTTTAAAGCAGTGAATTAAGGACAATTTTTCCAAGAAAACATGTGACCTAATTGAAATGGCTTGATCAGCTACCTGAGGTTGATTGCTGAATGTTTACAAGGCTGAGTTTTACGACGCAGAGATAAAAGATCAAGGACCACTGGTAAGTTGTGTTCAGAAGATCATTATCTGAGCAGATGGACAAGTTTGTAGAATCTCCAGAATTGGGAAGAAGTATTGAGGCCATCTGAACTGGAAAGAAGTTTTTCAGTTGTCAGAGCTGAAAAGAAGTTTAAAGCTGCTTAAGCAATCAAAGGGAAGGGCCGGAAAGAGCAATTTGTTTAAGGAATTAAAGAGTGAAAAGAGGAGTTATACTGCAACAGTGTTGAATGACTATCGAGATTATTGGTGAGAAAGGAGTTGAATCTTTTTTCGCTCTTTATAATAAAGTTTCTCTAAGTTGTCATATACATACCATTTCTTAATTTTTGTGTAATAAACTTGTGTTCTTTTGTTAAAAGTACATAGGGAACCTTATGTGAATATGTTCAGTGATTGACACCGATGATGTTCAAACTGCAATAATAGGCGTCAAGCCAGGTTTCGCACTGAGATCTGTCTAGTCCAGTATTACCATCAAATAGGATTATAACAGTTTTCATGTTCAAAAACAGGGCATGTATACCAAGACCATATGCACTAAAAATAGTACATTCTTATCATTCCCTCAGTCAGTCAGCAAGAAACAGACATCAGGCATCAGCGGTAACAGAGAAGAATGGCTCATCTTATTTTGGAAAGTACTTGCAAGAGAACCTATCACTGTTTTTTGTTCGTTTGTGGAACATGGGCTTCACTGACCATCCCTTGTTGCCATTGAGAAGGTAGTGGTGAGCTGCTATGGGTTGACCCATAATACCATCAGGGAGAGAATTCCAGGATTTTGGCCCAGCCACAATGAAAGAACAGTGATATATTTTCAACTCAGGTTGGTGAGTGGCTTGGAGTGGAACTTGAAGATGGTGGTGTTCCCATGTATCTGCTATCCTTGCCCTTGTAGCTGGAAGTGTCTATGGGCTTGGAAGGTGCTGCCTGAGGATCTTTGGTGAATTTTTGCAGTGCATCTTATAAGATTTTATGAACTGCTGCTACTGAGCATCGGTGGTGGGGAGAATGGGATGTCAATCAAAAAGATAGAAGAACATAGAGAACAATTGAGAAGTATGGAACAGGAATAGGCCCTTCGGCCCTCCTAGCCTGTGCTAATCATCATGCTCTGACTAAACTAACAAACCTTCTGCCCGTATTTGGTCTGTATCCTTCTATTCCCTCCTTATTCATGTAACGATCCAGATGTATTATAGATCTCAGTGTGAAACCTGGCTTGACATCTATTATTGCAGTTTGAATATCATCGGTGTCAATCACTGAACATATTCACATAACGCTGCCTATGTACTTTTAACAAAAGAACATAAGTTTATTACGCAAAAATAAAAAAATGGTATATATATGACAATTTAGAGAAACTTTATTATAAATGTCACCAACATGCCTGCTTCCACCATCTCCTCTGGCACTGCATTCCAGGCTCTCTGTGTGAAAAGCTTCCCTCGCATATTTCCCTTAAACTTTTGCCCTCTCACCTTGAACCGGTGCCCACTTGTAATTGAAACTTCAACCCTGGGAAAAATCCTCTATCCACCCTATCGATGCCTCTCATAATTTTGTAAACCTCTATCTGGTCTCCTCTCAGCCACCGTCTTTCCAATGAAAACAATACTAGTCATAAGCATTACTAAATCTCCCACCATCAATATTATGGGGTTACAATTGATCAGAAACTGGACTGAAAGAGCCTGTAAATACAGTGGCTACAAGAGCAAGTCAGATTCTGGGAATTCTGTGGTGGGTAACTCATCTTCTAACTCTCCAAAGCCTATCCATCCTCTACAAGTCGCAAGTCTAGCGTCTGGAATGCTCCCCACTTGCCTGGTTATTACAGCTTCAACAACACTCAAGAATTCAACCCCATCTAGGACGGAAAACCCCATCTAAGACTTTCAACATTCCCTCCTTCCACCACCAATGCACAGTGACACACAGTAGGTGAGTATACCATCGAAAGGATGCACAGCAGCAACTCATTAAAACTTCTTTAGACAGCACCCGGTAACTTATGATTGCTACCATCAGGATGGACAAGGGCATTAAATATTTAGGAACACCACCACTTGCATGCTCCCCTCCAAATCACACACCATCTCAATTTGGAACTATATTGTCATTTCTTTGCTGGTCCAAAGCCTAGAATTCCCTCTCTAATAGCACTGTTACTGTACCTACATCAGGTGGACTGCAGTCATCCAAGAAGGTGGTTGACCATCACCTTCTTAAGGGCAATGAAGCCCCACATCACATAAACTGCAGAGTTGTGTTCTTATTGAGACAGAAATCCAAAAGTTTATTAACAACAGCTATTTGCAGACCAACATGACATATCAGACTTACAGTCTGTGCAACATTCCCTCTAAGCCTGCGCAGCCACGTTGAGATTCTAAGCACAGCATTGCCACTCGCGGCATTGTCTTCTGGTTGCCGAAGTTGCTGCTGCACATGGACTTCAGAGGCCCATGCAGCCGGTAAACAAATTGGAGGGATTGTTGAATCTGGGCGCTATGCTTATTTAAATTACTATAATATTACATACATAGCTTATTGCGGACTAATTCACTGACTAACACACTGACTGCTTATCTGCTGACTGATAACAGACTGGCTGTCTGCACAGAGAATAAGGTGGGGACCTCATTCTAGTGTGTCACAGGTTGTGATGTCATTTGTTATAAAGGTGTCACGCCTTTCTGAGATCTGTGCAATATTACAACACCAATGATGTTCAAATCCCACCAATGAATAAAACGCATATGTATAGATCTCCTGCGAGATGGGAATAGCACATGATCACTTATCTTTAACTTCTTGTCCTTACCCGTCTGCTGCCATTTAGTCTTATTATTGGTTCTCAAACATAAATGTAAAACATTAGGTGTTACTCAGTACACATGGAACAATATTCCAGTGAAGAATTAGTGACTCAGAGAAGAATTCTCGTCATATTTTCTCTGTCAAATAACCTCCATTTTGTATTAAAATGGAATATTTTACAGGAATTTGTCTTCCATGTGAACAGGGTACCACCAGATTATCAGACACTTCACAAGGACTCTCCTGATTTTGTCTGAGACAGTGCTTCAGTCCAGATGTCTTAAAATCCAGCCCTAGAGGTCAGAATTTGTTGATGTATGAAATAGTTACAATGCATTTCAGAACATTCAGAACTGCTGGTCTGAAATATTTTTATCTAAGCCAAATCCTCCTCCAAGGACTTTCAAAAATCACAGTCAATAATCTTGGACAGACTAATTTATTTCTAATCATAGACATTATCATGTTAGCATGGATCACATGCAAAATTCTCTTGTGGTATAAGTTCAGCTTTTAATCAGCTATTACAGACATTTATCTTACCTCATAAATCATCATACAGTCAGTGGCAAAACTACAATGTGATTTGTTACATTCTCATTGAAGAGCACATCAAACTCTCCAGAGCATGAGCTTTGGCCAGTGTGTGATTGATGTAGACTGAGTTGTGTTATCATGAGTAACATATCATACTGAAACAGAGATAAAAGGTACTGCAGATGCTG
>JAHRHZ010000025.1:18301697-18326786 GCA_024137785.1 Ginglymostoma cirratum | reverse complement strand
TGTTTTCTCCTCCACAGATGCTGCCAGACCTGCTGAGCTTTTCCAGCGACTTTGTTTTTGTTCCTGTTTTAGGTGTTTCCAGCAGTGATCATTTCTTGGTCATCCCCAAACCATGTTCTAATCCTGAGCATTGTCTCACTCTCAAGTCAGCAACAGTTCTGTATTTTTCTGCTCCTGTGAAGTGTTTTGGGTTGTCAGGAACCCCAGGCTCCTGAGCTTCATAAAGAGACCTTTATGCAGAAATACCTTAGGCTTTTTTTGCTACATTGAAAGTGCTGTAGTGAGCGTTGTTGGCGTTGTTGTGTTACTCAATAGGAATGAGGGAGTAAACCTGAAATAGTATTTTAAAGTATGTCAAGCCAGTAGGACAAGACAGCACAAGTTCACAGTCACAAAAGATGTCTTTAGGACAGTATTTCCCAGAGGACGATCAATATCTGGAATAGAATGCAGGATAAAGTTGAGGTTAAGAAATGAAGGGCAGCATGGTTACTATTCTGAGAAGATGAAATTGAACAGGGCTTAAGACTTCTTTTCATCCCTGTGTGCATACCAAATGAGCACTAACTGGCAGAGAAAACCAAAAGACAGTTGGTTAGGGAGATGAAAATCCCACATGAGTATGATAGGGGTGATCTTTTGAGTTTTACCCTTCACCTAACCAGACTCCGCCAACAATTGCTAAATTACATCTCCTCTTGCCTCCAGGTGAGGCACCTTAATTCCACTTGCAGGTGTGTCGGGGTGTAGTTCCATAGGGAAAGCTGGAGTTTGGTATCTAGGATCTTTCTGAGACTGATTTCACGTAAAAATTATTTCATGAGGAAATACGAGTCATTAGGCAAAAATGTTACAAATACAGGTGTTGGGTTTTACAGGTCAGGAAGATCCCAGATCTTGTTTCTGGACAGTATAGGTTCAGCTGTTGATTTGTAGCGATTACAATTGGTGTTAGATCTCAAGACGATGAAAAATAACAACCAGTCAGGATTCCCACTATCATGATCACTACCCAGTGACACCATGTTTGAAAAGGCCAGCGTGGACAACAGACGATATCCTTTGACCATTAACCAGCCTGGTGACACTTATTGTGGGAAATGACCATCTTGTCATGAAATAGAGGGCTGCTAATGATTATTAAAATGCTATTGACTATCTAATCGTATCAAGTTCCTGCTCTCTCCCATACTCTTTGATACCATTAGCCCTAAGAAATATATGTGTAACACCTTCTTCAAAAGGGCACACACCATAACCCTTCCCATCCCTCCACCTGCCAGACTGACCTCTGCCTGCTGCAAAACTTGGCCCTACAGATCTGACATGATAACCACCCTACCACATCCAGCAAAACACACCCACTGTGCACAAGAAAACTCCCCCATGACAATGTGCTGACAGAGTCAAACCCCAAATCCCCCACCAACACCCTCCGTACCCTCCAAACAATGCCTACCACTGTGGCCGAGCCCAAAAATCTCCCCACCCCCAAAGCCCCAGCCCATCACAAAGGTTGAGCCAATCTAAATCCTTCTGCCACTCGACCTGACCCAACCCTCACCTCCTCTGCTGACCAGACATGGCCTGGTGGGGCTTGGTGCACACAGATGCATGTGAAGCACACAGGGGACTGGTCACATGATGCTCCGTACATGGTAGCAGTTGGGATTCTGATGGGGTGGAATGATAGGTGTTGGTAGGGAAAGCCCAACCACAAAGCTACACTGAATGGAGATCGAGATTGGGATGAGGTAAAACCGAGAAGAGGGATGGGTGCTGAGAGTGGGATAGCTGACAAGGGAGGGGTGGAAGGAGCAGGATGAGGATGGAATGAAAAAGAGGAGATGGTATGGGAGAGGTGAATGCAATACAATTGACTGAGAGTGGCAGGAACAATCATTTGAATATGTGAAAGATATGCTTTGCACTATAAATGAAGGTTCACTACATTTGAATGACAAACATTTTGGAAAAGCTGTCAGGTAGAATAAAAGAGCACATTAGCACTGATTCTATAGACAAAGAGGGCAATGATAGCCTCCACCATCCAAAGTTTCTGCACAGTCTAATTCCAATAGGTTGCCACTATGGTGGCTCAATGGTTAGCACTGCTGCCTCACAGTGCAAGGGACTCGGGTTTGATTCCACCTTTGGATGACTGTGTGGAGTTTGCACATTCTCCCCGTGTCTCTGTGGGTTTCCTCTGGGTGCTCTGGTTTCCTCCCACAGGTTAGGTGGATTGGCCATCCTACATTGCACGTAGTGTCCAGGGGGTGTGCAGGTTAAGTGGGTTAGCCATGGGAAATCCAGGGTTACAGGGGTAGGGAGGTGAATCTGGGTGGGGTACTCTTCAAAGGGTTGGTGTAGGGATTTTATTAACTTAAACACAAGAAACTGTTACAGTGTTGCTGTTAAACTTGAAACTTAAACAAAGAATTTGTCGTGGAATGTGAAACTAGATGTTGAAGTTATAACAGGAAAATTTCAAGGAACTGGAATGTTTGTTCATTGAATTATATTGAGCCCATTTAAAGCTTTAATTTCAGCTTGGGAGAAAACATTTCCCAATTAGACTGATATGTTATGACTATAAACAAGTCACAAGGCCAAACTTCTGGCAACATTATTATTAATATTATTGTATAAAGTCTGTGTTACACATGGACAGCTACTTACATTTTCTTCCAGGGTGAGAACTTTTGATTCTGTTGAAAGTCTTTGGTGAAAGAATAACTGGAAATACTGTATTTAAAGAAGTACCATTGCAATAAAAATACTGTTTTAACTCCAAATAATTTGTGGATTTCTTCCAGTAAAACAATACCTTCCTCACCTCAAGGTTATACAATTGAAAGACTAAATGGAGAGTAGGTATTGTGATGTAAGAATAGTCAGGAAAAATGTATTTAGATAGCACATTGGAAGTTACATGGGAACGGCACCACTTAAAATTGTCCTCTAAGCCACACACCATCCTGATTTAAACACAGAAACGTAGAAGATAGGAGCAGGAGTAATCTGTTTAACTCCTTAATCTTGCTCTGCCATTCAATATCATCATGGTTGATCATCCAGCTCAACACCTAAATCCTGCCCTCCCCCCAGATCAATTGATCCCTTTAGCCACAGGATCTGTATCTACCTCCTTCTTGAAAACTCATGATGTCTTGGCCACTTCCTGTGACAGTGAATTCCACAGACTCACCACTGTCTGGGTGAGGAAATTTCTCTGGATCTTTTTCCAAAAGGTTTACACCTTGCCTTTAAACTATGACCCCCGATTCTGGAGTATCCCACCATCCTTCCTCCATTTAACCTATCTAGTTCTGTTAGAACTGTATAGGTTTCTGCAGTACCCACCCACCCCTCCCCTCCCCATTCTTCTAGCCATCAGTGAATACAGTCCTAAGTGACTCAATTTCTCATCATGCATCAGTTCTGCCATCCCAGGGATCAATCCAATAAACCTTTGCTGCACCCGTCCCCATAGCAAGATCATCCCTTCCTAGATAAGGAGACCAAAACTGCACACAACACTCCAGGTGTGGCCTTACCAGTGTGCTTTATAATTGCAGCAGAATTTCCTTGTTCCCGTACTCTACTTTCGCAATGAAGGCCAACGTACAGTTTGCCTTCACTACTGTCTGCTGCACCTGTACACGTACTTTCGGAACTGGTGCATGAGACTACCTAGGCCTCATTGGACATAGACCTCTCTCAATATACAACCATTCAAATAATAATCTGCCTGCCTGTTTTTGCTTCCTCACATTATACTGTATCTGCCGTACATTTGCTCACTCAGCCTGTCCAAATCACATTGCAACATCTCCACATCCTTCTCACAGCTCACCCTCCCACACAGCTTTGTATCATCTGAAAATTTTGAAATATTACATTTAGTGTCCTTATCCAAACTAATGAATATTACCACATTGTTCTTCCTTCAGTATTGCTGAGTCAAAATCCTGAAAGTCCCTCCTTAATGGCAGCAGTTCAAGAAGACAGTTTCCCACGAAGAATGGACAATAAATGCTGGTCCAGCCAGCAATGCCCAAACCCCGTAAATGAATAAACAAAACTAACAAACTAGAACTCTCCCACAGAGTCTCAAGTGACAGAACGGTGATTGGATGTAAAGTGTACTGTGAGCAATATTGGAGTTCCTGCCTTTTCAGGAACTAAAATGAGAAGGACTGTATATTACATGTTATTCCTCTGTTTCCTGTCATCTGAAATGTCCACCTGCTACTTGGGACTCTGCGTGTAATTGTTAATTCACAAACTTTACCCTGCTCAGTTAGACTGGTTTTAACTAATGAAAATTACTTTTGGTCAGCCATTCGTTCATTTGGTCACGCTCCCACTCCTGAGTCAGTAAATTAAAATTTCCACTCCAAAACCTCAGCATAAACATCATAGCTAACATGACCATGCATTGCTGTGGGTTGCTGTATAGTCAGGTGTGTAGTCTTCCAGGTGGAATGATAAACCATGACAGCTATTGTCAATTGTCATAAATAGCCATTTGGTTCACTGAAATCTTTCGGGAAAAAACAAGGCACAAAAGAACAAAAGAGAAGTACAACGCGGGAACAGGCCCTTCAGCCCTCCAAGCCTGTGCCGATCATTATGCTCTAACTAAAACTAAAAAACAAACCTTCTTTCTTTATTTGGTTTGTATCCCTCTATTCCCTTCCCTATTCATGTAACCATCTAGCTGCCTCTTAAATGTTACCAACATGCCTGCTTCCACCATCTCTTCTCTCAGTGCGTTCTAGTCTCCTACCACACTCTGCATGCAAAACCTCCCAGGCACATCTCCTTAAAGTTTCCCCCTCCCACCTTGCTCTTGTGCCCTCTTGTAATTGAAACTGCAACCTTGGGAAAAAGCCTTTAACTATCCACCCTATCTATGCTTCTCGTAATTTTGTAGACTTCTATCAGGTCTCCACTCAGCTGCTGTCTTTCCAGTGAAAACAATCCTAGTCATTTTAACTTTACCTTATAGCCAATGCCCTCGAGACCGGACAACATCCTGGTGAACCTTCTCTGTACTCTCTCCAAAGCTTCCACATCCTTCTGGTAATGTGGCGACCAAAACTGCACACAATACTCCAAATGTGACCTAACAAGGGTTTTATGTAGCTGCAACATGTTTTGCCAACTCTTGCGCTCCATTTTCCGGTCAATAAAGGCAAGTATGCCATATGCCTTCTTAATCACTTTGGACACCTATGTTGCCACTTTTAGGGAACTGTTGACCTGCACCCCCATGATCCATCTGTATGTTAATGTTATTAAGGACTCAGCCATTTACAGTATAATTTACACCTAAATTTGATCCTCCAAAATCAATCACCTTTCATTTGTCTGGATTAAATTCCATCTGCCATTTCTGTGCCCAGGTCGCCAATCAATCTTTCTCCTGTTTTATCCTTTCACAATCGTCAGCCCTATCAGCAACTCCACCAATCTTTGTGTCATCTGTAAACTTACCAATCAAACCACAAATATTTTCCTTCAGATCACTTATATATACTACAAACAACAGAGGACTTAAGACTGATCCCTGTGGAACACCACTAGTTACCGGTCTGCATTCTGAAAAACACCCTTCCAATGCTACCGTCTGTTTTCTATGACCAAGCCAGTTTTGTATCCATCTAGCCAGCCCACCCGCATCCCACGTGATTTTAATTTTTGTACCAATCTGCCATGTGCAACTTTATCAACTGCCTTACTAAAGTCCACATAAACTACATCCACAGCCCTTCCCTCATCAATTATCTTTGTCAACACTTCAAAAATTCAATCAGGTTGTTGAGACAGAAATCTGCCATCCTTGCTTGGTCTAGCCTACATGTGACTCCAGAGAGCAATGTGATTGACTCTTAACTGCCAATCACCCAGTGGTAAATAGTGATAAATAGTGGTAAATCACCCAGTTCTAGGCCAACATGCCATGAAAGAATAGAACAAGAACAAAGAAGAACAAAGAAAATTACAGCATAGGAACAGGCCTTCTGGCCCTCCAAGCCTGCGCCAATCCAGATCCTCTATCTAAAACTGTCACCTATTTTCCAAGGATCTGTATCGCTCTGCTCCCTGCCCATTCATGTATCTGTCGAGACACATCTTAAATGATGCTATCGTGCCCGCCTCTACCACCTCCGCTGGCAATGCGTTCCAGGCACCCAGGAACCTCTGCGTAAAGAATTTTCTACGCATATCTCCCTTAAACTTTTCCCCTGTCACCTTGAAATCGTGACCCCGAGTAATTGAATCCCCCACTCTGGGAAAAAGCTTCTTGCTATCCACCCTGTCTATACCTCTCATGATTTTGTAGACCTCAATCAGGTCCCCAATCAACCTCCATCTTTCTAATGTAAATAATCCTAATCTACTCAACCTCTCTTCATAGCTGGCACCCTCCATACCAGGCGACATCCTGGAGAACCTCCTCTGCACCTTCTCCAAAGCATCCACATCCTTTTGGTAATGTGGTGACCGGAACTGTACGCAGTATTCCAAATGTGGTCAAACCAAAGTCCTATACAACTGTAACATGACCTGCCAACTCTTGTACTCAATACCCTGTCCGATGAATGAAAGCATGCCGTATGCCTTCTTGGCCATTCTATCGACCTGAGTTGCCACCTTCAGGGTTCAATGGACCTGAACACCCAGATCTCTCTATGCATCAATTTTCCCCAGGGCTTTTCCATTTACTGTATAGTTCGCTCATGAACTGGATCTTCCAAAATGCATCACCTCGCATTTGCCTGAATTGAACGCCATCTGCCATTTCTCCACCCAACTCTCCAATCTATCTATATTCTGCTGCATTCTCCGACAGTTCCCTTCACTATCTGCTACACCACCAATCTTAGTGTCATCTGCAAACTTGCTAATCAGGCCATCGATACCTTCCTCCAGATCAGTTATGTATATCACAAACAACAGTGGTCCCAACACGGATCCCTGTGGAACACCACTGGTCACTGTTCTCTATTTTGAGAAACTCCCTTCCACTACAACTCTCTGTCTCCTGTTGCCTAGCCTGCTCTCTATCCATCTAGCTAGTACACCCTGGACCCCATGCGACTTCACTTTCTCCGTCAGCCTACCATGGGGAACCTTATCAAATACCTTACTGAAGTCCATGTATGTGACATCTAGAGCCCTTCCCTCATCTATCAACTTTGTCACTTCTTCAAAGAATTCTATCAAGTTGTTAAGACATGACTTTCCCTGCACAAAACCATGCTTCCTATCACTAATAAGCCCATTTTATTCCAAATGTAAATAGATCCTATCCCTCAGTATCTTCTCCAGCAGCTTCCCCATCACTGACGTCAGGCTTACCGGTCTATAATTATCTGGATTATCCTTGCTACCCTCCCTAAACATTGGGACAACATTAGCAATTCTCCAGTCCTCCGGGACCTCACCCATGCTCAAGGATGCTGCAAAGATATCTGTTAAGGCCCCAGCTATTTCCTCTCTCACGTCCCTCAGTAACGTGGGATAGATCCCATCTGGACCTGGGGACTTGTCCACAGTGATATCTTTTAGAATACCCAACACTTCCCTCCTCTTTATGCCGACTTGACCTCTAGTAATTAAACATCTACCCCTAACCTCGACATCGGTCATGTCCCTCTCCTCAGTGAATACCGACGCAAAGTAAGCATTAAGAATCTCACTCATTTTCTCTGACTCCTCGCATAACTTCCCTCCTTTGTCCCTGAGTGGGCCAACCCTTTCTCTAGTTACCCTTTTGCTCCTTAAATACGAATAAAAGGCTTTGGGATTTTCCTTAACCCTGTTTGCTAAAGATATTTCATGATCCCTTTTAGCCCTCTTAATTCCTTGTTTCAGATTGGTCCTACCTTCCTGATATTCTTACAAAGCTTCGTCTGTTTTCTGTCGTCTAGACCTTATGTATGCTTCCTTTTTCCTCTTTGCTAGTCTCACAATTTCACCTGTCATCCATGGTTCCCTAATCCTGCCCTTTCTATCCCTCATTTTCACAGGGATATGTCTGTCCTGCACTCTAATCAACCTCTCTTTAAAAGCCTCCCACATATCAAATGTGGATTTACCCTGAAACAGCTGCTCCCAATCCACATTCCCCAGCTGCTGCCGAATTTTGCTATAGTTGGCCTTCCCTCAATTTAGCAATCTTCATTTAGGACCACTCTCGTCTTTGTCCATGAGCATTCTAAAACTTACGGAATTGTGATCACTATTCCCAGAGTAATCCCCTACGAAAACTTCAACCACCTGGCCGGGCTCATTTCCCAACCCCAGGTCCAGTATGGCCCCTTCCCGAGTTGGACTATTTACATACTGCTCTATAAAACCCTCCTGGATGCTCCTTACAAATTCTGCTCCATCTCAACCCCTAACACTAAGTGAATCCCAGTCAATATTGGGAAAATTAAAATCTCCCATCACCAGAACCCTGTTGCTCCTACATCTTTCCATAATCTGTCTACATATTTGTACCTCTATCTCACGCTCGCTGTTGGGAGGCCTGTAGTACAGCCCCACATTGTTACTGCACCCTTCCTATTTCTGAGCTCTGCCTATATTGCCTCACTGCTCAAGTCCTCCAAGTGCCCTCCTTCAGCATAGCTGTGATATCCTCTTTGACCAGTAATGCAACTCCTCCTTTTATCTCCATCTCTATCCCGCCTGAAGCATCTATATCCTGGGACATTTAGCTGCCAACCTTGCCCATCTCTCAACCAAGCCTCAGTAATAGCAACAACATCATACTCCAAGGTGCTAATCCAAGCCCTAAGTTCATCTGCCTTGCCTATTACACTCCTTGCATTAAAACAAATGCACCTCAGATCACCTGTCCCTTTGCGTTCATCATCTGCTCTCTGCTTACTCTTCCCCTTAGTCACACTGACTTCATTATCTAGTTCCTTACAGACTTTAGTTACTACCTCCTTACTGTCCACAAGCCTCCTCATTTGGTTCCCATCCCTCTGCCCACGTTAGTTTAAACCCTCCCCAACAGCTTTAGCAAAAGCACCCCCGAGGAGATTGGTTCCAGTCCTGCCCAGGTGTAGACCGGCCGATTGTAATAGTCCCATCTTCCCTGGAACCGGTCCCAGTGTCCCAAAAATCTGAACCCCTCCCTCCTGCACCATCTCTCAAGCCACTCATTTATCCTGCCTATTCTTTCATTTCTACTCTGACTAGCATGTGGCCCTGGTAGTAATCCTGAGATTACTACCTCTGAGGTCCTACTTTTTAATTTGGCTCTTAACTCCCTAAATTCTGCTTGTAGGACCTCATCCCGTTGATAAACCTATATCATCGGTGCCTACATGCACCATGACAGCTGGCTGTTCACCCTCCCCCTTCAGAATGTCCTGCAGTTGACCTGAGACATCCCTGACCCGTGCACCTGGGGGGCGACATACCACTTGGGAGTCTGTCTTTCAACCACAGAAACGCCTATCTACTCGCCTTACAATCGAATCCCCTATGACTATAGCCCTTCCACTCTTTTTCCCGCCCTTCTGTATAGCAGAGCCAACAATGGTGCCATGAACCTGGCTACTGCTGCCTTCCCCTGGTGAGCCATCTCCCCCAACACTATCCAAAACAATATCCAATAAAGAAACAAAAAGTCAGAATCCATATTTACAAAAATGCCATTAAGATAAAAACATTTCCGAAGTTCTCTCCAATACCCTTCTGTGCTAGTTATATCCTAGATGAAGTAATTTAAATTAATATACTATACGATGAGACTTTTTATGAAGTTTGATGGTTCTACACAGTAATACCAAGACATTTCCCTCAAGGACGTTGATTAAGTTAGAGGTATAGTGAAGGTGGGTTCACTGCATATTGTTGTGCTGACTCACCTTAAATGTGGTTGCTGTGAAACATTAATCCTTTTTATGAACTGATTATGTAACAAAGATCCTTTGCTGCATTGTAATTATAGTTATCATTTAGAAAAGAGATTTATCGTTGCCTTGCATGGGAGGATCAATAGCAAGAAATTGCTTCCAAAGTTCAAAATCTAGGATTTAATATAACACAGAAAGCTTTATTAAGTGTATGAAAATGGCTCTATTTATTCCTGGCTCTATTGACAATCTGTAATAACTCTTTGGTCTATTATGCATGCAAGAACCACAGGATCGGAACAAGATCCAGCTTCAGGTTTGCCTACAATGGCGTTGAAATTTTGATTCTTTGAAGACTTGATGTCCAACAGTTTCAGAGATTTGCCATGGGCTATAGACTTGTTTGGAAAATAAAATTGAGTGTTCTCAGATGTAACTGTAACACATTGCTGATGAAGAAGAGAGACCAAGGATAAAACTCTGGTCAAAGATGCAGAACGACTGTGGACACAGGAGAGAAACTGTTGAAAGACATGTATTGTCATCATTAGGACAAATATTCGTGAAATTGGAAAAGATCAGTGCCATAAAGGTGTGCTACTATTGAAAGGCATTGAAGGCTGTTAAAAGCAGCAGAAAGGTGAAGAAGGGTTAGTAAGTTGGGATAGATGCCATGAGCATAGTCAAATAAGCTTTTTAATTTTAGAGATTCTGCTCGGAAATCCAGATTGCAATGTCCCAATCATAGTGGGAAAGAGAGGCATTTGTTTGCAGGAACTCATTCGGGTCTCCAGAGAGGGAGTGAAGTGTATTGTATAATGTCATGTTTCTTAAACTACAATAGTTACTTAAAGTACGTCTTTAGAGGGAGGGGACATAATGGCTATTTTGCTGCTGAAAGGAATGATGTCAGAGCATAGAGATGGACCAATATTGTCAGTACACAGAGAGTTGAGATGAGCTAGTTAACTGTTACAGAGCTGGAGGCCCTGAGGGTGGAGACAAAAACTAATGAGTTTCTTCCATAGCTGATGGTAGAGAAAAAAATGATAAAAAATCAGGGTCTTGAGCACCCAGCTTGCTAACCCCAACTCGCTGCCTATAGAGAACATCTGCCAATGTCTAGGGACTGCCAACATTCTTTACTCCTTTAACAGCCATCATGATCTATCTCCTCAAAAGGATGACGTTAAACTCCTCCAGACTCTCCAAATTTGATAAAGGAAATTGTTCGTGGGAGTGGACAGATCAGAGGCAGCCAGATGCATTGCTTAGAATGACCTGAGATTTGGAAGCAAAGATGTTCATTAACTTAGCTGACTTGATCAAAGTTGGAGAGAGCAGAGTAGGGAGGGTGAAGGAGGTGGTCAGTAGCAGAGTGAAAGACCTTGAGATTTTCCTACTTTGTGGATTACCCAGGTAGAATTGCGAGAAATAATCCAACAATTCTCATTTATTCAGTGCCTGCTACATGGGAAAATAGACCTGTGATGTTGTTAAGAACACTAATTGAACAGAAATGGATGGCAAGAGAAAGGAGTAGTGAGACCAGGGCAGTGAGTTTGGAAGACAGTCTGAGTGATGAACAGGGAACTGGACAAATGGAGGAGATTTTGCTGAAAACTGTAGAATGAGGGGCTGGAATGGCTGAAAACTCAGCCATCAATAAGTATGACAAAGTGGGTGAATGCATAAAAGGCCAGAGTTGGAGGAATGAGACATTTTAGGGGTGAATGGAGGATGAGCTAACAGACTGGGTGTAGTTATAGGGGTGAAGAGGGATTCAAAACAAACATGAGAATTTTAAGCTTGAGGATCTGGGAAACTGGGTATTAATGTAGGTCAGCATGACTGTGGCTAGTAAATGGATAAGTTTAAGTCGGGATAGGATACTGGCAGAATTGGTTTGGATGAGTTGAAGTTTGCAGAAGGTGGGATGTTTACTGGGAAATCATTGGAAAAATCCAGTCTGTGGATGCTAAAGATGAAATATTCAGCAGAAAGGGGGTTAAAGCACAACAGAGATGTTATGGAGGGGTAAATAAGTTGACTGTGTGATGAGGATGTATGGTCAGAAGCTCAGCTCAAGGTTGAACAGGAAAGGCAAGTTCCAAACAGTCTGGTTCAGTCAAGGCAGTGAAAATGGAAGAACAAGAAGGAGAACTTAACTTTGGTCAGCACTTTTCCCTCTCTCAGATTTCCTGAAGTGCTTCACAATTAATGAAACACTTTTTAAAGTATTGTCACTTTTAAATTGAAATGCTGCAGTCAATTTGCACACATCAAGCTTATACAAAGAGGATTGTGATAATAACTAGATAAAATGTTTTTCCATAATGTTGATTGATTCATAAAAATTGGCCAATTGAAAGGTTTTCATTTTACAGGATGCGGTCACTGTAAAAGTTTACAGCTTTGAGTTTAGTTTCATTTTAATGATGCTAATGGTAACGTTTATGGAGACTGGTGCAAATGTCAGTGGCAAAGCAGGACTACTTACAATGTCAATTAGCTTGGGGACTAAGAAAGGACGTTGGGTTGTCAGTTATTTAATTGGAATGAGGCAAGAAAACAGAAGATAAGATTTACGGAGAAGCGAAGCCTAGACAGACTATGAGAAAGAAGAGAAAGACAGAGATTCAGGCTAGTGTAGAAAATATCATAGGGACCTTGGCTTGGTGGCTGGGAGAGGAAGTGATAGCGACAACTGAACAAGAACCCTCCTCAGTGCCAGAGAAATGCACAATCATCTCATGTTTGTTGTCTGAGGTGAGGGTGGAAGGGCACAAAAAGAGAGGTTAAAGCTTGGCAGTGGCGAAACAGTTGAGGATTTTTGGGCATTCTAGATGATTCTGAGGTGTGTGCAGTTGGCCCCATGAATGTGAGGATGATGAACACCTGATGTTGTCCAGCCAGTTCTGATGATGAGTTTCTAAATTAGTTAAAGACAAGATTTGGGGTCCTTGGTCATGAAAAAATGAAATTAGGGGCCAAGCTAAGGGAAATGACCTGAGTAGAAAAAAGTGAGGAGTTCGCTGTTGTCAGAAATGTGAAATGGGAAGGGCAGAGAGTGGTTAAAAGCAAAACATGGAAAGGGTGTGTAAGAGAGTTCAATGGAATAAGAAGTCTAAGAAGCACAGCAAAATCAGAGGAGAAAGTGACTCGAGGTCCAGATTGAAATCACTGAGAATGAAAACCTACTCAGTGTAGAGGCTGAAAGAGAAAAGAAATAAAATTATCTTGATGGGAATCTCTAGGTGGTTTTAGAGTGGGCAGTAGAGAATAAGTTTTTAAAAGGAGCATGAGAAAAGCAGACCAACCTAAGGTGTTTGAAGGAAGAGAGAAAATCAGAGGAGTAGGAGCAGAGACCAAGGTGTCACTTCGGAACATAGAAACAAGAGTCGGCCATTCAGCCCATCAAGCCTGCTCTGCAATTTAAAACATGGCTGATCATTCCCTTAATGCCACTTTCCCACATTAACTCCTTGTTCCTTTATGCCATTAGCTTCCAGATACCTGTTGATTTCTATCTTGAAGCTGCTAAACAATTAAGTTTCCACAGCTCCCTGGGGGATTCCAAAGGTTTCCCCCCCACCCCCTGCCAACTGAAGAAATTCCTCCCCATCTCATGGTTGCTCCTTATTATGACATTGTGTCCCCTGATTGTAGAATCACCAGCCAGTGAAAACATCTGTTTCTATTCACCTTGTGGTACTGTGTAGGAATCCGGGTCACACCATCATGATAAGGCAGATGGCCCAATGTATAACCAGTATGAGAGGGTTTGAATAGGGGTCAAGTATTGCTATTAGTGACCAAGTGTCCAGAATGCTGTGCCTTCATATACAATAAGGTCAGAGAGCAAAATGCCTCAGGTCAGACACCTATTCAAATGTTGACCAGAACACACTGAGACATTTTCACGCAGGGTTCTGAATTGATCAATTAAATTTACAGGTAAGATATCAGCGACGTTACTGACCTTCGACTGGGATTGCAATTTTGCTCTGATTGGGTAAGTTGCTCTCTTTAAAATGAGTCAGCTCCTGCCAGGAAGATGAAGAAGTTCAAGGAAGTAAATTTTCACTTTCCTTTGTCAGCCCAGGAGGAGCATGGGCCATACAAGGAGAGAGGAGCAACCCCTGCACTCCCTCACTCCAGAGTCCATTCCTCTTCCCATCTGCAAAAACACTTTGTTCGAAGACCATGGCTGTTCTCCCAGAGCCCTGACCAACATTCATCGTCACTCGAAACAATGCCAGGTTAAATGGTGATTTTTCTCATTATTGTGTGGCCACTGTTTGTAAATTGGCTGTCACATTTGTCTACATAGCAACACTAACTGAGGCATTTTGGCACATTCTGAGGACACAAGATGTACTGTCTGAACGCAAGATTGTTCATTAATGTGACTGTGACAGTAAGTGTGAAAAGAAGCTTTGACAGACTGATATTAATCTCGTGAAATGAGTAAAAAGAGAAACAGTAAGTACTGGAAATACACAGCAGGGTCATTGATACTTGAAAAGATAAATGATCATTTCCCATTCTGACAAAACATTAATCTCTCTTGATCTTGTTCACTTGTTGATTTTTCTCCCTGATTTTTAATGTTTTCTGTAGTTCTTTTCCAAAAGGGAAATTTCATGTTCAGGCACATCTGAACACGCCATGGGAATTTTTCAGTCTATTTTTAATGGGATACTTTTCCAGAAATACCAATTCCTGTAAAGGAAATACCAAGGTAAAATAACAAGTAGTGACATCTCATCAACCGGCTCATAATAAAAGCTGGTAACACATTTCACCTCTCTGCTGCTTTCACAAGTAAAGCATGGTTCTTATTAAACATAACTAAAATACCACTACCAATAGTGGTTTGCTGAGGCCATGTTTGCTGTCAGTTTGAGTCACAGAGTCATAGATCTGTGCAGCACGGAAACAGACCCTTTGGTCCAACTCATCCGATATCCTAAATACCAAACATCTTCCTCACTATCCTGTCTACATGCAACTCCACCTTCAAGGAACTATGAGCCTGCCCTCCAAGGTCTCTTTTCTCGGCAACAGTCCCCAGGACTCTACTATTAAGTGTACGAGTTCTGCTCTGATTTGCCTTGCCAAAATGCAACACCTCACATTTATCTAAAATTAAACTCCATCTCCTCAGCCCATTGGCCCATCTGATCAAGGTCCCATTGTACTCTGAGATAACCTTCTTCAGTGTCCACTACACCACCAATTTTGGTGTCATCTGCAAACTTACTAACCATACCTCCTGCATTCACATCCAAATCGTTTATATAAATGACAAAAAGCAGAGGACCCAGCACCAATCCTTGTGGCACACAGCTGGTCACAGGCCTGCAGTCTGAAAAACAACCCTCCACCACCACCCTCTGTTTCCTATCTTCAATTTTGTATCCAGATGGCTAGCTCTCTATGGATTCCATGTGATCTAACCTTGCTAACCAGTCTACCATGTGGAACCTTGTTGAATGCCTTGCTGAAGTCCATATAGAAAATATTTTCAGCAAAATCTCTAATTTGTCCATTCATTGCCATTTTTGTGTTGACACCAAAGACCATGGGTTGGAGTTAATGTTGCCCCATCAATAGCATATATGAAGGTGAGAACAAGTAATATCCAGCACTCTTAAAGCTAACCTCTTATGTGACTCTTAATCCCTGTTAGACTGACTTTACAAACGCATGACATTTGATCTTGTTCACACTTCTATTTCCTGTTTGTTGGCTGGTCCTATCTGTTTGAAATTCAGAAAGTGGTGTTTTCGTGGTTGAGTTTTCTTTTGGATGTCTTTTTCATCACTGAGAACATAAAGATCCTGTCACTGCCACCAACACGACACAGAATGATACCAGAAGTACAAAACAAGCAAGAGTATTCAACCCAATTAACTTGTGTGGGCTTTCATGTCTTGGTACAGCACCTCAGGGCAGATATTTCAACCTTGAAGGAAATGCAGCAGACTTTCACCAGTAAGATACCGAGGCTAATAAGGTTCAGTTATGTGGATAGTTGCATAAACTAGGAATCTCTTCTCATGAATATAGATTAATAAAGGAAGGTTCTGATAAGGGCTTTTCAGATCATTACTTCTACGACAGACCACAACAAGAAGACACCAACACAGCCAGACACACTAATTACCCTACCGTACATCAGAGACATGTCAGAGATGACCACAAGACTACTCAGACTCCTTGGTATCAGGGTAGCCCACAAACCAACAACCACCCTGTGACAGCTACTAATGAACATAAAGGATCTCATATCCACAACCAATAAAACTAATGTAATATACAAAATACCATGCAAGGACTGTGAGAAACACTACATAGGCCAAACTGAAAGAAAAATGACAATAAGGATACATGAACATAAACTAGCCACCAAGAGACATGACCAAATTTCACTGGTCTCACTACACACAGACAAAGAAGGACATGAATTTGACTGTGACAACACATCCATAATAGCACAAGCCAAATAGAGTCATGCCAGGGAATTCCTGGAGCCTGGCATTCCAACAAGAACTCCGTCAACAACATATTGAACTGGACCCGATATACAAACCACTGAAAAACAGAACCAGAAGTGATACCAACCATCCCAGCAAACCTAGGCATATAAATAACAAGCAGGACAGAACACCAACGCTTCACCAGAGGCGCACTGACAATGTTACCTAGCAGGGTGACGAAACGTCTGCAATCAAACACACCGGCTTGGCGAGCAAATCTATAACATCATCCACAACCTGAGCTACAAATCTTCTCAAAAACTTTAAAGCTATTCCTTCTTGTTTGAACGGGGAGAATAATCTCATAATTTGGGCAAGGCCATTCAGCGATGATATCTGGAAATCTCTTTACAGAAAGGGTAGCAGAATTCTGAAACTCTCTTCCATAAAAGGCTGTTGCCAGTCTGGGAGTCACTTAAAAATTGATAGGCTTTTGCTGAGTGAAGGAATGAAAGGATATGGCGCTAGGCGTTAAAATATAAACAGACATGGTTTAATTGAGTGTCGCAATAGATTGGAGGAGTCAAATAGCCCTCTCCTGTTTCCTTGGTCTGGATTTTAAGCTGTCAATTGCTGGGAGCTAACCTGGCGTGGGGTTTGATCATCAGTGAAAACACAGGACTAAGTACAATGCATCAGTCAATTCCGCTTTAACCCAGCTATTGCATTACTGCGTATTTTTGGATATCCTGACGAAATCGCTTGAAAAAAACTGAAGACCACCTCTCCAAGGCAATTTAAACTCCAACATTTAAAGGGACCTCCTTTATATCTTCCCTGATGTGTCTTGCTGATGTGACAGAATGGAACAAACCAACCGAACGGAGCGCACACTTTCAAAGGCTGTGCTTTGTTTCAGTGATACTTCTCTGGGTGTGACACTGAGAGATGGAAGATGCCTGTCATTGGGACAAAGAAAGGGTGGCTGGAGTTTACCCATGGTCTGGGCAGCAGGAGCAAAGTGCCATGCCTATGAATTCAGTGCTCACTGTGTTTCAGTGGCCTGAGCAGGATAGGAAAGGTGAGTAACTTGGAACATTCGTGGGTCTCACTGGTGACACTCCTTACAGATTCCATTTGCCATTTTCTGAGTGGGTAAACTATTTTATCTGGTAACTCTGCTTCCAAGTATGAAGGCATCAGGAGGCTGAACACTTGCGGGACAAGGGCACCATTTCAGTTAACTGGGCTTCTTGCAAACACTAGCATAAAGATTTTGTTTTTGTTGTTGCACACGAGATGCACATTGATGGATAATTGGTGAATAATCCTGGGCAATCTGGGATGCATTAGTTGCCACACATGTGCAACCAACCAGCCAATGCTGCAAAATCAAGTGCCTGCTAACTCTGATGTCATCAGTGCCAAAGCTGCCTGTCATTGTGGGTGGAAGCCTGTGTTATGGATGTATGGCTGTTGCCTGGTGTGATACTTTCAGTGTCAGAGTCATTGTCTGGTATGACGGATAATTGGTTATATACAACCTGGATGTGTCATCTGTTTCAGTGTAGTATTTGACCATTGTTTGTGATAACATTGACCTGGGCTGTGCACAACATTGTTCAGGAACTCATATATTTGTACGAAGATCTCAGACTCTGACGCTTTGCCCTGGTTCAAATTGGCGTAATTATATGCCTATTGTGCATGCATTTGTACCATTGGATAACAGTATTTAAGGAGGTAGTGTGTGGATCTGTCTTCCAAATATGTGAGCTGCAAGACAGGGTTAACAATTGCTTTGAGGTGTAGCATGTTGATTTAACATGTCTATCTGAAAATCTCAGCAAGTAGCTTTTATTTTAATGGTCATGGCCTTCAATATAGTTGAAGGACTTCAATGCCACATTCAACAACTATTGCACTTGTGATATCTTTAACTTATGAAAAGAAATTTGGTGAAATGGTAAGTCACCAGATTGTGGCTGTATCCTCGGTGTAATAATTGGAACCAGATGGATGTTATTGACTGTGAGATCCTTAATTGGGTTTGTTAACTTGGGCCAATTGGGGAGCCCTGGATGACAGATATAAAGCAGGGATTCAGAGCCTTCTGACTCCAGGGGCTGACTCCGAGCTGGCTGTCCACAGCCAGTGTACTCTGCACATATAAATAAAGGGTAACTTGGTGACAGGATACTGGCCTCTGTGCAGTTATTTCACTTGGACATGCCAGAATCCTGCACCAGGGGTCGGAATGAATTTTGTGCGGAATATAGTCAAACATATCTTGATGTAGAGCTTGTGGAATAATCATTTGTTGCCTTTGAAAAATGCATTCCTACAAAGTCATAGTTCATTTCTGAATTCTGGAAAGAATGTGCTTATTCAGGGACATGCTGAATGTTTACAGGCATCGGGGAAGCAATGGCCTAGTGGTGTTATCATTAGACTATTAACACAGAAACTCAGTTAATGCTCAGTGGACCTGGTTTGAATCCCAACATGGTAGATGATGGGATTTGAATTTGATTTTTTTAAAAAATCTGCAATTACTAATCTACTGAAACCATTGCCAATTGTGGGAAAAATCCACCTGGCTCACTAATGTCTTTCAGGGAAAGGAAATCTGCTGCCCTCACCTGGTATGGCCTACATGTGACTCTCATGCTGCCTTCTGAAATAGCCTAGCAAGCCACTCAGTTCAAGGACAGCTGGGGAAGAGCAATAAATGTTAACCAACCTGCGATGCCCATGTCTCACGAGCGAATAAATAAAAATATGCTGATGATGATCATGTTGACCTATTGCAGTCGGTTAACAACAAACAGCTTGTTGAATTTGATCTACTCAGCTATGACCAAGATGAATGTGACTGATTTAGAAACTATCTTCTCATATGAATTTGATAACGTCCATTTGCAAATCTAGAGGAATATCTTTGTTCATATGAGGATTTGAAAGTTAGCCAAAAGTAGCTGGAATAATCATCCCTCTACCTGGTAAATACTTTGAAATATTACCATTAGATCTTCAAATACAGATAGGCTTATAATGGATGAATCTTTGCATGGTAGGAGATCAATGATAGAAGGTCCTGATGTATCAACAATGTAAAAGGGTTCAGGTGACCATTCCGAGGAGTCATAGTCACGTATGTGATAGAAAGTGCCAATGCAAAGGGTCAGACCCATTGCAAGCAGTTAGTTGTTTGGACTTGGACTGCACCACATTGCACCTGAATGCATCTTATGTCAGGTTCATAAAGTGGTAAGAGTTGCCTTTGCATAAGTGCCAATCTTGGCATAAAGTACATATTGTCCATTCCTTTATTGGGGCATGTCACTTGGATGGAAGTAAAGGCTTCAGCTTTTCTGATGGCAGATGTGGGATGTGTCAAATTGACCATGTGTACTGCCTGACTAGTGTCTAAAGGTTCAACATTATAGTTACCTCTTGGGTTTCATTGATGTGCTTGCTTGCCATGGATGGGAGTTGGAAACATCTTTGACATTGGGCTGGACTTTCTGAGGAGGAGCAATCTCTTCCGATTGCCACTCGACTCCTGTTTGTGCCATGAAATAACTTTGCATTTCTGAATGCAGATTCTGATCACTTCAAAAGCATGCAGCCATGATTTCACTCTGACAATTCCCACATAGTGCAAAAGAAAAACATTTCAGGTATCAGGTCCAGAGTGGGAGCTGAGTTATATTTGCGGGATGAAAAAGGGGGAAAGGCAGCAACATTGTCAGGATGATCATGAGCCTGAAGATCAGGTCATTGACTAGGAGGGCCTTCCCAGAGAGCATGATGGAATAGTACACTACAGACCCAAAAGGCCTCGGGTAACCTAACTGAAACCTGCTTCTAGAATGAATGAAACGGATTTGGACTATGTTTCAGATTCTATTGGTGAGATGGTAAGTGGCCTCTGATTTGAGCAAAGAACACATCAACACTGGAAGTTTTGCAGTCTTTCACCATTTATATTGCTGAAGCAATGTCTTGTTACTCACATGATTTCATGCTTGATATCTTCTGATGATCTCACTTTTAAAGATCTACACATTACAGCTCTTACTGACCTATAAGAAAGAAGCAACAGCCAATGGAAGGGTGCACCAACATTGTACTTGACTAAGTTTTAGTAGCTCTTAAGGCACTTGTCAGGTTTTTTTCTTTATTTGTTCACAGGATGAGGTCATCACTGGCTATGCCAGTATTTATTGCCCAGAGGGCAGTTGAAATTTAACCACAAGGCTGTGAATCTGGAATCACATGTAGGCCAGACCAGGTAAGGGTGGCATTTTCCTTCCCTAAAGGATACTAGAGAACCTGGTGAGTTTTTCATGACAATCAACTCACGGTTATCATGAGACTCTTAATTCCAGATATTTATTGAATTCAAATTCCATCATTTGCCGTGGAGGGAAATGAATCCGTGTCCCCAGAACATTACCGGGGTCTCTGGATTTACAGTCCAGTAATAATACCACTAGGTCATCCTAGCATTGAGAATTAAAGACTCTCATGAGAGCAAGGAGGTTGAGATGAATCTTGAGAAGTCTTCTTTTGATCCTTCCATCATCGGTATACTTCCAATGTTGCAGAGTGTGCGTTGGTTGCTAAGTTATCCTGGAATTTTTGCATTTCTTTTAGAATAGTGTTGAATCTGCAAGCAGTAGCATTTTCTGCAGCTTTTCTCAGCAGACCAGCGCATTATGAGATGGAGTAGATACATGAGCTGCCCATTGTACATCTCCCAGCCTTGAATGGTAGTGTGCTCCCTTGTAAAGTTGATGCATAGAACGAATCTTTTCTTCTAAAGATGAGTGGAATCATCACTGATTCCATACTCTCACATAGAAAGTGAGTATATGTGTGGAATGACATGAGGTTCAAGGGTTTTCGATGTCTAAGGCTTTCTCTAGTCACAGGTTCACAGAATCATAGAACTGTTACAGCACAGAAGGAGGCCATTTGGCCCAGTGTATCAGCACCAGCTCCTCAAATGAGTATCACTAACCAGTGACAATCTACTGTTTTTTCTCCCATAACATAGCATACTATTTTTAAATAATCATCCAGTGCCCTCTGGAATACCTCGGTTGAACCTGCCTCTACCATATGTCCAGGCAATGCGTTTCAGATTTTAATTACTCAACAGGTAAAACATTTTTTCGCACCTTTGATTCTTTCCCACATCACTTTAAATTAATGGCCTCTCATTCTTGTTCTTTTTTACAAGCAGGAACAGCTTCTCTCGATTTACTCGATCCAACCTGCTTGGGATTTTGAAAACTTCCATCAAATCTCTTCCCAGTCTTCTTCTCTCCAAGGAGAACAGTAGCCACTTCTTCAATCTATCCTGATAACTGAAGTTTCTCACTCCTGGAACCACTCTTGTAAATTGCTTCTGTAATTACTCCAATGCTTTCCCATAGCTGCACATAATATTCCACTGAGGCTTACCAAGTTTCTTTTACAAATCAAGGAGTTGTTCGCTGTAAGAGATGAAAACTACTTGACCATTACAACTTCATTCATTCTTGTGATGTCTGAAGATGCTGCTCATCTCTCTCATGGGTGCATCTTCACTAGGACTAACAGCAAAGATTACACTACATCAGATATTTTAACAGTGTAAATTAACATATATTTAGAACACAGAATATGGGAGTCAAGCATAGGAATGGGCCCTTCAGTCCACAATGTTGTGTCGAACATTACACCCAATTAAACTAATCCCTACTGCCCGCCCATATTTACAACAGTGAAAGGTTGTTTGCAATGATATTTCACCCATGCTCTCCATGCATCCTCAGTAAGGTTTCATCTTCCTCCCCCTTGTGCTATGTTTCTTCACTTTCTGCAGCAGGGGTGGAGAAAGCCTATTCTGTGGTGAGCCCTTTTGGCTGAAAGACTTGGGTGTTGTCCCCTGATCCTTTGGGTCTGGAGACCCCAAGAAAAAATGAGAGTTTCAAATCAGATGCAGCATCACATTCCTTGATTTGTACCGCTGCAGGCATTGGGATCATAGGCAGGGGAAAGTGGAGTACAGCACCTCCAGAGAGTTCTGGAAAGAAACATCTGGTTGATCTTTCTGTTGCTCTTCCTCCCTTTCTGTTGACACCACCCAACTCTGACTCCCTGGAATGACTTGTCTTCCTCTCGTCTTGCCACTGATACTGAGCTACAGGGATGGACGGTAGGTCCAACCATGGCACCAAAAACATTGGTGTACTCCTCCATCCTTTGTTCCAGCTCTCCATCTGCTTGACATTCCTGTGCCTGTCTCTGCTGTTTGACCTTGTCATTCATGACTGAGCACAGGGGCTTATCTTCTGCCTGGAATTGAGCAGGTGCCTTGCCTCCTGCAGTTCTTTCAATATTCTTTCTAGAGTGTTGTATTCTTGACCAGCTTGGAGAAGTGTCAGTAATGTGCTCACCAGACTGTGCACCCAAGTCAGATCTAGAACAAGTTCCCACTGAAGTGAAAATCTCTGAGCTTGTAGACGTGCAAGTGTAGGTCTTGCTGGCATATCCTCCGAGGATTCAATGGCTTCCTCTTCAAAGGGAGTGGTGGAGCTGAGAATCTCCAGCACTGGCCTTATTGTGGCAGCTTCAGTGGATGCTGCTCGTGCCTGTATAAGAAAGTGGGGGAACTTGTTGAAGAAGATGTATAAATGTTTATGTAAATGAAGAATGAGTTAGCACCAGCACACAATAAGGTAGGACAACTGGATCAGTTGCAAACTGAAATCTCTCCATCCTTACGTGAGCAATCATGCTCTTCTCCAGCCAGATCTAGGACATCCTCCTCATAGGGATAGATGGAACCTGATGCCTGTCAACTCCACTCTCCAATCACCAGACCCCACAAAATAAAACAGGTTTGGTCCTCTTGAACCAGTTAGGGGCCAGTTTTCCCTGCAATGAGACAAAGGAAGAATTGAGTATGATGTAAGTGAGTGGAAGAGCAGTTGGTGGCTCTTGCATGAGCAGGAAAGGTACTGAGATGTTCCCAGTGTGTGATGAGAGAGTGCACAAGCTAAATGTCTGGGAGGATGAGGTGGTGAAAGGTGTTGAATGGACATGATGCATGTAATACTGAGAGCTGTACCCCCAGGAGCCTTGGTGTAATGTATGTGCAGTGGCAGAATTAGATGAAGTAATCACCTGTGAGTGTAAGGGAGCAGTGGGAACATGGTGGTAATAAGCCTTGCCAAATGCAGAAGATCATTGACCTTCCTTCTATACAGATAGGAGCTCCCTTTAACCTAGGACACAGCACTGTCACTGACTGTAATCTGTGGCACGGCTGCCTGTGTCTGGTGAAATTGATTCCTGTGGGGGTCCATTGGGAAAATGACTTATCTTCCTCTTCAACAACACTTTCACATTCCTGTCCACAAAATCTGGAGGTACCTTGCCTTTCTTCTGGGCAGCAAATACCTGGGATCGTCAGTGATACTGTCATGGGAAAACCACAGTGTGAGGACCAGCTCCTGGCTTGCAGTGTTGAAAGTGGTGTGCATCTGGGCTTTAAATATGGTGCCAGAGGTGTGGATGGCAGAAGGTTGCATTTCCATCTCTATGGCAGATTCTGCAAGAAAGGCACCCAACTGCAAAAGACTGTGAGAAATGTCGCTCCAGCCTATGGTAAACCATGAATCTCACTCACCTACATATGAACTGCAAATGAGAAAATAGCACCTACAGGCTCCTGGACATTGCAATTCAGGTCAACTTTCCTCCACTTCACCTGTAATCCTGATCACACATGTTTCACCCATGCTAATATTCTGAATCCCCTTTTTCCCAAACCTGGCTTATTGTTTCATATATTCTTTTGTTGGATGTGGGCATTGCTGACTAGGCCAGCATTATTGTGTATCCCTAATTGCTTTTGAGAAGGTGACATCATACCACCTTCTTAAACTGCTGCAGCCTGTGTTCAGAAGGGAATTCCAGGGTTTTGACTCATGACAGTGAAAAAACAGCGACATAGTTCCCAGTCAGAATGGTGTGTGGCTTGGATGGAAACTTTTAGATGATGATATTTCCAGGTATCTGCTGCCCTTCTTCTTCTAGACCACAAGTCTGGGAATGGCTATCAAAGGAACCTTGGTGAGATGTGGCTGTGTATCTTGTAGACAGTACACACTGCTGCCACTGTGTGTCGGCATCATCCATTTTACAGTCAGTTGAATTAAGTCACATTACAAAGAGGCTGCTGTCCTATGATCCCACAACAATTCCTACTCGTTAATGCCTGTCCTCTCACTGAAAAGAATTGCTTTCCGTTCACTCTGACTCAGCCTTTCATAATTTAAAACTCTTCCATCACATCTTCCTTTATCTTGCGCTGTTCTCATGAAATGATCCTAATTATTCAGAACTCGAACACTGCAGATGCGGGAAATCTGAAACAAAAACAGAAAATGCTGAAACTACTCAGCATGTCCGGCAGCATTTGTCAAGAGAGTAACCGAGTTAACATTTCAGGGATAGTAGGAACTGCAGATGCTGGAGAATCTGAGACAACAAGGTGTAGAGCTGGATGAACACAGCAGGCCAAGCAGCATCAGAGGAGCAGGAAAGCTGAAGAAGGGTCTAGGTTTGAAACATCAGCTTTCCTGCTCCTCTGATACTGCTTGGCCTACAGTGTTCATCCAGCTCTATATCTTGTTACCTCAGATTCTCTAGCTTCT
>JAHRHZ010000025.1:18278903-18301297 GCA_024137785.1 Ginglymostoma cirratum | reverse complement strand
CTGTGAAGAGAAAACCAGAGTTAACGTTTCGGGTCCAGTGACCCTTCCTAAGAATGGGCTCCTCATGTTCTGAGGAAGGGTCACTGGACCCGAAGCGTTAGCCCTGATTTTTTCTTCATAGATGCTGCCAGACCTGCTGAGCTTTTCCAGCAACTTCTGTTTTTGAACCAAAGGGTTGGCAGGCATAATTAGTATTGAAATAAATATAACAAAGAACTATGTATGATGGATATCTGAAACAAAAACATAAATTGCCCAAAAGGCTCAGCAAGTGGAATGAACTGCCAGAGGAAGTGGTAGATGCAGGTAAGGCTACAACATTTGGACGAGTGCATGAATAGGAAAGGTTTTGAGTGATATGGGCCAAATGCAGGCAAGTGGGACTAGCTTGGTTTGGGAAGCTTGGTCAGGATAGATGACTTAGACCAAAGGGTCTGTTTCTGCGCCTAAGTCTGGCAGCATCTGTGAAGAGAAAACAGAGTTAATCTTTTCAAGCCTGGTGACCCTTTTGCAGTATTAATATTACTGCTGTTGTACGGTGAATTATTTTGTCTGCACTCGTCACTCTAATTTCGGTTGTTTTCTCCTCTGACACTGACAAGGTGGGGGTGAGTCAGCGGCTCTCTCAGAAACCGCCCTAAAGACTCAATTGGAAAGCTAATTTTGGAGAATGAAGAAGGTTGGATTAGAAAGAAGAGGGGCATGAAGAAACACATAAATTTCGACGCTCATTTTTATGAGCTGCACATTAGTCTCTTAATGTCACAACTAAAGTAGTCCAAGATTTTCCTTGTAATCGCCTCTTTTTAGAAAACAAAACTTGTATGACTGGAGACGATGGCATGTTATTACTTTATTTGAGTGAATAAGTGACCTCAAAAGTTAAACATCAAACCGCCAGATGAAGTGTGTCAAAGAACCTGAGTCTGAGCTGGGGGTAGATTTCTGGAATGCAGGGTGTGGGCCAATGCAACTTCCTTTTAACCAAAAATGGCATTTTTTTTCGCTGGGATTAACTCACCCGCGTAAATCGAAAAAAAAAATGAGCCTGGTTTCGTGCATGATTGCCATGCTGTGGTATGTGGCTGGTGTGAGGGTGGATTGAATGTTGCGCGACTTCCCCTGACCAGCCCAGGATCCTCATGCACCGAGATGCGGTTGTAGGTGTTGTCTTGATTTTGCGTCAGCTCTATAAATAAGGGAAAGCGCCAGGAGCTCAGACACAAAGCAGAGTGTCTGCAGAGAGCTTTGCTTCTCCATGCAAATATCACAGCAACGCAGGATTTAGTGTGCAGAATAGACCCTACACCAGCAAAAAAAAATGGGCTGCAGTTTGAAAGGATTATTTACCCTGGCCACGGCTCTTATTTTGTTCGAAAATGGTACGTGTTTATAAATAAAATGACTCAGTATAAAGTTTAGATATGTAGCGCTGATGTTCTTCGCAATGTATCCTTGTTGCGCTGTAACCTATAGGATTCGGCTGCATGTTTTCAGATTTATGCATGATTCTGTGGTCATTCTACTTCTCCCACCGTCTCTGTGACGGGTTTTGATTGCACAGCATTGCAGGGGTTTGTATTGACCATAAGTACCAGCTCCGGGCACACGCTTTGAATGTAGGCAGGCACTGGTATAAATCACTGACACTGTCAATACTGTATTGTGCTGCTTGTTTCTGGGATCTCACTGCATGACCTGAAACCGCAGTGACGGAAATGGGGAATGGTAGATATTTCGGTAAATTGCTCTCTGATTAGTTTCGTTTTATATATTTGTTAGAAGTAAGACTCCTAACGAGGTGCTGGTGTCCCCGAGTTTATTTTCAAGCAATCATTTCCTTAACAGGATAATGTACTTTGCAAAAACAGAATTCATCCCCTGAATTCATCGTTGAATCGTCGTCCTCCGTCGCTGTTGCTAGGGGTTTTAGCTCTTTCCAAATCTGCTAAATCCAAAAATCAGATCAGCAGGGCATGATGATGCAAAATAAATTGAAAAAGTGCAGATTCAGAGAGACAATCAATTATTTGAATTTGGTTGTAATTTATGTAATAATTGCAGTCTGCATAGTGCAAACAACAGGGCAGGTTTGCCAGGGGAGGCAGAGAAATCCTCTGTTTGAATTCTGTAGGTGTTTCTGTTGGTTAACATGTCACCTTTTTGGTGGTCTAGGTTGTGGCTTCCGCTTGCCAGGGTCCAGTGAAGCCAGCAGTCCGTATCTGAGGAGAGAGAAGCGCTGCTCGTGTAATAACCTGAGAGACAAAGAGTGCATCTACTTCTGCCACAAGGACATTATCTGGGTGAATACACCAGGGTGAGTAAAGCAGAAATCTGGAATCCCAAATAGAAAACCAGCAAATGCTGGACAACAGTGAAGAGGCAAGGATAGTGCTAATGTTTCACGTTCATGACCCTTCATCAGAACTGGGACAAGCTAAAGATACAGGTAAACAGAAATCCCACCGGAGGCTAAGGCAGCCCTGGTTAAAGAAAAGGTGGCAGTGATCAGACATCAAAACTAAAGCAAATTCACTGTCTCACTTCTAGAAGTGTCAGCTTGGAGCGCAGCTTTTCTTTCTGGTAGTGATTTCTGATACGCACTGACTATCCATCCAATGTTGATTGGCAGCATTTACAGTTACCACTGCTACTTTGGAGATGGGGCAGCTTGTGACCTCAAATATGACCTCTGTGACCCCATCACAGACCCCACTTTGGAAACCCCTTGCTTGAGTACCTTCCTGGAAATGGCCAGATCATTAACTTGCAGTTCTGACAAGAAGTCACCAACTTGAAATATTCACTGGGGTCTCACTCTGCGGACTCTGCCTGACCTGTCGAGTCTTCCAGCATTTTAAGTGAGCCTCAGAACAAGTCTTCAATAATTGGAATTACCTCCTGCATTACCATTTCACCTCACAAGATGTAAATCAAAAACTAATCCATTGTGGGTGCCGTGAGATGAGATAAGGTGCTATCTTGAGGTGCCAGTTAATCTTCATACTTTGTTATGCTTTATTTATGCATTTGGGTGTGCAATAACTTTATTCTGGACCCACCCAACATTGAAATAGGGCTTGTTGCAAAAAGCATGACAAGTGCTGTTGTTGGTTAAAGAGCACTTGAAATACAAGTCAATGTGTAAACTGGATTTAACGTACTACCAAAAGTTGGAGATTGCCATATCCTCACCCATTCCAATTTCTGTAGCTATCACCAACTTTCCAGGATCTTTGTGACCCTGCAGTTCCAGATTATTTGTCACGTCATTGGTGTCTGTGCTTTGATTCCATTCCTAAATCTCCTTCCTCATTAACCTCTCTGCTCCTTTGTACTACTATTTAAATCTTACCTCTTTGGCTGAGCTTTTGGTCATCTATCCTAATATTTCTTTCTCTGGATCAGTAGCAGTTGTCTAATTTATGCTGCTGTGTAGTGCCTTGGCATGTCTCAATATGTTAAGGATGTTTCGTACCTTGAAAGTGCTATATTTGTGTTCTTGTGGTATTAACATTGCCCAGTTAATAATGGACTCAGCTCTACATTTCTGTGATCTCCAGCATTTTGAATTTTGAGCATTTGCATATTTCTTTATCTCTTTAAATGTGCAGCCAAGTTGGTGCTAATAAGTAATTACATTCTATTTTTAAAATACCCAAAATAAACATAATTAGGGCAGACAGCCCATAAGGGGCACTGTAACAAAAATCAGATCACAAAAGAAAGTTATGAATTTAAATTAAAATATAATTATGTAGGGTGATAATGCACACCAGCCCTAGCAATTATATTCCAGAATCACAAATCAGCATCATTAATTTGAAGAGGACAAAATGCTGACTGTAGCAATTTGGTTATTGTATATAAAGTTGGCATGTGTTGTCAAATATTGTTAAACAATGACATCCTTCAAACCAATTATTGCAAAACCTGTAAACACCAATAAACTTGCCTACAGATTTTGAATTTTCCTTAATGATGGGTCTTTGTGTGTGTTATGATGCCATAAATATTTTCTTTGGTAATCACAGGTATCTGTTTTCTCAACAGGAAAACCACACCTTACGGCTTAGGAAGTCCAGCAACACGCCGCAAAAGGTCAACTCCAAGGTGCGAATGTGCAAATTCCAAGGACAGAATGTGTTCTGAGTTTTGCCACTTGGACAGCTTGTAAGTTATCAAGATTATTTAGTGCATTGTAGGGGATTTTAACTATTTTGTATACGGCTTCAAACCTGTAACCAAATAGTCAGCAAGCTCAGTGTAGTAACACAATATATTACAAAGTGGCCCAAGTTAGACATGCCTTTCCATTATGACAAACTGAACAATCTACAGTGGACACCAGAAGCTTCATGCCAGTGACAATGCTGGCAAAGGAAATTGGAAAGCAAGCTTAATCTCACTGAAAAGGCCATTTCTACTCACTGTTTCTCAGTCTTAAAAGACTGCAAACATAATCTTTGAACAACACCTTCAGTTACATTATGTGCCCATTGTGTCAGGGAATGACAAGACGTAGAAATGACAGCCATGTCCTAGTGGGTCACGCTGTCGTTTCTGAATCATGTACATCACACTCCAGTGATGTGATGCCACAATCCAAGTTGAACCTCCAATGCAGTTTTTTCTTCCGGGGGTGGGGGTGCAGCACTATCAGAGGTATCACCTTTTGAATTGGATATTTGAAAGAGGTCCTGTTTGCTTTCTCAGATGGACGTCCTGCAGCATTATTTCAGAAAGGAGCTGGGGTGTTTTCCCCAAGGTTCTGGCCAATGTCTGTTCCTCAACCAGTATCAGTAAAACAGATTATCTGGTCATTTATCTTTACTGTTGTCTGCAAATTGGCTGCTAATTTTCCTACATTACACCAATTACCCTGCTGCAGGAGTCTCAGAAGCACTTTGCTGAGCAGTATTTTGAAGTCATGGAAGGCTTGTATGCAAATATAAGTCCTTTGAAAATATCTTTAAAAAGTATTCAAAACAATTAAGATGTTGTGGAAGCTGGAAGTCAGAAGTACAAAAACAGAATCGTGGCCATGCAGAGCAAGTTGATAAGTATCTGAGAAAGGAAATAGGTTCATCTTTCAGGTCTAGCCTATAAAAGGTGTTGATGCAGGGATCATACCTGAAATGATCAGGTGCCGAACAACATTTTTTGTTTTACTTTTAATGTTTGTGGTCGTATGTTTGTTACACGGTAAACCTGTTACACAAGTATGCACTTTTTGAGATGGAAATGAAGACAAAGGAACAATTATTTTCAAAACTGTAGAGAAATGCATGGTTTAATGGTAATTGACATGCAGGTCAAGGTGAAATTCAATAGCGATGTTGAAAATTGTAAAGGATTTTGAAAGAGATGCTCGGGACAATCAGTTTCTAAAGGCATGGGAGTTGGCAACCAGAGAACATGGATTTAAAATAATTGGCAAAAAGCCAGGGAGGGGAGATGGAGAGAATTTTGTTTTATGCAGCTAGTTGTTATGATCTGACGTGCAGATTCCATAATAAATTTTAAAGGAAATTGAATCTTTACTTAAAATGGGGGAAGATATTGCCAATCTATGATGAAAGAGCAAGGTAGTGGAATAATTGGGACTTTTTCAGGGAGTTGGCACAGAAGGCTGAATGGCCTCCTGTGCTTCACAATTCTATGCCAAAAGCGTTATAAACTTAACAGGGTCAGTCTGCAGTCCCTTTGATGCTAATATCTAAAAGAAGTGTGAAACATCTTGACTCGCATTAGGAACTGGATTGTCAGCTAATACATTCTACTAAAATGTTACATTTAGAAAATGAATTTTATTTTTTGTTTTCATTTTTCAGGAGAGACAACAGTGTCCAACAGCAAACTGGAAGTACAAGTACACAACACCAAACCCCACCCCAACACCAAACCATAAGCTCCAGTACAACGCAACAACAGAGAACTGGAAATTCTCAACTGTTACAGATTTTAAGGTAAATTTTATTCACAAAAAGATACGTGAAAGTTCAATTCCTTCTTGTTAATCGACCACGAACTGGGGGTAGTGCTTGCAATATTGCACATCCCTGAATCCCCCAGAAAAGGTACTGGTGGACTTACTTCATAGATCTTGACTTCTTTGTAATCCCTTAATATAATGCAACACTCGGCCACTTTAGCCGACAGTTAAGTGTCCACCACTTATGTGTAGGGTAAGGAACAAAAGTGAAGAATATCAAGAACATGTTTATAGATTAGAATAAAAGTAATTTTTTAAAAATTCTTTTATAGACAAATTGCATCATCAAACATCCAGACTGTTCAAAGAAAACACTTCTTGAAAGCTCGGAATGAACTATATCGAGAAAGAAGGAGATGAGCTGTCCAAAGCATGTTCACTCTTTTCCTCAGAGAAGGTGCCATCTTTAGCTTCTTCCATTGATGGCGCATGAGATGCCTGGAGAGGACGAGAAGATGGATAGAGGGATCAGATGCACACCACAAGTATTAGCCAGCTGCTGTCAAACACTGATGGCTTATTTGTTGGACTATACAAGAAGCAGAAATGGGGAGAGAGACATGGAGATCAAGGAAGGAAGCTGAGCCTGAATGCTCTTAAGGATTTTGTCAGAAGCCTTGCATTTTTTTAAGTGCTTTGAATTGAACAGAGCAATCATACAATCTGTTATATTCACAAGGCAGTAAAAAGGGGGAGAAAAAAAAAACTAGTTGTATAATACATCTACCTCCACGATGTGATAATTAGTCATCTTCGGGCATCTTCAGTGAACTGGACACAAAATGATAGCTGTCATCAGGACATAGGATCTCCAACAAGTACCAGACCCAAAAAACATACAAGTGTTGAAGCTGAATGTGTGATATAAAATAGCCCTGCAATTACCTCAACTCCTGATGTAAGGGACCTCTATGCAGATCCATAACCAGTGAATGAATCACTGCGTTCTTTCTTACTCTTGCTTAATATAAAGCGGAGGAAGTATTTTTTGCCTGTTGTTTTTCAGTCTGCATTTTCATAAGTAAATAGGTTCAATAGATGTTTTTATGCGTATTGACCAACTAGGTGATGGCGCATCTTGCAGAGACAGACACATGGATGTGCAAGAACACTGGTCATAGTGACAATGTTAAAAATGACTGAAGCGCACTACAGACAACCTGCCAATGCTCACCAGCCATGTTCATTCATAGCCACTTGGCTATAATATTAGAAGGCAACTGGAACCCATGGACATGTATACCAACAAGAGGCAGAGTATGCAGGAGATAAAGGGAGAAAAATAGTTGAAGGATAACCACGTGGAATTGTTAAAATTGGAATGCCAAGCTCTATGTTTTGGTACTTTAGCATATGGCAAATCAAATACCAGTCATTTATTTAATTAATTTGCTTTTAACCATTGATCAATAGTGAGTACTAGTAATAACAAACAAATGCTTATTTTGTTAATCTGATATTCCTCTATCCATTATTTTAACACCCATTAACTTTCCATAAATTACAGAAATGAAATGCCATTTGAAAGTAGTGTATTTGTTTGCAGTTATCACATGTGGTTGCTTCTAGGTGGCCATTTGTCCTATTACATCTCCTGAAAATCCCCTCAACTTTAACCTTTTTGCTGTCAGCGTTCTGGCTTTCATGTATTTATGATGAGGTTAGAATTAAATCCATCACATCCATATCCATGTATAGCTTTTCATTCTATGTACAAGGAAGAAGAGTAGGCCACTGGATCTGCCATTCAATAAGCTCACAGCTGATCTGATTTTAACCAGAACTCTATATTCCTGCATATCCTTGATAATCTTTAATCATGAACCTATCGACCTCTGCCTTAAATACGTTTAATCCATACCCTTTTGAGGAAAGGAATTCCAATGACTCTGAACTGTTTGAGAGAAAAGAACATCAACAGACTTTAATATTCAACCATTTTCAGTCTGTTTCTGCATAACCCTTTTCCATATTAAGTATAGGGGGAGGAAGCATAGGCAATATTGAACACTACAGTCTAACCATTTCATTAGGATCACACCTGCCTGCTGTGTTTAATTGTTTGATTTATAACACAAAGGGTTCTTGTTTCAAAGCTTACTGAGGTAGCAAGGGCTGAGGGACTTAACAGGAACCATATCACATTTAGGGTCTTGTGTTATTTTATGTCATGCACACCATGCAGAGTGGGTAATTGGCCTGTATATCCATGTGAGGGGTCAATTTAAAAGACTATTGTACAATGCTGTTTAAGACAACTGTTAATTTATTATTAACGATCTGTTATATACAGTGATAAGCTGACCCACATTTCAGAGATTAAATAATTCTAATCAATATTTAATTAATTTATGATTAACTGTAAATTATTGTAATTCAGTGTACTTTGGAACTATTGTGATTATTTTATGATATAAAACATCTAATGGAAATAAATATATTTGTTATCATTAATAAGTATTTATGAATGTAATTCTTTTAAAAATGGTACTTCCTGGAACTGCAGAAAATTGATACTGGATCTCAGTCCACCTTATGTGCAGTGGTTCCTTCTGGAAGGTGGCAGACAAGAATAGGAGCTGGCTCAGTCTGGTGCCTTTCCCTCTTGAATAGTCTGCTGTCCCTCATGTTTGGATATGAGAAGTAGTCAACTTGCATTAGTTAGTACAAGGTGCTGGGTGCCTGTACAGTAATGTCCAACAGAACTAGCATTTTCTGGAGGTGGGGAGAAAATGGACAGCCATGGGAAGGGCAAAGAAATAACAAAGAAAAACGTTGCATTTATAGACCATGATTCCGAAGCTCAGAGGTTGCGCAGTAGCTCAGTGGTTAGCACTGCTGCCTCACAGCACCAGGGACCTGGGTTTGATTTCAGCTTTGGGTGACTATCTGTGTGGAGTTGCACATTCTCCCAGTTCTAAGGAAGGGTCACTGGACCCGAAGCGTTAACTCTGATTTTTTTCTTCATAGGTGCTGCCAGACCTGCTGAACTTTTCCAGCAACTTCTGTTTGTGTTCCTGATTTTTAGCATCCGCAATTCTTTCAGTTTTTATTATGTCACAGTGCAGCCTCTTCAGTATTACATGGGAATGTAAAGCCAGCCTGTTTAGGCATGTTACGACACACTGCTAGGGCAGCTGAGATTTTCTTTAGGCTGCCTGGATAAGATGTAGATACAGTGTCATTGTGCCACATTTAAGTTTAGATTTTGTGCTAAAACGTCTTGAATGGGACTTGAGTCCATAACCTCAGAGGCAGGAATGCTACCTCCTAATTCAGACTGACACTTGGCAATGTTAATATATCAAGAAGAAAAGGATTGGATTATTATATTGGAGCGTTCACAATTACCTGACACCCAAAGCTCTTACAATGCTGATTGAGGGATAAATATTGGCCAGGACACTGGTTAATTTCCCTGCTTTTCTATAAAATAGTACTCTTTAAATTCCATTGTTATTTTAACGTACTTTTAATTAGCCTACACAACATGTTATGTCAAATTGTGCAACAGGTGGGACTTCAATCTGGACCTTCTGGTCCAAAGGCGGGAATGTTAGCATTGCCACTCAAGAGACCTTTTTAGAGAGTCATAGCGATATACATCACAGAAACACACCCTTCGATCCAACTCGTCCATGCTGCCTAGATATCCCAATTAAATCTAGTCCCATTTGCTAGCATTTGGCCCATATCCCTCTAAACCCTTCCTATTCATATACCCATCCAAATTACTTTTAAACGTTGTAATTGTACTAGTCTTCTCCACTTACCCTGGCAGCTCATTCCATACACATGCCATCCTCTGTGTGAAAGAGTTGCCCCATAAGTTCCTTTAAACCGTTCCCTTTCACTTTAAACCTATACCCTTTAGTTTTGGACTACCTCACCCTGGGAAAACTCCTTATCTATTTACCCTATCTATGCCCCTCATGATTTTAGAAACCTCTATAACGTCACCCCTCAGCTTCCAACATTCCAGGGAAAATACCTCAGCCTATTCAGCCTCTCCCTATTGCTCAAACCTTCCAACCCTGGCAACATCCTTGTAAAGCTTTTCTGAGCCCTTTCAAGTTTCACAATATCCTTCCCATAGCAGGAAGACTAGATTTGCACATAGCATTCCAAAAGTGGCCTAACCAATGTCCTGTACAGCCACAATATGACCTCCCAACTCCTACGCTCAATGAACTGACAAATACAGGCAAGCATACCATTCGCCTTCTTCACTATCCTGTCTTCCGGAGTTCACTAACAAGTGTATGACAGTAATGACTGCAATCACAGTGTAATACATATATTTTTATATCAACATGCTCAGACTGTCTCAGTAATACACGCTTTCTTTTCCATTTCACCAGAATTATGCTTCTTGTTCTACTGTTGTTTGCAGGCATTTACAGAAAAGCATTTTAGCTAGAACTAAAATGTCCAGTTCAAGAGATTTTCATGAGGTTGATGTTCGTTTAAATAATTGTGATTGGGAGGACGAAAACTACGCGAGGCTTTCTGATCCTCCACCGCTCCAAGCAACATAGAAAGCTGTGATCTAAAATTCTCTTGAATGACCATCATAGAATATCATTGAATCCCTACTGGGTAGAAACAGGCCATTCAGCCCAACATGTCCACACCGACTCTCCGAAGAGCATCCACCAGACTCAGCCCCCTACTCTATCCCTGCAACCCGGTATTTCCCATGGCTAATCCACCTAACCTACACATCCCTGGACACTATGGGCAATTTAGCATGGCCAGTCTGCCTAACCTGCACATCTTTGGACTGTAGGAGGAAACTGGAGCACCCGGAGGAAACCCACTCAGACACGAGGAGAATGTGCAAACTCCACACAGAAAATCAACCGAGGCCGGAATTGAACCCAGGTCCCTAGGGCTGTGAGGCAGCATTGATAACCTCTGAGCCTCCATGACGCCCCAATGTTTTGCATATTCATGATAAAAACATTCCAAAGGGAATAAAACCTCTTTGATTGACAGTCAAGAATCATCCGATCAGATTGGCTGTGGAGTGCTAGGTAGAAATCCATGTCCGGTAACCAATGCATGAGCGGAACTATTGGAAGCAGAAGGTCATGTGATGGCATGCAACCAACCATCCAATCAGAGGTTCCAATTCTCATTGTGCTGTGGATTCCTCAATGCCAATATGTTTGCACCGAGGGAGTGCCTTCTGTATATAATAGCAGATAATCGATTCTCTTTCGGACAATAGAATATTTTGTCTCAGCAAATTAAGTACAATTTTCTGGTTTAACGAAACCAGTTCTTGAAATTGACCATTTATATATTTAATCTACTTTCAACATTTGCTAAGGCAAAACCTATAGGAACATACCATAGTGGAATTTATAACTTGTTTTAAGTGGATTTGTGTATCTATGCAGAAAATTTAAGCTTCAAAAACAGAACCTAGCATGGGCAAGGTCATATTTTCATTTCTTCAAGAAACTCAGGGAAGTAGAAGCCTCTAGTACAAGATACAAACAAAAAATGGGGAAGGAACCCAGGCCTTTGAGTTTAGACCTGATAATTGACATGTCAGTATTGCTAATCGCTGCTAATATTTTCTCATTGAAACTGCTATCTAGCTTCCATTGATAGAAATTTACCTCTGAGTCAAAGCATTGAGAATGTCGTCCAGAAAAGGATGAAAAAACACAGCAATTCTGGCAGCATTTGTGGAGAGAAAGCAGACTTAACGTTTTGGATCCAGTGAATCTTCTTCAGGACTGATTGTAGCTAGGAAAAGGTTCGTATTTATGCTGAAGATGGAATGGGGAGGTGGGGAGGAATAAATGATAGAATGGAGATGGAGCTCAGAGAGAGAGAACAACAGTTGAACAGGCAATGGAATGGATACTGGTCAGCCTGGGAGAATCAAGAGCTGCTAATGGGGACTATTAGTGGCTGAAAATGGGATGGTTGTGGTAGCAGCGCATGTGATGACAAGGCTGTTGTGTAGGTAAGGGCATGGGAGAAGGTGCTCAGGCTCTAAAATTATTGAGCTCAATATTGATTCCTGAAGGCTGTGTAGTCCCCAAGTGGAAAATGAGGTGCTGTTCTTCCAGCTTGCACTGAACTATGTTGGAGCACTGCAGCAAGCCTGAAACAGAGATGTTGGCCAGCCAACATAGTGGTGTGTTGAAGTGGCAAACAACTGGAAGCTCAGGGTAATTTTTGCAGACAGAACGTAGGCTTTCCACAAAGTGGGTGACCAGTCTGTGTTTTGTCTTCCCATTGTAAAGGAGACCACATTGTGAGCAGCAAATACAGGAGACCACATTGAGTGAAGTGCAGGTAAATCACTGCTTCATCTGGAAAGTGTGTCTTGGGCCTTGGATAGTGAGGATCAAGGAAGTAAATGGGCAGGAGTCTGTGTCAGGACAGGTGCCCAGTCTGTGTGCTCAGTTGCATTTGTAAATTTCCATTTGGTTGGTTTTTCTGGGTGATGTTTATCCCTCATCCAACATTTATCTCCTGGCCAACATTATCAAAAATGGACCAACTGGTCATTTTTCTCATTACTGTTATTTGGATCTTTCTGTGCAAAATTGCCTGCTGTGTCTGCCTTCAAAACATTGACAGCCTAAAAATAATTAAGTGCCTTTGAAAGATGGTAGGACATTGGATCACAAGGAAGTGAAAATACTTTAAATAAAATCAATGTCTTATTTTGAGGGAACAGATTGCACTTAAATAGGGACAAGGAAATGAAATAATAATGTTTAGGAGTTTAATCAAGTTCCCTTCAAAAGTTAAATAAAAAACATGAAGAGTATAATTGCAACTCTGAAATCATCTGATACAGATGATTGTTGAACTGTTCCAATAAGATTTTACTGATAGTGTAACTAATAATTGATGTTTAATTGCACCATATTTAGCTACTACAATCAGTTTGGGAGATGACCTGATCAAAAGCATCAAGAAAAAAAGAATTGTAAATAAGCTATTTTTCCACTGCTGAGTAGTTACCTATGGACACTAATTTAAATCAATCTGGAAAAGAATAAAAAGGGAGCCAACAAAACACACCTTCACAGAGAGGATGGTTGTAGCAGGAAATCCATTTCATACATTTAGGGGAGTTATCTGGAAAAGTAATATTAAAAGGGAAGGTGAGCAAATAGGAAAGTAGGATCACATCAGTCCAGAAACAAAAAAAGAACATTGGCACAGATTTAATAAGATGATAATTTCAATACAACCTACTTTTTTATAAAAGTTCCTCCTCTCAAACCAACTTCTCTTTTGAGATTTTCTAGTGTAAAAGTCAACGGAAATTTAATTAATTCAAGTTTCAAGGTTTAAACCTTTGTTGTTGTCTGAGCTTTACTCCAAAGATCACAATTTTCCACCTGTGATGGGCTTTATGGGTGAACTGCAACATTTTTCTTGCGGCAAATCAGGTACCCTAGGTGGAGATGAAGTTATCAGAGTATGTCTAGCAATAGCGCCAGCCCCTTAATAAAACTGGCAAGTTTGGATACATCGGCTAAGTCCCAATTCTTCGGCCACTCAAATCAGTCGAAAGATCTGACTCAATTGAAATTGATTTTTGATTGAATTGATCTCTGCCTGAGGGAGCCCCAGGTGGACATGTGCTTTTTGTGATTTAGAAATTTGATGACGTGGGTCCTTGTCAAGAAAGTCATAATAAAACAGAAGAAAATAATTTCATATTATCACATGGTGTACTTTGTAAGAAAAGTAAATAATTAGCTTGTGTTTGCTTAATAAGGAGCTTTTGATTCTAAAATAATTCCTAAAATATGCAAAACTTAACCCATCGCGCAAACTATCTCATTGGTCCCCTTAGATGGGAAAGATTTGCAATTACACTGCACCTTTCACAATTTCAGGATTTCACAAAGTGCTTTTCAGCCAATGAAGTTAACTTTAGAAGGATAGTCACTGCTGTAGTGTAGGAAACACAGCATCAGTTTTCACAATCAAAATCTCACAACCAGCAATGAGATAATGAGACCTTCTTATTTGTTTTTGGGCTGGGGCACGTGTGTGTGTGTGTGTGTGTGTGTGCGCACGCACGTACGCACGCACGTGCGCGTGCATGCATATGCTTGTGCTTGTGGAGATAAATATTGTCTAAGATGCAAGACTCTGCTGCTTCACTTAATTAAGGGCAGAGGATTCTGACAGGGCAGGATGCCTTAGTTCAGTGTCACGTCCAAAGAAATGGCTTTTCTGACAGAACTCTCCCCATACTGTATTGAAGCCTGTGGAAGTGGACTCAAATGCTTCTTACTCCAAGGCAAGAATATTGCAAAGCCAAAGCTGGTAACTTGACTGATGGTCAATAATGTCATTAGAATACAGTCTAAACTCGCAGACTCTGCATCTAATTCTAGATTAAGTTATTGTGCCTTCTTGTAAACAAAATACTGGAAAGTCACGAGGAACAATATCACATTTTCTTCATTCCAGACAATATTTGAAAAGTCTATATATGGTGACTTGTTGCAACATGCTTGTGGTTGTTCAGACTGATATCACTGGCATTTATGTTAACCACTTTTATTTATTCAACACTACTTTTCTCCATTTGTATTTGATTTATTGTTCGTATTTTCTCAGTTTGTTTTAGTTACATTGCTACGAAGGAATTTCTCCCTGCTCCTTCTAACAGACTTTTAAACTCAAAGGTTCAAATTGTTATCATCAAGGCATGACTTAATTCATTATTATGAGATTCTATTTGTTCTATTTTTATAGAAGTTGATATTGAACAGGATAAATTTATCCAAAACTTCCATTAGCCTCTGTACCATTCAGTACTAATTCTTCATCTGGTTGATTGAGGATATAACACAGTAGGTTGCAAGGTTCACACAAGTCACAGATTCCCCTGTAGAGGGGGCCATTCAGAAATAATTCTCATTTAATAAGTTCCAGTGCAAGATACACTGCAATAATTCACCATCTCCCAAACTTGCAACATCAATTACCTAAGAGGATGAGAACACCAGATGCATGGTAACACTACTGTGTGAAAGTTACCATCTAAGCTACACAGCATCCTAATTTGGAACTATATCATTATTCCTACGCTGATGAAAAATCAAAATTCTGGAACTCCCATCCTAAAAGCAACGGTTCAAGAAGGCACATCTCACCAGCTTCTTCAGGGCAATTAGGAATAGGTAATAAATGCTGGCCTAGCCAATGAAATCCACAACTCACAAAAAAAGTTTAAAAAATACTGCAACAGATCTATGCACAAATATAAATGCAGGGAATGGCTAGCTGTTAGTTACATTACGTAGTTCAATCTGTTGGTAAGTTTTGGCCACTATTCCTCCACTGGCCAATAACAGGTCATTATATTTAATATTATGGAACATTGATTGTTGTATTTGTCTATGTAACTATAGTGATTGCACATCAAAAGCAAACTACTGGTTAGAAAGCATTCCAGAATGTCAAGAGGACTCAATCTGATGCTACATAAAAGCAAAATGTTTTGTAGAGGTTTTCCACCAGGGAATGCAGATTACAGGACAGCTGACTGCTGCCCCAAAGGAAAGGACATGCCTTTGTGTAGCAACTTACAAGGCACACTTTGAAGTGCTTTGGAGACTAATGGTCACTTTTTGGAGTTCTGTTAAGCCTGTTACATGTGCAAATGTCAATTAATTGCATACATTAAGGAAGTTGAAACAATGAGTGAGATGGATAACTTTTTGCTGATGTTGGCAGTTCAGGTAGAGCTATTGGTTGAGAGACCAGGAGAGTTCATTACTATTTAAATGTTATGATAAAATAATGAGCACCCACCTGAACAGCCAGATGGCCCTTGATTTAATTTTGTAAAGATGGTGCTTTTTGATTTCTGTGCTTTTTTAAAGTTGCGGACTGATACTTATGGCAGGTATAGTGTAAATAGCTGTTTGAGCAAGCAGTAAATGAAGTAGTTGCAGATGAATTGAAGCCAAGGGCATGTACAAATGCAGCTAGGTGGCAGCAAGAAGCCCATAGACTAGTGACCAGTTATCAATGACAAAGGGCTTTTGACTGCCAACAACTGTGTGATTGGTTCTCAGGGAAATGAACAGCCAGGAGCTGGAAACAAGATACGGAGAAGTGTTTTGATCTCGACCAGTAAAGAAGCTGTCTCTCTACAGTCTGCTGTCAAAAATAATTTTAAACCTGAGGGAAACCAGTTCATATTTCGTCCAGCAGTTGTTGAAAGTTACGACTTTTAGCTGACAAGTCAGCGACCCATTATAAGCAAAACCAACCACAATGCGCCTCTTGCAAGCCACTGGAAGAATCTGGAGAATGGCGACGAACAGTAATGTTCTGACCAGCATTAGAATCATAAGGATCATCTCAGCAATCCATGAATAGGAACCACTCTGCTGCCTTTCAGCTTATCTTTGCCCACAACATATTTATCCCTGTGTGTTTGTATTTGGGTGTGATAGGTTTCTATAAGGGGAGTAGAGTTTTAATTAGAAGTGTTATATGCAACTTATCCGTAGCTGGAGTATAATGACCAATAATAAATATTAACTCCTATTAAATACAGAAATATGGTCCATACTCACCATCAGCCTGGATCTGAAAATCAGATAAATTGGAGAGTGTGGTTTGTATTTCTTCTCAAATTTTCAATTTTTTAGTGACTCTGGGAATAGCAAGACTTGATTTCCAGCGTGCTACCCGAGTGAGCCATAGCAATATTTCAAACAAAATACATTAGTCTGACAGCAATGCAGCTTTCAATCAGTACTTCACTGATGTGTTATCCAGATTACATGTTTGAATCCTGAAATGAGCCAAGGTGAGACTCTCGGTTTGCCCTGTTAAGTGACTAAATGGTGAAAAATAAAAATGTCTGTCATCTTTCCAAACTCTATCTCATAATTTGCTGAAATCACCGCTAGTTTTGTTGATATGGTGAGCAACAAATGACATTGAATTTGACAATGCTCAAGCGATCACCACAACCTCCAGCCTCACCTCAACTCTCCATTCACAATTGTTGGAATGCAATGACTAAAAGCATCACATAGTCTCCCATCCACCTCTACACACTGCCTGCAAAGAGTTAACACAAACTATACCAGCCAGCAATTTTGAAGCTCACTGCCCGCTTCAAGTCTGTCCTACCATTCAATGTGATTACAGCTATAACAACTAATCATATCCCACTTTGCCCCATGTTGCTTAATGTGTCACGCAAACAAAACTTTATCAGTCTCAATTTTTTGATATTTACAATTCATTCAGCATCAACCTTCTGAAATGTCTCATTCTAATTTTTGACTCTAGATCAAGCTCCTTAGTCACTGGAAATAGCTTCTCGCATCTCACCTATCTGTTTCCCTTAAAATATGTTGAAAACTTTGATAAATTCACTGCATAACCCTCTAAACTTCACAGAATATGACTTAAATCTTAATCTCTCCTGGTAAGTTAACCTCTGGGGTAAACCTTCTCTGCATTCACTCCACAATCTTTCTTAAGATGTGGTGCTTAGAACAGCTCACAGCTGTGGTCTAATCAAGGCTTGTATCATTGAAGCATGAGTTTATTCAGTTGTAGTCTCCTGCATGGAAGGGTTAGCATTCCATCAGCCCTTTTGATTATTTTCTGTAAATGTTCACAATATTTTGAATGATCTGTGTACCTGGACCTCCAAGTCTTTTTGGATTATTTGTTTCTTTTAACCATTTATAAATAATAAATTACTAGTTAGTTTTTAAAGTGACATGGGGTCTTCTAAGATGGCCTGATTGGACAGATGGAGGCTTGGTTTTTTTCTGTCCGTTGAACAGCACATGATAGTCCACTTTCACAATACTCCTACCCATTGGAAGAAGCAGGCATCATGAGTTTATCTAACCAAAAAGAATATTAATGTTATTGCGATGTGCCTTTTTGTCAATGTTGTTATGAAGCATTCTGATTAGGCCTCACTGTCGGTTTGTACAAATTAGATAAGAGCTTATTGGTGAACACTGAGCAAATGATAAAAAGCCAAAAGTCCTTTTTCTTTTAATTATCATTGATAAAGCTCAATATTTTGAAAATTTGTTTTGACTGGAAATGAAGCATGGAAGACGTTGAATTTTCTTGCTATGGTGTCATTGTGGAATAAGCATTGGTTTCTCCCACTGGTCTGAATGAATGTGAACAGACCTTTAGAAATACAGCCTCTGTAAACACTAACACTGAAGGTATGTTATTTAGTCTTGAAACATTTGTGCAACAATAAAGGAGACAGAAATGTAATCTGAGAGCCTTTAGCAAGCTTTTATTAGGTGGGAGGTGGGCAAGTATGTGTGATGAACTCGGCAGTTTGGGAGAATGGGAGCAAGAGAAAGAGAGAGTTGAGAAGTTGATTGGTGTTGGAGAACCATTGACTGCAATTAGAGGCATGGCACTGGGAGAGGCCACAACATTGGAGTGGTATAATGATCTGGAGAAAATTAATATAAGAGTATTAAAAGTTGATTCCTTGGCACATTGAAAGCCACAAAAAGCTAGGACAGAATTGGTAGTAATCAATTCTATTGAGTCTCAATATCCAACATATTTAATTTGGTTCGTGTATCATCTAAATCTTCCCTAATTGCTAATCCCACTTATAATATTTAGTTTTGACATTTTGACAGTTTCACAAATAGGTTTATAATTATAGCCTGATATCTAAATGAAGGAAAGCTGAGACTTGGTGAAATGTCCATTCCTCTATATGAGTGTTTGGCTACTTGGCTTTGAAGACTGATAACTAGTTCTACACTGGCAATTGCTACTAAAGGCCCATTGGAGAAACAAAATAAAAATCCTTTGGAGAGTTTGATTGTCAATCAAGTTTAGACTATTCAAACTGCACACCTAACCTGGAAGTAGAATCAAGGAACACAAGTTAATATGAGTAGTGCATTTTTAGGATGGCTATCAGTAAACGGTTCTTCGTAGATAATGATCAAAATGTGCAACAGATGTCTAAATAGAGAAGTGGAGAAAAGAACATTTCTGGAATCATACAACAGTCTGACTGTACAATCCCTTTGGATGAATCATAATGGGCCAAATGTCTTTTTCATTCATAATATTCCTGTGATTTACCTTTAAAGGCAATCTTTTACCAACCAACTCTTAAACTAAATCAACAGAAGACAGAGCACCCAAGGAAGTCATGCAGAATGGAAAGGCAGGAATGCAAAAGAGGCCGGAATTGAAGAAGATAAAGAAAAAGGAAGAAAGTTGAACACGTTGTCAACTTTAGATTTGTGGCACATGTTCCACTGAGAGTCTCTGAATAGTATTGTCTGCGAAGAATGTTCTTTGTCTCTGCTGAAGCTGAAGCTTCATACCAATATATTTTTTTCACCCCTAAAACCCTACAATTCACTGGTCTGAATATTGACTTCAGTAACTTTAGACATCTGATGTGTCTTGACCTTCTACTTAAATTCGGACCCAATGCCCAGTTTCTTCGTACTTTCCATCAATCTCATAGTTACGCATTTCCCAAGTCTCTGTGTTCCTTAATTATTTGCACATCCTTTATTTCTTACACGTATTGAGTCCAGCTCTGGACTAACATTATGTATCCATCATTCTCTTCGTGATTCCACTTTGGGGTTTTCTTTGTTTTATATGTAACACAGAGATATTTGGCGTTGTTTCTAATTAAATTCGGATGCTTGACCACCTTTTTCACTGGAAACGAAGAATAAGAAGAGACCTCATAAAACTCTTTAACTTGTTTTATAGGTAAAAATACCTTGAATTCTGCAACATACATACATTAGCTTGCAACAAAACAGAATAAGTTAAAGGCTATGCAGAGGTGGAATTGAAAAGAACAATTGCTGGTATTCAGTGAGGGAATTATATGTTGAGCTGATTGTTCTTCCAGTGATATCATATGGAGCAAATTTCCACATTACAAAAGATATTTGTTCACAGTTAACTTTCTCTCAGGGATGATCACCTTTGTAGAACAAGATGTACCACTTCCATTGAGAGAGAACCCTCCTTGATATTTCACAATGTTACTCCATATTACCATTTTATAGCAAATTCTGCATGTTTATAATGATGGTTTGTCACATTGATGTTTTAATTCTGGCTGTTAGCCCATATTAGGAACAGCTAATTTAAAAATGAGTTTCAACGGTCCATTATCGGAGTTCCCCAGTTATCCTTTGAAATGGATAAGGAGGTTTCAATCCACCTGATTACGTAATGGGTTTTGAATTTAAGTCTTTGTTCTGTCAATACCTGTTGTCGGGGAGTCCCATTGTCCTCTACATTTGTAATTCTCACTGTGAGCTATATCTTCCCTTTGATGAATGTTAGGTAATTACCCTTGGATGGCCTTTCAGTCTTTGGTAGACAATTTCAGCCATATCATTTGGACATAGTTGCTATTAAGTTGCTATTGAGCTTGACTACGTTGGGGTCAGGGAGTCTTTGGCCATTTTGAATTTGAATAACAAGAGGACATAATTTTCTGATGAAAGGCATGAGGTTTACAGGAGATTTGAGAAAACCATTTTTCACCCAGAAGGTAGTGAGAAATGGAATGCATTGCGTGGGAGGGTAGTTAAGGTGAGAAACTTCTCAATCTTTAAAAAGTACTTGGATGAGCATTTGAAATGTCATAGCATTCAAGGCTGTAGGCTAAGTGCTGGAAAGTGAAACTAGTGTAGATTTGGAATAGTATTTTGTTGGTGCAGACCTGATGGGCTGAAGGGCTTCTTCCATACTTTATGATTCTATGATTCTAAGTGTCCAATCTCATTTTTAATCTTTCCTCTTTAACAAAAGGCAGAGGATTTATAAGTTTATTGTTGGGATTTGACAATTAATAATCATCATCATCATGGCATTACAGAGCCTGTTGTACATTTCAAATATTCTTTGTTCCCATCCTAATTTTCAACCTTAGTTGTAGTTGAGTTTAACTACTGTGGTTAAGCATTGGCACATCATTTTATTCAGGAATGTTGGTTATGGCCTGAACAATTAGTATGAGTCAGTTTCTCCTTTTCTTAAAAAAACAAAGAACACCAGAGGACAGGTCAACATGTCCCATCCCCACCCAGAACTCAGTGCACAGTTACAAAGTTCTGTTCAGCATGGAGGACGTCATAGGCACTTTTTCATATTTTGGGAAAGGTGAGCTAGATTGGACAAACTTGAAGGATTAAGGAAAGAAAGCAAGATTAAAAATTAATATGTGGGAGACAGTCATTTCTGGAAAAGAACTATTCTTTTCTGGTTTCTACTTTGCTTGGTGACTTCTTAAAAATGTTTGCATACATTTTATGCTAGCTGAAATCAGGAGTGAATTTGTTGATCTGTACTGTAATGAATGTGTCATTGTACATTTTGTGACTGATATTTAGCGCCAGTTTGGTTTTATAGACCACCTTTATTTAACAAAGAATAAAAAATTAAGACATTTTGGAGACAAGAAAAATTTAAGTGTGAAAAATAATAAACATTCAAGACCCAGCATTTAATATGCATAAATCTTATTTACTGAAATAAAGATGCATTAAGAGTTTTTGGATCAGATTTTGTTAGTTTGCACTGTTCTCTGAGTATTCCCTACAAAACAATCACTATCCATGCAAACGGGTTATCCAATATTCTATGTGTTCTTGATTTGTTTAACAGTCTCTTACCTGTTTGGGCAGCACGGTAGCTCAGTGGTTAGCACTGCTGCCCACAGCATCAGGGATCCAGGTTTGATTCCAGCCTTAGGCGACTCCCTGCGTGGAATTTGCATGTTTTGTTTGTGTCTGTGTGGGTTTCTGCCGGGTGCTCTGGTTTCCTCCCACAGTCCAAAGATGTGTAGTTAGATGGATTGACCATGCTAAGTTGCCCTATAGTGTCCAGGAATGTATAGGCTAGTTGGTTAAGCTATTGTGAATGCAGGGTTATGGGTTATGGGGGGCTGGGTCTGGATGGACGCTCTTCAGAGAGTCAGTGCAGACACATTGGGATGAATGGCCTCTTCCTGCAGTGCAGAGATTCAATCATGGTTGACTTAATGACATCTCTGAAGAAGTGTAGCAAGCCTCTGACTTGAGAGAGTACCGAGGGATGGATAATAACTGCAACATTTGAAAGTGTCACTCACATTTTGAAAGCACTTTGTTCATGACTCAATTGGGAGAGTGTGCTGATATCAATTCCTGCTGTTCCTGGAATTGCCACAAATTTGAATTTTAGTCAAACTATCAAAATGTCCAGTTTACCTAACTGTCTGGTCCAGCTTAAAAGAAATATATACCATGTTTTGAGATAACAAGGTGTAGAGCTGGATGAACACAGCAGGCCAAGCAGCATCAGAGGAGCAGGAAAGCTGACGTTTCGGGTCTGGACCCTT
>JAHRHZ010000025.1:18208113-18278503 GCA_024137785.1 Ginglymostoma cirratum | reverse complement strand
GCAGCATCAGAGGAGCAGGAAAGCTGACGTTTCGGGTCTGGACCCTTCTTCAGAAAATCTTTTTCTGAAGAAGGATCCAGACACGAAATGTCAGCTTTCCTGTTCCTCTGATGCTGCTTGGCCTGCTGTGTTCATCTGGCTCTACAGCTTGTTATCTCAGATTCTCCAGCATCGGCAGTTCTTACTATCTCTACGCCATGATTTTGTCATTATCAAGAAACTAGCTATTTATTGTAACCAAACTGGTTTTCTTAACTAATAGATAGACCTCAATGACTCTTTAAGAAAAGGGAAAATGAATTACTAATTCATGACTCTCCTACCTTTTTCTCATTGTTCTCCTATACATGGACAAATATGAGCAATAGACAAAATACAAATAATAGATGGAGAAAATAAATATTGATAAGGAAACACCATTCTGTATCAGTGGCCCAGATCACAAAACTGGATGTGTTGGTCTCACAATCTTTTAGATTCTTCAACGGTACCGTAGTGTTAGCTGCGCAGCGATGAATAGTCTTTAGCTCATTAGTTGATTGCTCGTATCAGAGGTCTGTTCTTTTCCTTTGGATTGAAGAATTATTTCTTTAAGCATGTCTGAATCTAGTATCTCTTCTCTTTCAACAAGGATTAGACAGGGATTAACTGAAGAGAGAAAGAGTACAGAGGTAGAGAGAGATGTTGATGCTGCCAGCCCTTTCTGGAGATTTCTCCTTGCTTCTCTTTGCATTGCCCTCACAGGTTCTGTATTAAGCTGAAGTCGGCCCAATCAGACTGTAGTCACTATCCTAAGGTCTCTTGAACCCACAGTAGTTGATGCCAATTTGTGCAGACTTGATGTTCCTAAAAACCAGGGCTCTTGTTAATGTGAGCGCCCCTGCCTCTGAGCCAGAAGGCCCAGGTTCATGTCCCACCTGCTCCAGAGCTGTGTCATAACATCTCTGAAAATGTTGATGAAATATATCTATTCCTGAAAAGTAACATTGTCTCACAGGCTTCACTTGTTTTTCCAAGTTGTAACTCTTTGTCCATTCTCCTCTTTTGATGAGGCATTTTCATTTTCCTTATTTTCAGTCAACAGGCTAAAAAATAAGAAGATGTGATCTTGCGCAAATTGTCCTTTTGTCGAGTTTGAATTTTGTGGAAGGCTGGCAAGGGCAGTTTTACGCATTTCCACCTCATTGGCGTATCAATGAGGACTGGAACACTGGAACACTCGGTCATTATCACAGAATCACAGCGTCTTTATAACACTGAAGGCATCTGGGTAGTCCATCATGTCTGCACTGGCTTTCTGAATGAGCAATGCCTCTAGTGCCATTCTGCTGCCTCCTCCATGTAAATGTGGGAGACTTGAAGGCATAATGATATTGTCATTAGACTTGTAATCCAGAGAGCAACACAATGCTTTGGGGACTTTGGTTTGAATTCCACCAAAATATATGGAGGGAAATGAATTTTTTAAAAAATCTGCAATTACAAGTTTAATGATGACCACAAACCATTGTCAATTGTTACAAAAAAAAGTACTTTTGGTTCAAACATGTTCTTTTGGGAAGGAAAGTTGCCACCCTTACCTGGTCTGGTCTACATGTGACCCTAGACTCTCCATAATGTGGTTGCCTCTTATATGGCCGAGCGAACTATTTAAACTGCCAAAAAGCCTCAAAAAATAAAGAATGAAAGCGGACAGACCATATGGCATCAGTCTATGCATCAGAAATGGCAGTTGCAAACACAGCCCTACCAGGTCTTCATTACCAACATTGTGGGGCTAGGGTGAAAATTGGAAGAACTGCCACATACACTGGTCAAGCAACAGCTTGATGTAGGCATACTCATGGAATCATTCCTTGCTGATAATGTCTGAGGCACCACCAGTAACATATCTGGGTATGTCCTATCCTGCCGGTATACAGTTGGAGGGATTTGCAATCGGAGTTGTTAGAGTTGAGCTGCTATACCTGTTTGAAGTCAGTTCCATTTAGCACTGTGATAGTGCCACACAATACAATGGAGGTTATTCTCAATGTGAAGGTGGGACTTCATCTCTACAAGGACTATGCGGTGGTCACTCTCATTGACACTGCCATGGACAGATGTATCTGCAGCTGGCAGACTGTTAGGTAGGTTAAGTATGTTTCTCATTCTTGTTGGTTACCTCACCACCTACTGCAGACTCAGTTTTGCAGTGATGTCCTTGAGGACCTGACCAGCTCAATCAGTAGTGCTGTTGCCGAGCCAATCTTGGTGGTGGACATTGGATACCACTGTGCTGCCACCTCTGCTGGGTCTGTCCTGCCGGTGGGACTGGATATATCCAGGATGGTGACAGTTGTATTTGGGACATTGTCCATGAGGTATGATTCCGAGAGTAAGACTATGTCTGGCCGTTACTTGACTTGTCTGTGAGACAGCTCTCCCAATTTTGTCACTAGTTCCCAGATGTCATTGTATTTTCTGGTGCCCCTGTCAATGCCAGCTGTCCTTCTGGTTCCATTTCTTTCTTGAGACTTTGTAGAGCACAACTGAATGGCTTGCTAGGCCATTTCAGAGGGCAGTTGACAGTCAATCACTTTGCTGTGACTCTGTAGTCACATGTGGGCCAGACCAGTTGAGACTTGCAGATTGTGTTCCCTCAAGAGCGTTACTGAGTCAATGGTTTCACAGTCATCATTAAATTCCATGATATTCCATGATTATTCTGGATTTTTTTAAGTAAATACGAACTCCACTGTCTGCCATGGTGGAATTCAAACCCCAGGCCCCAGAAAATTAGCTGAGTCTCTGGATGAAAAGTCGAGTGATAATACCATGAGTCCATTGCCACTCTGATATGGCCTGGGGCATAACCTCTAATCTACCATTACCATCAAGCCAGTGTATCAACTCTTGTTAAATGAAGACTGCTGGATATCATGCCAAGAGCAGTACCAGGTTACCCTGAAAATAAGGTGTCAGTCTGGAAAAATGCCTGTGTAATAATATTTATATGAAACATAGTTTCGATTGAGAAACAAGCATATCTAATTAGCCAGGACACACATAGATATTGAAACATTGAAAAGTAAAGATTCACGTAGATATTAACCATGAAAGACTCGTCTCAGCTTGCAGGAAAGGGGTATAAATGGAAGGGGAGAGAGAGATGTCATGCATATGTTATTATTTTAGTTAATACTCAGCAGACAACCAAAAGATATAAATACTAGTTGGTGGTAAAATAAAACCTAAACTACAGGAGGAATAGTGGAACCATCCACAGGTAAGAATAAGATTGATTATTATTGCGTAAGCACCATTAGAAGCCAGGATAAGTCGGCACACACAAAGACAGTGAAATTAAGCGTCATAACTAACAACCCTTTTGCGAAGGATTCCTTTAAGATTGAAAGAATAAGGGAAAAGCGAAAGGAATATTCAGATACAAGTACAATTCATAAATAAATTGACTAAATAAAAGCTGACAACTTCATAAAGGAATCTTCATCAAATAATTATGGAATAATGTTAAACGATACAGCATCTTATGAAAGTGGAGGAACCTATACAGAGGGTCAGCACCTATATTTGCAAAGCAGGAGCAGTGCAAATAATAGAAAAGTTAACACTTTCACTGCAATTTCAGAAATATAGGGACTTTCTGATAATACTAACAACGTTTTGTCACATTGGGAGAAGGTATCTCAAGGCTTTAAGATAAAACTTTAAATGTTCATGGACATTCTATTCTTAGATATTGTTAGATATTTTAATCTAAGGTATTCTTAGATTTTTATTCTTGCTTTAGTTTTAGCTATTCTTAGATGTTCTTCAATGTTCTTGAATACTTAGAATTTATTTATTTTAGATTTGTTATCAGTTTTTTTATACTTTGGTCACAGAATGTTAAAACATATTGTTTCTTAATTTTCTTAAAATAAGATTATAAAATTAGCAAATTTTTAAGTTTTCTGTTTCAGCTGAAACGAACGCTATAATCCTGTACACTTCCTTAGTAGGGAAGTGTATTTTTTTGAACAGAGAATTTATGGACCCTTAAAAAATCTGCTAAATTCAAAGTGTAACCAAGGCTCATTAAATTAAGCAGGCTATTTGCAGAAGCTTACATCCCTGGTCAGCTGCTTCTCCTGCGGGATGGCTATCTAAATGGCAGAATCAGCTAGATTTAACTCAACAGACAGAAGTTTTAAGTGACATACTCCTGATCGAAGTTAACTTTTAACTCTTTTTATTTCAGTGTTATAAATTACTTCAACAGCATAGAACTACTAGTTGCATGCCAAACAGCATAAATCATGTGTGATTAACAAGATTAAGCAGTTCCACAGATCTAAGCTCTGCTGTCCTGCCGCACCTTATTCTGATTGGTGGTGGATAATTAAATAACCAACTGGGGAAAGAGGCTCCACTAATATCCACATTCTCAATGTTGGAAGAGTGCAGCATATCAATGCAACAGATAAGGCTGAAGCATTTACTACGATTTTTAGTCAGAAGTGTCAAGACGATGATTCATTTCTGCGTCCTCCGGAGATAACCAGCCTCACAGATGTCAGTCTTTAGCCAAGTTAATTGACTCCCTGTGATAGCAAGAAACAGTTAAGGCTTCAGATACAACAAAGGCTATGGGCTCTGATAACATTTTCACAAAAGTACTGTGGACTTGTGTTTTAGAACTTGACGTGACCCTAGCCAAGCACAACAACTACTGTACTGGTACCTACCCAAAATTGCCCAGGTATAGAACATAGAACACAGAAGAGTAAAACACAGTACAGGCCCTTTGGCCCACAATGTTGTGCCGACCTATTATCCTCCTAAGATCAATCTACCCTGCATACCCTACATTTTACTATCCTCTACTTGCCTATCCAAGAGTCGCATAAAAGTCTCTAAAGTATCTGACTCCACTACCACTGCTGGCAGCGCATTCCACACACCCACCACTCTCTGTGTGAAGAACCTATCTCTGACATCTCCCCTCTACCTGTCTCCAATCACCTTAAAATTATGCCCCCTCATAGGTCCTATATGTTAAAAGCAGGACAAATCCAATCTGACCAATTGTGACAATCAGTCTACTCTCAATTGTCATTGTCATCAACATTGCTATGAAGCAACACTTGCTTTGTGATGACTGGCTCACTGTCCCTCAGTTGGTGTTCAACAAGGGCCAATCAGTTCCTAACCTCATTCCAGCCTTGATAAACCAGCAAAAGGGAAGAAGTTGAGAGTTGACTACACTTAACATCAAGCTGCATTTGACCTTGCATGACATCAAGTAGCCCAGCAAAACTAAAGTCAATGGGAAATATTGGAATAGCTCTCTGCTGGTTGGAATCATACCTAATACAAAGGAAGATGGTTGTGGCTATTGGATGTCAGCCATTTCAGTTCCAGGACATCACTGCAGGAGTTCCTTAGGGTAGTGTCCTAGGCTGAAACCTCTTCAGCTGCTTCAGCAATGACGTTCACTTCATTGCAAGGTTAGAAGTAAGGATCTTTGTTGCTGATTGTTAAGGACTATTTCTGACTCTTCAGATACTGATGCTATCTATAGAATAGAATAGAATCCCTACAGTGAGGAAACAGGCCATTTGGCCCATAGAGTCCACACCAACCATCCGAACAGCATCCCACCCAGAACCATCACCTATCCCATCCCTGCATTCCTCTCCTTGGACTCTATGGGCAATTTAGCATGGCCAATCCACCTAATCTGTCCATCTTTGGACTGTCAGAAGAAACCGGAGCTGCAGGAGGAAACCCACACAGACACGGGGAGAATGTGCAAACTCCACAAAGACAGACATCTGAGGCTGGAATTGAACCCGTGTCCCTGGTGCTGTGCGGCAGCAGTGCTAACCACTGAGCCACCATGCCCAAAAATGTGTACCATCTACAAGATGCACTGCAGATTTCATCAAGACTCCTTAACCAGCATCTTCCAAATCCACAACCACTGTCACCTAGAAGGGCAAATTCAACAATCCATGGGAATACCATTATTTATAATTTTTCCTCAAAGCCACTCAACATCCTGATTTGGAAATAGATCATTGTTTCTTCAGTGACATTTAGTCAAAATCATGGAACTCCCTCCTTAATGGCACTGTAGATCTACCTGACCAATGGCCTGCAACAATCATGAAGGCAGTTCACCAGCACCTTCTCAATGGCAACTAGAGACAAGCAGTAAATACTGACCCAGTCAGTGATGTCCACATTCCATGGTTGAATAGAAAACTCCTGCACATTCTCCCTTTTCAGACAGTAATCCAATTCAATATCATCATCTCTCCTGAAGGAGGCTTGCCTGTGACCCTATCTTTACAGTCTAAATAAAACACCTGATTAATGTGTTATTAGTATCAGCAATGCGTGAAATGTACAGATTTCAACTGTATATTGGTTATTTAAAAGTTTGCTGATTGTCAAATTAGGCAGCATTGAATTACACCCCACCCTGACACTTCTTTACAATCACAGATTCAGCAAAAGTTAAAATTATCTCCCTTTTACCCCATTGTCACACTAGGATGTCCTTTGATACTTAATGATTCAAAAATCTGTGTAGTGCCAAAGAAAGAGCTTAGTCACTTTTGTTTTAAAGTGGGCCCCATTGCTTATTTTATATCAAATTATTTTCTCTCTCTTTTCTATTAGTTTGGATATTTCTACATCTCTGCAATCCTGCTTGGCTTTGAGCAACAGAAATAGACCAAGCCTGTACAAGACTGTAAGGTTTGCGCAGTGGACACAACACAGTGGAACCTGAGCTATCTGTTTCATTAGGAGCATAGGGGCACATATGGGAGCTGCATTCAAATTCAGAAGCCAGGTTCAAAAGGCAAATCGATAAATCCTTGGAGGAATTATTGGAAATGCTATGGGGAAATGAGGTTGGAATGAACCCAAACCAGCTAGCTCTTTCAAAGAGAGGCTGAGTAATGTCTTTGTGCGATCGGTCATCCTGTGTCCAATAATACTGTTTCTTCTAAAAATTGACACCAATAAAACTTGCCCCAATAAGAGCCACATTTTTTCTTGAGGTATGAAATATCTTCTTGCTACGTCAATCAGTTTTTCAAAACAAGTTGCTCAATCATTTTGGAAACCATTATTGAGAGTATTGGTTAGACATAGCCTTTACTCCAAAATTTCAAAACTTTGAAACCAAATCTAGAATCCTGTCCTGATTCAGATCACTGCAGCCAACAGAATATTTTCCAAATTTATCACCAAGGATCATGAACACCGCTATACTTCCCTTGAGATCAATATACAACTGTTTTTGTGCCTCCATGGAATACAGTTCAGGCCTCAAATCTAAGTCACCCCTGAATCAGCAAGAGTCAATATTGCTAGATGTAACTAAGCCTGCTTTACGCAATAATACCCAACAAAATAGATGCACAGTTTTGTAAGTGAGCAGGTTTAGATGTTTCAAGCAGTGAATATTGTGCTTCTTCTTTCCTGATTTGTATAAATTGTTCTAAAATTCCAGTAATATAGATTCAAGACCACTTCCTAGGATGTATTTTGACAAGAGTATCCCACAGTCTGCGTCAATTTGAATGAGTCAACATTTTATTATGAAGGTATGCATACAAGGGTCATGGTGCTGTCAAGAAGCTGGCTTCCTCACTTGATCTTTGACTGTGGTACTGGGTAGCCACAGCATGTAAATCAGTTGAGATTCAAACCATTCCCCAAATATGTATTTCTATTTATTACTTAAATATCAACAATATCTTCCTATTTTACAATCATGTTGTAATGGCAATGGCCCAGTGGTATTATCACTGGACTGTTAATCCAGAGATGCAGACAATGTTCTAGTGACCTAGGTTCAAATCCCGCCGTGGCAGATGGTGGAATTTGAATTCAATAAATATCTGGATTTAAGAGTCTAATGATGACCATTAACCCATTGCCGATTGTCGGGAAAACCCTATCTGGTTCACTAATGTCCTTTAGGGAAGGAAACTGCTATCCTTACTGGTCTGGCCTACATGTGACTCCAGACCCACAGCAATATAGTTGACTCTGAACTGCCCTCTGGACAAGATGGGCAAGAAATGCTGCCTGGCCAACGACGCCCTCATCCTGAGAATGAATAAAAAGCTAAGCAACAGGATGAGCTTTATCTAGGCAAATTTTCTTGAAAAGACAAAATAACAAAAGGAATTAGAATAACAAGTACATTTCTGACAAGCACAGTTAAGTGTGCTTCTGAAAAGAATGAAATACAATGGCTGGTGGGAGTTTTGTAGATTGTGATTGCTACTCTCTCTGTAATAAGTGTCAACAACTTATTATGGCTGAGTCTAAAAATTAATTATGCTGAAATATTCAAGCAATTTGAGAATTTCCTCAGAATATAAAATAATTCAGATTAGATTGAGCAAACTATCGTGTTCTTGCGCTGTGTTTTTCAGTGAATCTATTTGAACCAATCTGAATCAGTAGCCTTTATATTTTCACCTCAGTCCTAGCCCTGGTGCAAGAGCATTTAGCAATGCTGCAAACTAGTTTGGGTGAATCTCAAGTGGTCATTTTGAATGTGAATTCTGTATTGTGGGTGTTAGTCCATGAGAATGGGGAATCAATCACATGGAAGCCTAATTTAGACGTGCATAATCCAGAAAGGACCAGCTGAATTCAGCAGTGGTAACACTGCCTGATATCCCCATCTGATATTATGTACCCCAGCATTCAAACTATATCTGGAACTCTGTTTACCTCATGCGATATGTAATGCAGCAGAGAAACGGATTGCTTTTGATGGTCTGGTTAGAAGTATGCCCCAAACCCATTCCCCACAAGATTGACCGTGGAATACTTCAGTATATTCATCCTTTTTTAGCTGGCAACCCTCAATCGAACACAGCAGCATTTAACTGGGACTTCAGAAGTAAAACATTGATTAATCTCCAGAACAGTGCTGCAAGAAAACTCAGGGAGATAAGAGTGTAAATGCATTAAAAATTGCAGCTATTTTTATTTTGCTTCATTTTCTTTAAAGATTTATGCTTACCTGTTATTAAAAAAATATTGGAGGTGACAAAAGAAAACTGTTCCACAGCCAAGGATCATTTAATTAGGCAATGCAAGAATTTGCTTTGCAATTGGCTGGGGAACAATAAGAATGGGCATGTTGCCTGACCATTGGTGGAAATGTAGGGGAGGTGTGGGTGAAGGTGGGAGGTCAAATGGTGACCACATTTGCAGTCTAATCCTTAGCTGGTGTTTTACAGAAAGCATTCTTCCAACTCCTGTACACAGGAACCATTGATTGCAAACATAACTATTTCAGCCATTCCATTATCAAGCAGAAATTTATCTAGCTCCCTCTTAAAGTCAAAACTATGTTTTGATGTACTGTATGTCACAACATAGAAGACAACACTATCTATTCTGATGCCAAAGATGATGAATTTGATTATTTCTGCAATGTTATGATTTTGGTTCAAGCTGTCCTCGTAGAATTAGTTCATCAAATAGAACACAATGTATTGATTTAGTTTGAACTACTGGTTTTTATTTTCTTAACATCTGAAAATGGTGATGATCAAAACTAATACTGTTAGATCACATTTTATATCCCGCTAATAAATCCACACCATTTTAAGACGAATTTGTTGAAGCTTCAGATTTGACTGAAACACTGCAATCTAGGATAAATTGGATTTCATTTGAACAATGTGTTCTGGAAGCTAATTGTTAGGTCAGACTCCAAGTTAATAGCTGGTAATTCACTCCCCATTTTAAAATCAAAGCAAACATACTGTCAAGAATTTGCCTTTCTACTACACATTCCAAACAGGGCTATATTCTCCTACCTTAACAGAGCAAACATTGAAGTTGGTAAATTCCAAATCATGCAATAAAGACCAGAAGATATAAAAGCAGAATTAGACAATTCAGCCCATCTGGTGTGTTCTGCCATTTTACCATGGCTGATATGTTTCTCAAAGCCACTCTCCTGCCTTCTCTCCATAACTCTTGGTCCCTTTAATAATCGAGAACATATCTATCTCTCTCTCTTACATACACTTAATGATTCAGCTTCCACAGCCTTCTGTGGCAATGAGATCCACAGATTCACAACCCAACTAGTGAAGAAATTCCTCCTAAACTCAGTTCTAAAGGTTCGTCCCTTCTCTTGGAGACTGAACATTTATGTCCTAAATTCTTTTACTAGTGGAAGCATTTTCTCCGCATTCACTCTATCCAGGTCTCTCAGTATTCTGTAAGTTTCAATGAGAATCCCCCATCCTATAAACTCCATTGAATACAGATCCAGAATCTTCAAATGCTCCTCATATGACAAACCCTTCATGCCGGGGATTATTCTTGTAAACCTCCTCTGGATCCCACCAAGGCCAACACATCATTCCTTAGATATGGTGCCCAAAACAGCTCACAATATTCCAAATGCGATCTGACCAGAGCCTTATACAGCCTCAACTGTACCTCTCTGCTCCTGTATTCTAGCTCTCTTGAAATGAATGTTGACATCACATTTGCCTTCCTAACTGCCAATCTAAACTTAGCCCACAACATTCGCATAAGCAATTGACTTCCTCATCCCTCCATCTTAGAAACATAGAAACATAGAAGATGCGCGCAGGAGGAGGCCATTCGTTCCTTCGAGCCTGCTCTGCCATTCTTCTCTATCATGGCTGATCATCCAACTCAATAGCCTAATCCTACTTTCTCCCCATAACCTTTGATCATATTCACCCCAAGTGCTATATCTAGCTGTCTCTTGAATACATTCAATGTTTTGGCATCAGCTACTTCCTGTGGTAATGAATTCCACAGGCTCACCACTCTTTGGGTGAAGAAATGTCTCCTCTTCTCTGACCTAAATGGTCTACCCCAAATCCTCAGATTGTGAGAGATAAAAGGTACTGCAGATGCTGGAGAATCCGAGATAACAAGCATGGGGCTGGATGAGCACAGCAGGTCAAGCAGCATCATAGGAGCAGGAAAACTCGACGTTTCGGGCCTAAAAATTGTGAGCTCTGGTTTTGGACACACCACCATTGGGAACAACTTCCCTGCATCTACCCTGTCCGGTCCTGTTAGAATTTTATAGGTCTCTATGGGATCACCCCTTATTCATCTGAATTCCAGCAAAAACAATCCCAACCTAGTCAATCTCTCCTCGTATATCGGTCCATCATCCCTGGAATCAGCCTGGTAAGTCTTTGCTGCACTCCCTCGAGAGCAAGAGCATTTTTCCTCCGAAAAGGAGACCAAAACTGCACACAATATTCCAGATGTGACCTCACCAAGGCCCTGTATAACTGCAACATCACATCCTTGCTCCTGTACTCAAAACCTCTCACAATGAAGGCCATTTGCCTTCTTTGCCACCTGCTAGACCTTCATGCTTACCTTCAGCAGCTGGTGCACAAGGACAGCCAGGTCCCACTGTACACTCCCCTCTCCCAATTTATAGCCATTCAGGCAGTAGCCTGCCTTCTTGTTTTTCTTCTAAAGTAAATAACCTCACATTTATCCAAATTATACTGTGTCTGCCATTGATTTGCTGAAGGATCTCTGCATTCTCATCGCAGTTCACCCTCCCGCCCAACTTGGTATCATCTGCAAATTTTGAGATGTTACATTTTGTTCCCTTAAAGTTTTAGCAAAGGCCTTTAGCTCAGGTTGTGAGTGAGATTGTTGACTTGCTCACCGAGCAGGCTTGTTTTCGTTCAGACATTTTGTCACCATACTAGGTAACTTCATCATCGGAGGCCTCACTGATGATATTACCTAGCATGGTGATGAAACGTCTGAATGAAAACAAGCCAGCTAGGGGACCAAGTCAACAACTTCATTTTGTTCGCTCATCAAAATCATTAATATGAATTTGGTCCCAGCACCAAACCCTGTGCATGCCATTAGCTACTGCCTGCCAATTTGAAAAGGACCCGTTAATTCCTACTCTTTGTTTCCTCTCTGTCAACCAGTTTTCTTTCCATCTCAATCCCATGTATTTTAATCTTGCACAATAATCTCTTATGCGGGACTTTGTCAAGTGCTTTCTGAAAGTCCAAACATACCACTTCAACTGGCTCCCCCTTGTCAACTCTAATAGTTACGTCTTTATAGAATTCTAATAGATTTGTCAAACATAATTTCCCCTTCATAAATCCATGCTGACTTTGTCTGATCCTGCATGAATGGTTTGTCATATGAGGAACAGTTGAGGACTTTGGGTCTGTACTCAATAGAGTTTCAAAGGATAGGGGGATTCTTATTGAAACTTACAGAATACTGAGAGACCTGGATGGAGTGGATGCGGAGAAGATGCTTCCACTAGTGGAAGAATTTAGGACATGAAGGCACAGCCTTACAGAGAAGGGACGAACCTTTAGAACTGAGTTTAGGAGGAATTCCTTCAATCATTGGGTGGTGAATCTGTGGATCTCATTGCCACAGAAGGCTGTGGAAGCTAAGTCAATGAGTGTATTTAAGAAAGAGCCATAGAAATGTTCTCAATCCTCTGATCCTCTGTCTTGGTATCTGCTAGAATGCAGCTGGATAAATAAATAATCCTATGCCACATAACTTCTCAGACATGAATCTAAAAATATTTCCTTTATAGTGAGTTGCAACTGGCTTGTGACATGTATCAGTATCTGAGTTTGTTCAGTGGAAATTATTTCCATTTTCCAACAGTAATTACTTTCTTTGTGAAACAAGAAGAGAGGGCCTCTTGATACCCATCATATTTTGATTCTGTGGTTTCAGAAATATCAAAAAATTGATTGGTATGCTAAACATGTTTCTCTGTAAGTCAATATAAAGCAGTCATTAAATGTGTACGTGCTGCAGCGGCTGTCATTTTCATATAGACCAAGTATTGTTAGGCAAGTGACTAGGTATGTAATTGGATGTTACCTGTGTTATGTTGTCAATTTCCATAATGGGTCTTGTTTATCATTGCAACGTGAAATGCAACTTGACAGTCAGCTTCCGTTAGTAACTCTTCGGGTGCAGGGACAGAATAAAGTTAGACAGTTGTGATTAGGTGCCATTTAGGCTCTAACTCCTTTTCTCATACGCATATTTATGTCCCGCATTTACAACAGTGACTATAGTTCAAAAGCAATTCACTGGTTGTGAAGTGCTCTTTGAGATCATGAAAGGGAGCTAGATAAATGCAAGAATTTTCCTTCCCTTGTGATCTGGATCACCGCATATGTCGATCTGTTGAACTTAGAGGGCTCTGTCTTGAACTGCTCAGGATCTATCTGATAACTAATGTTTGAGATGTTTTTCCTTAGTTCCCTGTCAAGGAATTCACTCTTCAATGTAAAAGTGTGGAATGTCTGATTATCATTATCAGTCAGATAAATACAAGAATCATTCTGCAGTGATTGGAACCAGGTGGACCTTGTTGACTATGAGATTCTTGATTGGGGTTGTTAACCCAGGCCAATTAACAAGCCCTGGCAGACCAATATAAACAGGGATTTAGAATCTCCTCAGTTCAGGGGACTGACTCTGAGCTGGCTGGCTACAAGTAAATAAAGGGTGCCTTGTTGATGGGATCCTGGCCTCTGTGCAGTTATTTCACATTCAAATCGGGCATTTGCTTGAATCAAGAATTTTATAAGAACTGTACCTTCTGTCATTGGATGGCTTTTCTTATCAATGCATCCCAATGTTAATTTGCCAACTCCATCGCATGGAAGTCTAATGATGAAAGAAATATGAATATAGAGAAAAAAGTGTAGATTTTTCGAGTTATTTTTCAGGATGTAGGTACCACTGACATTTGTCTCTAGCTGCCATGAAGAGGTAGCATGGGCTGTTTCCTTGCTGCATTCCATGAGCAGTTTGAGCAAGTTCAGAGAGAAGTTACGAGTCAACCATTGTGGGTGTCAAACTGCAGTAACAGAGGAGCTAGACTGGGATGGTCAGGTTTCCTTCCTGAAAGATTATTAGTAAACCAGGTGGCATTTTTTAATAACAATCCAATAGCTATTTGGTCATCATACCCAATGCAATTTTTATTTCTAGTTTCTCCAAACACTGAATTCTTTGGATTAATAGTCCAATCGTTTATTTCCTTGTCCCAGTGTTAAAATCATTTTACTATCAAACCTATAAATAATCAGATGCTTCATAGAATACAATATTTTCAGTTTTGTTGGCAAGCCAGCTGTATTCTACTCAATCACTCAGAGTGAAGATACTCTGGGATTTTCAGTTGAAAGCTTACTTGGTGATTGTTTTTTTAATAACATAAAATAAAGTTTGGAGCAGCAGAACATGGCTTGCTGCAAGGAGCAGACTTAAATGATATGGTGGCCTCTTGTTCTTTCAAGACTCTTTTTTTTCAAACAAAAACCGACAGTAAAAAGCCTATTAAATCTGAGATACTATTAATATATGCCCCAGGTTAAAGAAACAAATACATTCATTCATTTGTTACACATTTTAAAATCTTGTACTTTGGTAATACAAAGGAGAAATCCTTGGTAAATTTTATGACTTTATACCAATTACCTGTTACCTGAAGATGAACGATGTTGTGATAAGTCAAAATTTAATAGAACAAAACAGCACCAGTCACATATACTTCTGCTGGTTCCCTAATTGAAAACTCTTTCAGACCAAAGCTACCATTGGACTTGTTCTTTATGCAAAATTGCTGAATGGCTTTTAGCTCTTGTACATCCATGTCATTTCTTCACCTGTTTTCAACCCATCTTCATACAATTTGTTTCTGGATGAAGTAAATTTTCCACAAGACTCCTTTTTAGAAAAACCGTTAGTGTGAATGGGAGCAAGAAGATCTTGTTGGGAGCATGATATTGGCTGTGTACAATGGAGTAGAATGCATCATTGCACTCCCGTTAGATGCCATCACTTTCTCTGGATGTCAATCCCATATTCTTATGTCAGATTCCTCATCTCGACTTATCAGGGCTGACTGGAGTAGGGGATAACAAACATGGGGCTGGATGAACACAGCAGGTCAAGCAGCATCATAGGAGCAGGAAAACTTGACGTTTCGGGCCTAAACCCTTCATCAGAAAAAAGAGACTGGAGTAGGGCATGAGTAACATAACAATTTGACTCTGAGGATGAGGTGCTAACACTGAGCCAGGGATCACTTCACTTTTGGTGCAACTGTCAGGAATTTTGCAAAATTTTCATATTGTAGTGATTGTAATTTTCCCTCTGCGAAAATTAATGTTAAGTGGTTAGTGGAGAGTTACAGAAGTTTATTTTTACTTTGTCAATTCAATGATTGATGCAGTTCCTTACCTGATGATCATTCACAACTAACAAAATAGTGTTTTTTTTCCTGAAAATGATTAAGCGAGTGATCCAGCCTCCTTGCTTGCAATGTGCCCAATCGCTTGAATTAGATTCCAGTTTTATTTCACTTACTTTAAAAATTCAGGATATAATTCTTTTCCAGATGTGTGAGATATTCAAGCAAAATGAATTTATTGCCCACCCCAATTGTTTTGTGAAAGTTAATGGCAGCCTTCCTTGATGTGTTATGTATCATGATCAATATATCTGTGCACGTTTTAAAGGACATAGAAACAAAGAAAATAGGAGTAGAATAGATCATTTGACCCTTTGAGCCTGTTTCACCATTCAATATGGTCATGACTGATCCTCCAACTCAGTACCCTGTTCCCATTTCCTCTGTCCTAGCTTTTGGTTCCTTTAGCCCGTATTAGTGAAATACTCTGGAGGCAACATCATTTCACTCCTCTTGCAATTGCTGCAGTCCTTGTGCTGTTATGCCCCACAATAGAGTTAGGCAGGAAATTCCAAGATATTGATCTCATAGTGATAAATGAGCAGCCCATGTACGTGTAAGTCACAATAAGATGCGACTTTGCGAGGATCGTGAATTTGATGGTGTTTCCGTGATGCTCCTGCTCTTGTTGTGTCAGTGCTGACTATTGCAGGAGAAGAAGGTTCTGCAAAAGTAAACTTCAGCTGTTGCTGCAGTGCACCCCATAGATTGTAACCTTCAGCAGTCAGAGAGGACCAGTATGGTAGGTAATGAGGCTGATGACAGGGAAACCAAACAAGCAATCTGCTCGGTCTTGGGTGGTGCCAATATTCTTAAATATTGTTGTTGCTGCACCCATTGAAGTGAGTGTTTAGCATTCCATCATAGTTCTGACTAGAGTCTTGTAGATGATGGAAAGGATTTGAGGAGTCAAGAGTCACGAAAATTGTGATGGGATAGCTGATCAAGTTAAGCTTTTGCTAGTTAGTAACCTTTAAGACATTGATAGTTGATGAGCCCGTGATAGCACTATGAGTCAAGGGGGAGCCAACTGGGTTTGTTTTGCTGGAGATGTTCACTAATTGGCTCTTATAGGCATGAATGTTACTTGCTATTCTTCAGTCCAAACCTGGAAGTTATGCAGGTCCTGCTGTTAGTTTGAGTTCAGAGGAAGGGTCACTGGACCCGAAATGTTAAGTCTTTTTTCCCCTTTACAGATAATGCCAGACCTGCTGAGCTTTCCCAGCAACTTCGTTTTTGTTCCTGCTGTTCGTAGCATGATCTCCTTTATTAACGAACGAAGCTTGGATCTCTCCTAACATTGCAGTTATCAGAGACTGGTTCCATTCCTAAGCTTGTGGCAAGGGGCATGTCATAGTTATTGCAGTTACTGAGCCTCATGTTGAACTTGTGCAGTGAAATCTGAATGTAAATTAAGATGTTTTAAAATACAATCTGGCTTTAAGAAAATTAAAATGTCATGCTTTTGCTTTGTCATGAGTTTATTTCGATGTTTGCACTTTCAGATCTAAGTTGGAGGAGGATTGTTTCAGGCTCCACTCAAAGCTAGTCATAACTTATCCATCAGTCAATGAAAGGGCTTGCATATTTATGTGTTTCTTAACCTCAGGAGACTACAAAGATTACGCAGCCAAGAAAGAAGCTTGCAAGTGTGACCACTGTTGTAATTTAGAGAACTGTGGCAGTCAATATGTGTACAGCAACATCCCACAAATAGAACCGTCACTATGTTTCAATGGTATTGGATGAAGGATGAACTTTAACCACAACACAATGGAGATCTCCCCTAGTCGTCGTCTTTGATTAATATCCACCTAAGGGTTATAGCAAGTATTTATCCTTCCATGAACAGCATAGAAAGCAAATTAGTCACCTCAGAATTTACCAGGATACTGCCTTAACCAGAGGGTCTGAGTCAGAGGAAAGATTGGACAGGCTGGATTGTTTTCCTTGGAAGAGCAAAGTTGAGAGAAAATCTAATAGAGGTGTAGAGGATTCTGAAGGGTATAGACAGGGTGGATGGGAAGGCACTTTTATCATTAATAGAAGGGTAAATAACAAGGGAAATATATTGAAGTTAAGAGGTAGACAGCTAAGAGTTCTCTCAGAGGATGGTGGGAGTTTGGAACTCACTGCCTGAAAATATGTTTGAGTCAGAAATTCATGTAACATTTAAGCAACATTTAGATGGTCACTTGCAGTGCCATAGCCTCCAGGTATATGGGCCCAAAACTAGAACGGCATTAGTGTAGTCAGATCTTTATTCACACAATGGGCCAAATGGCCCTATTAACTATCTATGAGTTTATTATGATTCATTAGCTGCCTACAGAACAACAACTACTACCTCTCAAAGGAAGCTGATTATGTGATGTTCTTGAAGAATCAGCATAGTGCCAATAATTCCGAGTAAAATTTTGCTGTATTGATTGTTTACAAAATCTTAAATATTTTTATAAATACTAAGGGCTAAATCCATCTTCCCAGATGGTTGTTAGTTAAAGCCTTTCATATGTCCTTCGCCTGGTTTATACAGTAGAATGAAAAGTGATACAAGATAAACAGCCATGCAAGGTCTACATGAGTTAAGTAGATGATTTCTCATCCCAAGAGGTCACAATAAAACAGGCTGGGATGAAAGGTGATTAATGGTGCAGCTGTTTCAAAACAGGTTCCTTGTTATTCTGGTGCTAAATTTGCAACATTATAGATTGTTTCACAAGATTAAACACAACGGGGAAAAGTTTTCTTGCCTCAGGACAAACAATGTTTCTGCCAGAAGAGTTATTTTCAACTGCAGTATGAGAATAAATAGCATGTTTGCACCAGCCATAGCCATGATCCCAGTTATAAATTGAACTGTGTATTAGCAGACTCATTGTGCTAAAAGAACATGAATGTGTACATAGAATCTACGGCATGGGCAAAGGCCATTCACCTAGCTTAGATTATGCCAGTTTATGCTGCACACAAGTTTCCACCGTTAGTCTTCTTCTTGCACCTTCTGTATCACTCTATCCCTTTTGTCCTTCATGTTTATCTATGCTTTCCCTTAAATGCATCTATGCCAGATATCTCAACCGCTGCATTTTGGTACTTTCACATTCTTACTGTTCTCAGATTAAATAAGTTATTCCCGAATTCCTCATTGAATTTATTTATGGCTGTCTTAAATTTATGGCTACAGTAGTTTCAGTTTCTCCCATGAGTGCAAACACATTCTCTCCACCTATCCTATCAAATTCTTTCATAATCTTGAGGATCTCGATTAGATCACATTTCAATCTTCCTTCTCCTTTTGAGTTTAATTTACCTTCCATCTGTACAATTCAATTTCTAGTTGGTCTGGCTAAACAAAGCAATATGTTAAGATGTTTTCACTCTGGAAGGGTGAATTTTTTTCATTTATGGGATGTGGGCGTTGCTGGTGGCCAGCATTTAATGCCCGTCCCTAGTTGCCATCAGAACATGGTGGTCAGCTGCTTTCTTGAACTTCTGCAGTCCACCTGCTGTGGGCTGACCCAAAATGCTGTTAGGGAGGGAATTCCAGGATTGTGACCTAGTGACACTGAAGGAACAGTGATTATATTTCCAGGTCAGGATGGTGAGTAGCTTGGAGGGGAACTTGCATTTGGTGGTGTTCCCATGTATTTACTGCCCTTGTCCATCTAGATGGAAGTGGTCAGGGGGTTGTAAGGTGCTATCTAAGGACCTTTGGTGAATTTCTGCATTGCACCTTATAGATAGTGCACACTGCTACTACTGAGCATCGGTATTGGATGGAGTGGATGCTTTTAGATGTATTGCCAGTCAAGTGGGCTGCTTTGCTCTTTTTGGTGTCAAGCTTCTTGAGTTTTGTTGGAACCGCACTCATCCAACCAAGTGGGAAGTGTTTCATCGCATCCCTTACTTGTGCTTTGTAGGTGATGGACAGACTTTGGTGAGTCGAAAGGTGAGTTACTCACTGCAGAATTCCTAGCTTCTGACCTGCTCTTGTAGCCATTGTGTTTATATGTTGCACCCAATTGAGTTTCTAGTCAATGATAACCCCCAGTGTGTTAACAGTGGGGGAATTCAGTGATGATAACACTATTGAATATTAAGAGGTGGTGGTTAGATTGTCTGTTATTGGTGATGTTATAGCCTGGCATTTGTGTAGTGTGAATGTTACTTGCTACTTATAAGCCCAAGCCTGGACATTGCCCAGATCTTGTTGTATTGGAACATAAGCTGCTTCAGTATAAGAGAAGTCACGAATGATGCTGAACATTGTGCAATTATTAATGAACATCACTACTTCTGATCTTATGTTGGAAAGAAGGTTATTGATAAAACAGCTGAAGATGGTTGAGCACAGAACACTACGCTAAGAAACTCCCACAGAGATATCCAGGAGCTGAGATGACTGACCTCCAACAGCCACGAAAATCTTGCTATGTGTCAGGTATGACTCTAATCACTGGAGAGTTTGCCCCCAATACCCATTGATTCCAGTTTTGCTAGGGCATCTTGATGCTACACTCGGTCAAATGTTGCCTTGGTGTCAACGGGTGTTACTCTCACAGCACCTCTGGAATTCAAGGCTGTAATGAGGTCAGGAGCTCAGTGGCCCTGGCAGAACCCAAACCAGGCGTCACTGAGCAGGTTATTGCTGAGCAGGTGCTGCTTGATAGCACTATTAATTACACCTTCCATCACTTTACTGATGACCGAGAGTAGATTATGGGAGGATAATTCACTGGGTTGGATTCTTCTGTTTTTTTTGTACAGGACATACCTGGGCAATTTTCCATATTGTTGGGTGGATGCCAGTGTTATAGCTGTTCTGAAAGACCTTTGCTAGAGGAGCAGCACGTTCTAGAGCACAAGCCTTCAGTACTCTTGCTGGAATGTTGTCAGGGCCTGTAGTGTTTGCAATTGTCTCCAACAGTTTCTTGGTATCACACGGAGTGAATCAAATTAACTGAAGACTGGCATCTGTAATGCTGGGGATCAGAAGATTTTGCAACTATGTGTATTATTTGTCCTGAAAAGGCAGGACAACATACAGCTAAAGCTAAAACTGAAATGCAAATTAGTGCCAACATTTTGCCACTATGTATCCTGAAAAACATGTACTTTGCAAGTGGAACTTTATGCTACAGCCTACATAAGACCATCTAACATATCACGTTTCATGTTTTGACAGAATCACACTGCAGCACCGAATCTCAATTTGGCTTCCTGAAATCTTTCAACTTGTTGATCCCAATACTCCACCTGTAGCAGGACTACCAGTGTGCACAAACCTTGGTATAGTCACAATTTAGTAATTCCAACCATACTCATTGTGACAGAACTGACTATACATGATGCAATGAAAGCACTATAAATATAACTTTGAATCAAAATGTGACCCAGGTACCAGGATTATTACATTTGATATTCTGACCAAATTACCCAACCCACATAAGGACCAAGATATTCCTTTTGATTTACACATTGATGGTCTAGACTACAGATTTGAAGAAATTCTCAAGCTTGGTCTGTTTGGGTGGAACCAGCACGAACTGTTGCAATTATCCACAGTTGAAGATGAACGACAAGCATTGTTAAAAGTTTATTATCGTGACCTGAGAAGATTTATTGACTTAGGCCATAACAGCCTAATGTGGTATATCACAGCAAGTCATTTTTAAGGGCAAACAAGCTCTAATACCTGATCATTGAGTGTGGAGCAATAAAGCAAGATTTTCACTTGGTGTTGCACAAAAATACAACAATGCAATGAAAAAGGCATTACCATCATTGTCTAACTATTTCGAAATGTAGAACATTCCTATTCAAAGAGAGAGATGAATGAAAGAGACACATGACGAGCAAGCAGGTAGAGCTATCAAAACTGCACAGTGGACTTAGTGTGTGAGCTAAAAATACAATTATTTAGGCACCAGCAAAGGATTCTGAAATATGCAGCCTACATAGATCATACATAGCCATAACTGATCATGGTGCTATGTTATAACCAAACATAGAACATAGAACAGTACAGGCCCTTCATACTACTAGCTTGCATACCCTACATTTTACTATCCGCCATGTGCATATCCAAGAGTCGCTTAAAAGTCTCTAAAGTATTTGACTCCACTACTACTGCCGGCAGCGCATTCCACACGCCCACCACTCTCTATGTAAAGAACCTACCTCTGACATCTCCCCATACCTTCCTCCAATCACTTTAAAATTATGCCCCTCTCGTAATAGTCATTTCCGCCATGGGTAAAAGTCTCTGACTATCCACTCTATCTATGCCTCTCATCATACATCAAACATAAGCCAGTTCAGTCCAATATACAGCATGCCAATCCTAAACAAAGTGTCAGGAAGAATATTCTGACAATACATTCTGTGGTGATGGTGAATGATAGCAACCAACAGCAAGACAAGAAATAGCTGCACTGAGGCTGGTATCCCATCTCCAAGTTACCATGTATTTACATGTGCACTGTGTGTAGGCTCTGACCAGCCAGCTCAGGGCCAGTCCCTAGAATGAGGAGACCTTATGAATCTCCTGTTTATATCTGTCAGCCAAGGCTCCCTGATTGGCCCAGGTTAACAACTCCAATGAAGAATCTCATACTCAATGAGATCCACCTGACCTTTGGTTCAAATCACTACAACAACCAAGTCATCAAAGTGATGCATCAGAGAATGTGTAACCTCTCCATAATGGCCATACAATTACCAGGTCAGGACGAGCTGTCAGACCTTCAAAACATTGCGATGACAATTTAAATATGAGGAAGGTACAAGGAACAGGAGAGTGTCATGAAAATTTCATAAACATCTTTATAATCGAGCATGAGCATCAATTGTGTCCTGTACACTTCACCGAGTGAGACAGCTCCCTGTCCCATGTAGTATTTCTGTGGGCTGACTGATGGCACTGTGAGATCTTGAACACCCAAGTAAATATATTAAGATTGTTCTTACTGTTTTTATTTCCTTCAGAAAATCGAAGGGTCAATGTCTTACATTGTATTGACTAGGTATAAGATATCATTCCTCCTACCTGCAACGCTGAAGGTCAGTGTAGTCATTATTGCTTCTGATGCTGCCAATGATTTACCGGTATTCGTTGAGTTTTGGAAATCCATTTGTAATTCCTGACAAAGTTCAACAATTGTATTTTTTATCTAAATGATAGCAATTATTGATGAGAAATAAGATATAAAAAATTTCACATTCATCTTTTATGACACCGCTGCCTTAGCTTTGACGTCAATTAACATTAGAAGGGAGTAATACCTTTGTGCCTGGAACAATTATATTTAGACTCAATCTATGTGCACCTTTTGTGTGAGAGAATGCACACTTACTAAAGACTTCAATTCAATATATTTCTGTACCAAGCAAAATGTACTGGGGATGCTTCAACAATGTTAGAATGATGGAATATTTGCTCCGAGAGTAATACTTTTCAATTGGAAATGCTAAATTTATCTCCCATCTCACTGCTTGTGCATAAATCAGATCCAGCTCCCTTTTAAGTCCATGATCATTTTCTTAATTTCCACAGTTTTAATGTTGTGATGAAGGTTCATAATATGTTATTATTTGCAAAATTTACTGTTGCCCTTCTTGTAAGTTGGCAATTTATGGTGGAAGTGCTGTCACAATGCTGTTAATTTGTGCAGTCTAGGGTTTTGACTGACCAACAATGAAGGAATGGCGAACAGAGATCAAAATCACCATGATATTTAACCTGGAGGTGATGGTATTTGATGCCCATGTCCATGTCGGTGGTGGAGGTGTAAGTTTTCAGTGTTGTTGAGACTGCAATACAGACTGTACACAACACACTGCAGTGATAGTACTCTGGTGTTAGACTGAGTGGACATTTCAGTTGGTGGATTGAATGCCAACCATGCAGATTTCTTGGTATTCAATTTCTCAAGTTTTATCAAAGCAAACACAGAATCCATATCAAGTAGGATGACCCCACCTTCAAATATCAGACTGACTTGTTTTTAAATCATTACTATATTGGGTACTCATAATATATTTAATTCTAACCAGGTAAAGAAGATAAGCTACTTGTAGAATAGTTCTGTCATTGATGAGGTAAGTGCTACTTTCTTCAAGTGTAGGCACTGTGATAACTTGCTTCTGGGTCTGTTGCACTCTAGTCAATGACCATCCGCTCCCTGACAAATGCCCATCCAAATCTCTTGCAGTAATCTTGGACATATGCTTTCAGTTATAGAAGTTCTTTACTTTCTTCAGTCCCTCAGCCTCCAGCTCCTTGAGGATATCTCTTTTTCTCCCCTTCGGACCTGCTGTCATCTTATAGAAATTCCATCTTCATTTTCTCTTTTATCGGAATAACATTTTACTATGATCCAGAACTGGTACAGATGCTGAATGGATATAAATCAATCCCCCAGTCTCTAATTTCTAGGCATCTTAAACAGTTGCTAACTGTTTCACTGCCATATGTATTGATGAAATGACTGAGTGGAGATGTAAATCGTTACAATAAAATAACATTCGAAGGTCATCGTGTTTTTCTTCGTCTGTATTGCTATCATTTGAAAAACAAGATGAATACTTTTCTCTGAGTGTTTGAACAAGACTAAACAAATACAGTTCTGCTTTTCAGTTTAGAGATGAAGTTTTTTTCAATTTTTTTTGGTCAGTTCACCTATTTCATTCCAATTTTCTCCTCTTTGACCAGCTGAGCTCACTTGATAGTATCATGACTCACTGGGGTAGCACACTAGAAATCAAGTACCCAGAGTCATCTGAAAAGTTAATGACGTTAAAATAACTACACAATATTTCCAAATTGACCTGATTTTTCAGATCCAGATTGATAAAAATACATGGATCCAATTTCTGCTTTTAACAAGAATTAAGAAAAATTACAAGTAATTAGACACTAGCTACATGAGAGATAAAAGGTACTGCAGATGCTGGAGAATCCGAGATAACAAGCATGGGGCTGGATGAACACAGCAGGTCAAGCAGCATCATAGGAGCAGGAAAATGTCTACATATAAAACTACAAATTAACTCTCTAATTCCCTTATAACACCCTCCTCCCTCTCTCATACACACACACACACACACACGTACACAAATAAATAAGGGTGAAGGAAACTGGAAGTTAGTTCAGTGGCACCTTGAAAAGAGATGATCCTTATGATACTTATGCTGGCTAGAACATTGCTTTTCAGTCATCTTTCTTTGGATACTTCCATTGGTTTCTAAGATATGCAAGATGACTGGTTCACTTATAAAAGTTCTCTGCCATATCATTTAAAAGTCACAGCTTATAATAACTGCTGAAAGAAAGGTGAACTGATTTTCTTAGATGTCATTTTTTTAATATTTCAGAAAACAGAGAGACAGCTCCTGAGCTGGTGGAGATCAAAACATTTTTCTCTATCTTTTTCCCAGTCCCAAGCTATTCAGTTACCTGAAAAATAATCACATGGTTGTTGGCAGGCAAAAGGTCGTTGTCATCAAGGACTGGTCACGAGTCCGTAGACTAATCAACTTCTTGTTGCCACCCTGCATCTGTACGCAAAACTCTTTGGCTCCAGTTTGTCTGCAAATGACTTCAACTATTGCTTGTTCAAACTTTTTGTTTACATAAGAACTTGCCACAAGTGTCAAGTTACTTGCTGTTCAAAACAGGCAACCATCCTTTAAAACATGGTTTTAAAAAACTTCTTTACCATTTCAGTCCAGAATATTTTAAAAAATCAAAAAAGCAGTATTTAAATACCTCTGCTCTTAAAATAAAGAAAAGTCCTTTCAAAAATGTGTTTCGTTACAAAACATGTGATGCACAAACAACTAAATAAGATTTATATCCATTCATTCCTCTTGCCCCTGAAATAACTTTACACAGTTTTAGCATTTCTGAGAGCTTTAAATTATTTCAAATTTTTACATTTGGGACAATGCATCTGCAATTACATTATCTTTTCCTGTAATAGGAATAATCTTTACATTAAATGGTTGTAACAATAGTCCCCATCTGAATAACCTCACATTCCAGTTTTCAAACTTTTCAATGAAGGTACGTGGATTATGGTCAGTGGAAATTAGCATTTCCTCATTTCCATTAACATCAAGGGCTAAAGAAATATCTACTTTTGTATACTGATGCCAAGTGATGCCATTTGTCTCTGGTTGCTTTCCCAAAGCTTATGAATCAGCAGCAAGCTGAACTTCATAACTGCATTGTGCATTTGGATGATGTTGTGGCATGCAATAGTATCGGAAGGAGGCAAATGGAAGTGTTGTTTAAGCAATTAGAGTTTATTGGTTTAGTAATAAAGTTAACCAAAATTGAATTTGCAAAAGCATGAGCAATTTATGTCAGCTATATTGTTTGACAAGGACAAGTGCCAGGGGCAGCATAAGTTATGACTTTAATAGAATTCCTTGTTCTGAAAACCTAACAAGAAATCATGAGTTATTCAGGAGTGTGTGGATTTTACCACACGTTATGCATAATTACAGTATGATAGCTGTGCTTTTGACAAATAGAAACATAGAAGCATAAGATATAGGAGAAGGAGTAGGCCATTGGCTCTTCAAATCTGTTTTGCCAATCAATGATTTTAACAGATCTCCAATTCAGTACCTTGTTGCAGCTTTCTCTGAATATTCTTTGATTCCTTTAGTCCCACGAACCTTCCTTCTTGAAAGTCTTCAACGTTTTGGCCTCAAGGTTTCCTGTGGCAGAGAATTCCATAAGTTCACCGTTCCCCGGATAAAGAAATTTCTCTTCATCTCTGCCATAAAATGCTTATCCTTTATCCTTAGAATGTGACTCCTGGATGTTGAGAACATCCTTCACACATCTACCCTGTATAATCCTGTTAGAATTTTATAGGTTTCTAAGAGATTTCATAATTCTTCTAAAGTCCAGTGAATATGGCCCTAACCGATCCAATCTCTCCCCATACATCACTCCTGCCATTCCACGAATCAGTTTGATGAAGAATTTTCACACTCCCTCAATAGCTAGAACTTATTACAGGAACAAGCGAATGTGGTGTAGTCGGCAGAATGCAAAACAAACTGAAAGCAATCTTAGTAAATGAACTCGTGTTGGCTTGCCCAGTTTTTCCGGACCTTTCAAAATGGCAGTTGACGTTAAGGATTTAGTGATGGTTGCTGTAATAATGATCCAAGATAGTGAGTCAAGAATAGAGAGGCCACTGAGTTACTTCCTAAGACACAAAATCGGTATCAGAAGAAGTACTCTACCATAGAAAAACAGATTTTGGGGTGTTGTTGGCTGGCAAATAATATCAACTAGTATTAGTGACTGGCTTGCACTGGTGTCCCTCCATATCTTTATCAGTTTACCTCATTGGCTTGAAGTAAAAGGAAATAACTCCTTTTTGAGATAAATTTTCAGAACATCCATCACTCTCATTTTCCACTATCCAATCTTAGATAGGATTTTTTTTATGCCTGTCCTGAGTCATTACTCTCTTCTGAATACATTCCACAGGAATGTTCAAATAAAAAGCAAAATACCATGGATGCCGGAAATCTGATACAAACATAGAGAATGCTAGAGAAGTTCTGGCAGCATCCGTGGAGAGGGAACTAGATCATCTGCAGCATTCTCAGTGTTTGTTTCAAAGGAACATGTTCTCTTTGTATCAGTGTTTCAGTTTCAGTACTTTCTTCCTCTTGTTATGGTCCCAGATGTTACCACCAGACAAGTCAGATCCCACACAGAAATCTGGCTTGATCATATTTTGATTGAATTTGGTTTTAATAATGTGGTCTCTGGCTCAGAAATAAGCACGCAATGCTAAAAAAGTTTGCTTTAACAATAAAACAGATGTTAATTGATGAAAGAAATGCAGTGAAAAAGAATAAGCCAAACTACTTACCTACAACATAAGTTCAAATATTTTAAACAGCAGTAAAAATAATCCCATTCATCACAAAACATTACCTTACAAATTCCAAAAATATCATCATTTACACAACAAGCACTGAACCAAAATCATGCCTTGTACAGTACTTGCATCAGAGAGGAAAAAAACATCTTTTCCTAACTCCTTGCTAAACTTGAGTCAACTAACTTTAATTCCTAGCCAGAAACACTGATTGTTGCTTCCTGGAGCTACAATATATCTGAGTTTAAATATACTCGGCTTCAAACAATCTTTTCAGATTTCTATCCAACATTTCTGATTTGGACCTATCACTAACTCCTTACTCTAAGGTAAGCTGGTTTTACACTATGGTCTTCTTCCACAGCTCTGCCCAAAACAAAATAATTTTTTAAAAAGTCTCTCCCTCTAATATATGAGTGTTTCACCTAAGCTTTAAAGAAAACCCCAACTCTGTAAATTTCTGAGAGAAATTGAAGCACAATTGGTTTATCTTGCTAAGTTGTAAATTATCCGATGGTAAACAAAAACCCATCACCGCTGCCAAATTACCTCCCTCAAATTGTTTTAAAAGAAATCACCATGGCTATAGGAATACTTGCAGGTTAATTATTAACTTCATATACACTGAAAACCAATGTTATTAAGCCACAATTAAATAATTGACATTAAAGCAAATAAAAATCACAGAGTTTCTATGATAACGTGGACAGAAGAATTTCAAAACGTGTTTGACAACTTAACAGCTATATTGACTATTGCATCAGTTTTAGCACCACTTAATTATGGGAAAATGTTTAAACTGGGTAAAGATGCAAGCACCACCAGTGTTCCTGCAGTGTTGTCACAAGGCAATGAGATGGGGATCTAATCAGCCATCCACTATTTTTCCAAATTAAATTGTTGACAAAAGAAATATTCATCAGTGGACAAAGAGATACGCAGCCTGGCCTTGAATTTACAAACGTTTGATCATCTACATAATTTTCGTTGCAGGTTTCTTGGATACATATACAGACCATAACATTTTGCTTTCTTGGAGAGTTTCTATGATGGAAATTGTACAGTTGTAGCATTAAACTCTAAACTTAACTTATTCGTGTTCCAAGAAAATACAATATTATAATAGGTGCTTTGTTAAGAGGAAATCTGAATAAAAAATTGTCATGATCAAAATGAAGTTGTGTAAAGTATGGTTCGAGAGTCATAGAGTTGTACAGCATGGAAATAGACCCTTTTGTCCAACTCCTCCATGCCGACCAGATGTCCAAATTAATCTAGTCCTATTTTCCAGCATTTGGCCTATATCCCTCTAAACCCTTTCTATTCATATACCCTTCCAACTGCCTTTTAAATGTTGTAATTGTACCAGCCTCCACTACCTCCGTTGGCAGCACATTCCATGCGCACACCATTCTCTGCTTGAAAATGTTGCCCTTTAGATCCTTTTTACATCTTTCCCCTTTCACATTAAACTTATGCCCTCTAGTTTTGGACTCCCCTATCCTGGCGGAAAAAAAACCTTGGCTATTCACCCTATCCACGCCCTCGTGATTTTATAAACCTCAGCCTCTAACAGTCCGGAGTAAATAGCCCCAGCTTATTCAACCTCTCCCTATAGCTCAAGCCTTCCAGCCCTGGCAACATGGAGACAGTAAGGTTTGCAGATGCTGGAAGCAACATCCTTGCTAATCTTTTCTGCACACTTTCAAGCTTACAACATCTTTCCTATAGCAGGGAGACCAGAATCATATGCAGTATTCCAAAAGTGGCCTAACCAATGTCCTGTACAGCTGCAACACGGCAGCCCAATTCCTAAACTCAGTGCATTAACCAATAAAAACAAATGTATCAAATGCCTTCTTCATGACCCTGTCTACCCCTGACCCCACCTTCAGGGAAATATAAATCTGCATCCCAAGGTCTCTTTGTCCGGCAACACTCCCCAAGACCCTACCATTAAGTGTCTAAGTTTTGTCCTGATTTGCCTTACCAAAACGCAACATCTCATATTTATCTAAATTAAACTGCACCTGCCACTCTTCGGCCCATTGGCCCATTTGATCAAAGTGCAAAGTCCTTGTGTCTAATGTACAATAGTTATTATTCCCAATACAAAATAGTAATTGTGATAGGTATGATGATAGGAAATGAAAATGCCCCATAAGGATATGCTATTTTTTATTTGGAGGGTGGTGAGGGATGGGATGATGATTTAACATATTATTATTTGGGAATTTGTGTTTTAAAATAACGATAAATAAGTTTTTGGTTTAGCTCTGTGAAGGCAGCACTGTATAATGATATTAACATATCATATTTCAATAGGGAAGTCAAATATCATTTCCAAGTAAGAATATGACTTAAGGAAAATTACTAGATATATTCTCTGGAAAGTTAGTTGATTAAATTTTTAGAAATGTAAATATTTATGAGATACAAAGAGACAGACCTGGGGCAACAATCAGGTTTCAGTTGAGAACAATTTTACACCAGCAGGAAGGCAGTTTTATTTGTGGCAGAAATAAAAGTGAAAAGTAATGGAGAAACACAGATCTTGCGGCAACTGTGAAGAAAGGAAGTGTACAGCACTTTTCTTAAAGTTCAGTCAGGAAAAATCAGTAAGGAAGCCAATGTCTGTGTATCACTTTGAGAAACATAATGGATAGAATCACAACTAGTGAGTGAATGTATAGAAAGTTGCCCCTTCTCTGAAAGGTTCCCAAAGTGGTTGGTGGTGTGTGGTGGTGTGCAAGAGCAGTTTTGGGAGGGACAGAGTGTCAGAAATGGGCAAAGCCTCTGTCCCAGAAGGCACAGCCTCCAATGTTGGAGTGATAAAAATTGGGAAAAGCTCAAGAGGCCGGGATCAGATGAGCACAGAGATCTCGGAAGGTCAAAGGAGGTGGCAGAGATAGGGAGGGGCATAGGAGCTGGGAGAGATGACAGAGATAGGGAGGGGGTGGCGGATCTGGAGAAGGCAGTTCTTCTCAATGATCAGAGGCAGCAGTGGCAGCACCATAGGTGGCTCCTTCCAGCAATCAGTGGTGACAACGGCAGCAGCAAAGGCAATCGGTAGAGCATGTCCCAGGAGGAGACTGACTGAAACTCCAGGCCAGGGCTAAGCCCAGGGAGGAAAGACTTTAAAATCCAGATTTTTTTTTCTTTTCTTTTGGATAATGACTTTAAAATTTGGTCATTTTTCTTTATCCTTTGGCTTTGTTTCTTTATGTCTTCTTTTGTTTCTTTTAAATTCTGGTTTTATATTTTGTACTTTAAGATGGTGCCGTAAAATGGTGATTTTGTACATTTTCCACTGTACTCCTATATTCCTGTACTGGAGTACACATGACAACAAAGTCCAGTTCTAATTCAAAAGGAACTCATTTCAAATTTGTGAATTAAGTAAGAAATTAAAGAAGAAAGCAATTAAAGCAATGGAAGTAATACTTCAAATGGCTTGAGTGTCTGTAAAGGATGTTGCTCGGAAAAGGGTGTTTCTTTTTGCTGTTTATTTTAAGGTCCTTCTAAGTTGACTTGTGTAGCTTCATTTTTTACCTTGTTAAAAGAATATTCTTATGTATATATTCAGTGACTGACCATCATGGCATCCAAACAGCAAAAATAAAAATTATAATCTATCAAGCCAGAGATTTTCTCTGAGATCAGACATGTCCAGCATTACCATCAGCTGGGATCATAGCAGGGACTTCAAGGGGCCTTCATGAATAACAGAATCACTACAATGTGGAAGCAGGCCTTTCAACACATTGAGCCCACACTAATCCTCTGACGAGCAACCCACCCAGAACCACCTCATCCCTGTAACCCTGCATTTCCCACGGCTAATCTACCTAGACTGCACGTCTCTGTACACTATAGGCAATTTGGATTGGTCAATCCACCTAAACTGCACATCTTTGACCTGTGGGAGGAAACTCACACAGACACAGGGAGAATATGCAAACTCCACACAGACAGTCACCCTGAAACTGGAATTGAACCCAGGTCCTTGGTGCTGTGCAGCAGCAGTGCTAACCACTGAGCCACCATGGAATGAGGTGTGGAATGAATATGTGGAAAAACTGTCAAAGGAAGTGGTAGCAGCATGGTGGCTCAGCGGTTAGCTATGCTGCCTCACAGCGCCAGCAACCCACATTCGATTCCACCCTCGGGCGACTGTCTGTGTGGAGTTGCACATTCTCCCCATGTCTGCGTGGGTTTCCTCCGGGTGCTCTGGTTTCCTCCCACAGTCCAAAGATGTGCAGGCTAGGTGGATTGGCCATGCTAAATTGCCCTTAGTGTCCAGGGATGTTTAGGTTGGTTGGGTTAGACATGGGAATGTGTAGGGGTAGGGGAATGGTTCTGGGTGGAATGCTCTTCGGAGAGGCAGTGTGAACTTGTTGGGCCAAATGGCCTGTTTCCACACTGCAGGGAATCTATGATTCAATGTAGGTTTAGTTACAATATTTAAAAGATATTTTGATAGGTACTTGAAGAATTGAGAGAGAGAGAGGAGTGAAAAATAAGAAAAACATTACAAACTTGGCATATTAAAATATCTCTAAAAATGATTCACTACCTGAAGGAATGAGAATCTATGGTTACAGCTGTTCCTTCTTCCCTATCAGAAGCATCTTTGGCATTTCATTAACATTGCTGAAAGACACTTTATTAATCATGAAACATAACTGACTACAATGTGTTTAAAGTTCTTAAGAATAATGGAAAATAAAAACTAGATACCCATTTGTGTAAAGTGACTCAGGTTAAATATCTTTAGCACCATAATATGCTAGGTCACATGAACATTATTGAAGCCAGTGGCATTAAGACACTATAATTTCTACAGCAAGATCCAGCGAAATAATTCTACTGCTGTACTGGCTACTAACTAAGCACAAAGCTGAGGATTGAACCGAGAAGCAAGCCAGGCTATGACCATCACCAATAAGAGACAATCTAACCGCTGCCCCTTGATATTCAATGGTGTTACCATCACTGAATCTCCCACTTTCAACATCCTGGGGGTTATCATTGACTGGAAACTCAATGGACTCACCACATAAACACAGTGGCTACAAGAGCAGATCAGAAGTTTGTAATACTGCAGTGACTAACTCACTTCCTGATTCTTCAAAGCCTGTTCATCATCTACAAAGCACGAGTCAGGAGCATGATAGAATATTTCCCATTTGCTTGCATGTGTGCAGTCCCAACAACACTCAAGAAGCTTGTCACCATCCAGGACAAAGCAGCCCACTTGATTGGCACTACATCCACAAGCATCCACTCCCTCCACCACCAACGTTCAGTAGCAGCAGTGTGTACTATCTACAAGATGCACTGCAGAAATTCACCAAAGATCCTCAGACAGCACCTTCCAAACCCACAACCACTTCCATCTAGGAGGACAAGGGCAGCAGACATATGGGAACACCACCACTTCAAAGTTCCCCTCCAAGCCACTCACCATCCTGACTTGGAAAAATATCACCGTTTCCACACTGTCACTGGGTCAAAATCCTGGAATTCCCTCCCTAATGGCATTGTGAGTCAACCTGCAGCAGGAGGACTGCAGCAGTTCAAGAAGGCAGCTCACCACCACCTTCTCAAGAGCAATTAGAGATATCCAAGAAATGCTGGCCAGCCAGTAATGTGCACATCCCACAAATGCATGGGAAAAAAATCAACCCATCTGGTAGTGTGCATCAAATATTGTCCTCACGTTGACCGTCTTCAAGATTGTGAGTCTGTGTGTGTGTTTGTCTCAAATGGGGGCCATAAACGAATGCTGCAATGTTTAATTTTTGCTGAGGAAAGGTTTTAGAATGAAAACAGTTTCAAAGTGCGTAGGTTCAAAGATAAAGAGGACTGGGGACTGGATAAAAACTGAAAGAACTGCATATGCTGTAAAGCAGAGACAATCATAGAAATTGCTGGAAAAGCAAAAAGCAAAATCAGAGTTAATGTTTCAGGCCAAGTGACCCATCCTCAGAACTGTTCTGATGACGAGTCACTCAGCCCAAAATGTTAACAGTGATTTCTCTCCACAGATGCTGCCAGACCTGCTGAGCTTTTCCAGCAATTTCTATTTTTGTCCCTGGGGATTGGATAGCTTAGTATGTTTGAGAGATCGGTTTATAAATGTGACTCAGTGGATAGCAGAGACTTGCAGTCAAAAGGTCATAGGTTCAAGTCTTACTTCATATCCCTAAATATATAAACCAGATAAACTTAATGGATTGTGAAATAACTGCATTGAGTTCAGTAACCTGTCACCAAGTCATCCTTTATTTATATGTGCACAGGACATGGGCTTTGACCAGATAGCTCAGAGCCAGTCTCTAGCATGAGGAGACTTTCTGAGACTCCTGTTTATGTCACCCAGGGCTCCTTGATTGGCCCCTGATAATAACCCCAATCAAGGATGTCATAGTCAATGAGATCCACCTGGCCCCAGTTCCAATTTCTACAGAGTGCTACCTTGCTTGAGATTACTTCTTTTAGTTAACCAAGATCCAATCATTCCTACTGAGTGGATGTAAATGATTACAAAAGCCCACTTTGAAGAACAGCAGAGAATTTTGTTTCCCCTACTTCCATGTCTCGATGAATATTTATTTCATTTTCATTTTCATTTATTTTCATTTAAATCAATTAGTGGGGTGATTTACTTCCTTTCTCTTGGTAAGAACTTGCTGTCAGGAAATGGTTGCTGCCTTTTTTTGTCGATTAATGATAATATTGCTGTTCAAATGTAATCTACAGGCTCTAAAATCATGTGGTATGGCATGAAAGGTGCAACTTACTCTTGCAGTCCTATTCTTGCTCTTTCCCTTTCACTTTCATGCATAATCTTTCCCACCCACGCGCTCTCTTTCCCTTCCTTTCTTTTCCATTACTTTACTTTAATCAATTTGGCTCCCAAGATCCTGGTGTGTAAGGAGAAACCACAAATCCTAACCCTAATCCACACCTTAGCTTGATTATGCAGTTCCAAGACTGCTTTCCTATATGGTCCAGGGTAACAAGATATAGGAATGGGCCATAACATTCCTATATAGTCAAATAAATTGGATATCTAATACCGTTGTCATCTTCAGATGCTTAATTGGCCATTACTACATCTAGTGTAAGGTGTTATTTTTGCATAGAATCTGCACAGTTGGTATTTACTGCACTAGTCCTCTTGATGTTGGACTTCTCTCTCTCTACCTGATCAACAATTTGAAACATTACTATTGCAAAGTTGGTGCTCATTATCCATTCTTGGTTGTCCCTGAGAAGATGGTGAACTACCACAACCTGTGTGGAGAGAACACTTCTGCAAAGCTGTCATGTTGTCATGTTGTGAGCTTCGGGACTTGAAACATTAACTCTGCTTTATCTCCACAGATGCAATCAGATCTGAATTTCTCCAGCAATTTTTGATTTTATTTCAGATTTCCAGCATCCACAGTTCTTTGTTTTCTTTGAGGCTGTCATGTGCCTTGTGCTTATGTCAGAGGTCACATGTTTCGGAGGTATTACTGAAGTGTCCTTCTGGGTGGAATGGAGACATCAAGCTAATCTTGTTCACAGAGAGTTGAATAGGCAGTTGCAGTACAATTTGCTTTGATAAACAACAGTGTAGATGGCATTATAATTTTCAGAGTGCAGTATTGTGTGCTCAGTATAAGACTGTTCTCCAAAATCCAGCCAGTGAAGTGAACGATGACCTTAAGAATGAAGGAAAACATGCAAATGCTGGAAATCTGAAATAATATCAGGAAATACTGGAAAGTGTGAGCAGCAGATAAGACAGTGTCTGTGGAGAGAGGGGGTGTCTGGTCAACATTTCGAGACGGTGATGTTCCATCACAATCCTGGCAAAACGTCAAGGTCCTGAAGTATTCACGACAGTTCCTTGATGTTGCCAGAGTGCCCACTACAGAAAGATCCCAGGATTCTAATTACGCCGTTGACATTTTTCACAGATCAAATACTGTGCAGAAAAAAACTCACCCTCAGACCTTTGAACTTTACTGAAATCCTATTGACAACATAATTGCAGCACTTTAATCTTGTACCTGGTGCAGACTGGTGTGTGGTTATTCAAGCAAATTTTTAACAGAGGGAAAGAATATTGAAATTTAAAGCATAATAACAAGGTGAGACAAGAGAGAAAAAATTCCAAAATGACAAGCCCTAATTAGGCAGCAGTGCCAGAACTAGCAAATTAGAGATAACGAGCAACAGAGACCAAGATTGGAAGCAACAATATGTTAGATCTCTGCAGGGCAACTCTATCCATTTTAATTGGTGTGTCTTACTGATAACAGATTGAGTTAAACAGTCATGGCATTAGAGGGCAATTCAGGTTGACCTGATTGATCAGAGTGTGGCCTTGATGATGGATTGCATCTGTCACTGGAAGACTTTCCACTTGAATAAATCCTGGCAGGGGACAGAATGGCTGCAGCCAATAATGTTGTTCAAGGCTGGACAGGGAAGAAGCATAGGAAGAACATGAGACAGTACACGACTCTTTGCTGGATGTGATGCTAGAGGCAGTGAGAACTAGAAGGTTGATTTTTGCGGACAGGAGGGAGAGGGAGAGGAAAACCATGCAGAGTAAACTGGAGTGGATTGAAGTTCCACAAGCTACTAGCAACAGGAGCTGGGTACCAAGGCCCAGCATCACAAAAGGTTTAATGACTTTATGAGGTCAGGACAGGTGAGTAGAATATTATTCAGGTGTCAACCCAACATTCTCCTGCAGGGTTTTCCTCTGAATAATACACCATGCAGTACTAGTCATTCCTTTCTCTGCAGGCATCTCCTCAATGCGGCATCGGAACAGCCAGCACTGATAGTCACCCTCACCTTGATGCTGTCTCATATTCATCCTTCACAGTTATCCTTCATTGAGGTCATTCCTTCATTTTCAGAGCTTGCACTTTTCACAATCAGAACTTTCTGCTTTCATAATTTTGAGAGGAATGAGCACACCATTGTATGAGAAACAGAGAACTGGGAATGGGCCAGCAGCTAAAGTCATCCTGACTTATGTAGAGCAGGAGGTCACCTGAGATCAGCTGGTCATCGGCACTGGAGATATAAGGGTCCTCGTAGTAGAATTTGCACTTACACGGAGCATTCACTCTTTCTTAATTGCAGTCACCACCAACTGAAACATCAAAAGATGCAAATTGTAATCTGTGAGACTTTTCCATTTGTCAGTTTCAATCAATGTCCCTCATTTTCCACAGCTTCTTCAAAGATGACAGAAAGGCAGTAGCAGGGACAGGGCATAGGAACCTTAAGAGGAGGGCAAGCATGCTGAAAGATGTAAGGTCACACAACTCGGGGATATGAATAGGAAGTGCTTAGAGGGATAAACGCTGGCAAATGGAACTAGTTTAATTTAGGATATTTGGTCGGCATGGACAAGTTGGACCAAAGGGTCTGTTTCCATGCTGTACATCTCTATGACTCTATGACCTATGCGCGCCCTCCATCAACAGGAATAAAAATACACACACTCACCTGCAAAAGTGTCCCTGTAAATCCCATAAAGTGGACAAGATCACTTCAAGCTTCTGACCCACTGGAATACCACGCTAACCCTTGGTAGTTAATATTCTGCTCTTTGATTTTGGCCTAAACTCCATGGTTTCTGAAGCTACTTACTGCTCCCACCATTAAAAGTATTAAAGTCATGGTTCTGATACAATTATGGACTGGTTTGGCTCGCAAAGAACATAATTCAAATATTTGTGAAATGCAGTCACAGTTATAATGCAAGCAATCAAGTGTGTTTGTTTTACATAAGAACCATATTTTCTGAGAACCTATTTACAATTTCATGTGCAGAATGAAAAGACCAAGATTGGTACCAGTAAAGTTTTAAGATATTATTTTGAGACAAGGAGATTTCTTGCTCCATGACTGTGCCATCAAAGTCGCTATCTCACCCTCAGATTAGCAGAAGGACATGTCCTAGTCCTTGCACTGAGCTCTCCGTGTTATTGTGGAAAGCACCAGACTGGGGGGTTGTGATAAAAACAAACTCAGCAGGGTTGGCAGCATCCGTGGAAAGAGAAACAGAGGCAACATTTCATGTCCAGTATGACTTCTTGTCAGAACTGAGTAGGAGCTGGGGCTTCAATTTCCACCCTCCTACTTTGCCCCCATTTTTGCCCAAGACCAGTGCAGCAAGGGAGCCTTGACCTGCTGTGATTTCCAGCACTTTTTTTGTTTGGCTGTGTAATGACTGGTTGATTCAAAGTTTATGCTTGGAAAGATCTTTCCTAAGTATTTCATGAAACATTCTGCACATTGTTCTTTGAGAATGAGTCACATGGTTTCACTGGCACTGCCAGAGGATATGTTCGCAATCGTTTGGGATGTCTCACCAAGGAAAATGATGAGATATGTCGTTAGGTTATACTTGGTTAAAATTGTACAGCTTTTTGAAAGAGTTGCGATAAGCTGAAAGACCTCCTGTATGGCTTTAGTTATCACTTTGCCAACCACATTTGCTTTCAACCACCAGAATTTAAATGTAAAATTACTGTTACGACCCAATTGGGAAAGTTCTGATTCTCACCAACACCCACCCTGCCCACTACCCATGGGGTTACCATAAAATCATTTTATTAAAGGCCTCAATTTACCTGTCAGAGGGAAGTGGGCTAGTATCTGTATGTCACAAGAACATTTATTGCAATTTATTACCCTATAAGTTTATTCTCTTCTTCTTTACTTACCTCTTGTACTGAACTCGGGCGGCATCAGCTGTGGTGAGGGATCCCAGTGCAGACCTCGTGGCAGTGTTGAGTGAGCCTAGCGTAGACCCAAGTGAGCCACTGCTAACTTTACCAGAACCAGTACAGGACCTGTCCTTGGAATTGGCAGCTGCTACATTGACAAAGGTGACATTGGCAAAGTAGGCCCAGCGGCGAAAGATGGCATCTGAGGATTGGTGACTTCATCGTTGGTTGGGTCTGGCATGGTGGCAGCAAAGTAGTGATGGAAGGACATTATGGCGACATCGACAAGGTGGGCCCAGCGGCAAGAGATGCAACTCTGACGTTGGTTGGTCTGGCACAGGCGGTGGTGAGGCAGTAGCAGAGGAGAATCAGCACAGCTGTGAAAGATGGCGCCTGAAGAGTAGCGACTTCAACATTGGTTGGGGCAGGTATAGACAGTAGTGAGGTGGTGGAGAAGGGATAACAGTATAGGCATCGATGATGATGAGCTGGTTCAGGACCAATGGACTCGCTTTAAGCTATATCATTCTGTTGTTTTTCTTATTCTTAAACTAAGCAAAATGGCTGCAGATCATAGTGACACTGGAAAAGTTTTTCACTGTGTTTTACTGTTTTTCTCACTGTAAAATGCCCATGACAATAAAATTATGCAAAATCAAGGAAATAAGTACTAACCAGAGGAAAATGATTATGAAGCAGTAACATATAACTTTTTGAGTTAAAAATCTAAGCTCCTTTAAAATTCTGACACGCATGTACAGACAGGCAAGCGAACTAAGAGTTGGTGTTATGGGTGGAGAAAAAATGAACACAATTCAACAGCGTCAGTCCACAGGCTTCAATATGCTGTTCCTTTTGCTTCTCAAGACTTTTTGTTCTTCAATCCCCTTTCGCAAGGTTCTTTCACATGTTCAGATGAGGCACAGGGCATTTGGTACACTAATCTGCATGACATCTTTATGAAATCCTGGCCAGATAACATAGCTGTCTGACAATGCTTGCATTATCAGCACTGGCATAGGATTTTCACATTCTACTCACAATATGTCCTTACAATATCTGACCAGTACTATTACTTGATGATTAATCATCCATTCTTCACCTAGAGGTCTATAAGGGTCCACTTCCTCATCAAAATATTGTTCTTAAGATAATAGCACTCCAGAATTCCTTCAGCCTCAGCGTTAGTGTGAGCTATCTGTCCTCATTTGTTTAACTCCAAAACTGCTTCCTGATCCTCAATTAATGAAGACAGGCCAAATACTTCTTTTGAATTATCCTCATTCTTAAAGAGACATTTTTCTACCCAAACATACTTTTGTGGTATTACTGTGACATCTGGCGATGGACTTTGTTTAGCTATTACTCTGGTAACCACACAATGGAAAAATACTCTGAACCTATTTTTACAACTCCTCTGTTTCTTTAGCCTTACTCAAGCTTTCCATGATTATAGGGTGAACCTTCAAATCTAACTCCAGCCACATCATTTCCCAGGAGTAATCACAGGCATGGGTACATCCACATGTAACTACCCTGACTACCCCTAATTTAGAAAGCAAGTTACACTCCAATTGGATTTTGTACATTGGGACCAGGATGTACACAATAACCCTCCGGAGGGATAACTAAATCCTTCTCCAGCAGGAGACAATGAGTAGCCCCTGAGCCCCTTGCCATCGTAATGTCCCTGCCTGCTTCATTTGAAGAAAAAGGGAATTGTGCTTCCTTTATTAGTAAACCTATTATCTAACTCATCTACCATACTTACTTCTTCTGCACTCACAGCAGGTTTCAGATTTAGATTTAGGTTTTATTGCCATGTGAACTCAAGTCCAGGGTACAAAAATACTGCGCAAAGTGTACAATGTTGCCACATGCAACACCATCTTTGGTACAAGATACCTATGTACAAAATCTTAATTACAGAAATAGGGAAATAAAGAGAAGAGTTAAAAAGTTCAACATTACAGTCTTCTGAGCTTAAAACCAGAAAAATACAAAAATAAAGTTAGTGTGTCAAACATGGGGCTGTCAATGCTCCATGCTGGACTTTCCCAAAAGGGTTCGCTCCCCCTGCACTGAGCATGCTCTCAGCTGCACTGGGCTAAGATCTGCCAATGCGCGCCAGGCTTTGCTGCCACTTGCAAGACTTTGCCCCCGACTGGCTCATCCCTGCTGACCGCCACTGCCACCATCTTTCACCATTAGCCACTGGTTGTGACTTGCTGCTACTGGTTTCTTAACTGTAGTTAAAACTATAACTTCAACTGTGGTATTTTCCTTTCAAATTCCCTTTTCACACTCATTCTTATGAACTCCAATTAGTCGCACGGGGTTCCCTTGCAGCTTCTAGCATGCTAAACCAATGTGTCCCATTTTGTAACAATGGAAACACTATAGTCTTTGATTTTCAACTTCATCCTCAGTACTGCCCTTTCTGATCCGAGGAGGGGATGGGAGAGAATTCACAGCTATCCATGCTTTATCCACGGTATTTGCCTTCCTTTCATCTTCCCAGATTTTTTTCTTTCTTTCCCTGTGAAATTTATGAAGCTGATGAATAACAGGTTAGTTTTATGAATCAACTCATAATCATCAGCTATTATTGCTACCTGCCTAGCAGTTGCAAATTTTTGTTCCTCAACATAGGTTCTTATTACAGAAGTAATGAGTTTTTAAATTCCTGTAAGAAAAATAATTGTTCTCTGGACTTCAAACATGGTTTCAGCTTCTAATAACGTCATAGTATCCCCACCGTGCAGAAAGAGGTAATTCGGCCCATCAAGTCTGCACCGACTCTCCCGAGAGAATCCTACCCAGAACCACCTCCTACTGTCTCCTTGCACCCCCACATTTACCATTGTTAATTCACCTGCCTGCACATTCTTAGACACAATGGGCAATTTAGCATGGCCAATTCACCTAACCTGTACATCTTTGGATTGTAGAAGGAAACCGGAGCACCTGGAGGAAACCCACACATACACGAGGAGAACATGCAAATTCCACACAGACAGTCACCCGAGACTGGAATTGAGCTTGGCGATCTGAGGCAGCAGTGCCAACCACCATGATATACCTATTCAAATTCAATGTAGATTGTCCATAGGTAGTAGCTCACATAGCAGCCAATTTAACTGTTATTACAGCATTAAAATCCATAGAAAACTTCCCTGATAATGGAGAGTAGATTTCCTGTCTTTTACCTGTCAACTTGCATTGCATGTGCAATGTCTAGTTTTCCTTCGGCCAATTCATTCCTTCTGCCATTTGCTCAAAGGACATAAAAAATGCCTCCATGTACTTTTCATCAAATTTTATTAGGGCTTGTACGAACTTAAACATTTCCTTAAGTTTAAGGAAACATTTCCTTATGACTCAGTCTCCTCATTGCAACCAGCATCAGTATCTGTTGTCTCTTTTCTCAGATGTAGCATTTTAAGCTTACACTTCCTGTCTCTCCTCTTTTTCTGTCTATAATTCTAATTTTTTTTTTCATTTCCCTTCCTTTGCCTGCTTCTTACCTTTAGAATTCCATTGCTGGCTTTTCTTATGTCAGTTTGCTTTAATTTTTCCTCATGTTCAAGCTACTTTAAACATAACCCAATACTACTTGGTTCTAATGTTTCACTACTCAAAGTGCTTGGCTTTTCTTGTATTTCTACTGAGCCCAAATACTATGCTAGTATTTCAATTCTGTCTGCCTTCTTAGTTTTGCAGGCAATGTTACCCTCAACTTACTTGCCAGCTCAACCAGGCCTTTTTAATTTCACTTAAGACTTCCTGGAACTATTCTGACACCTGCAATAAATCTACAGCAATTTTCAGTCCTGTTTCTTCTTTGGAATACAGAATGAGGTTTTTTTTAGTCCTGTGCTCATAAATGTTGCAGCCAAACTTTTGTTGTCTGTTTTAAAATAGTTGTGGGTGAGCCCCCAATGTCTTGTTACAACCAAATCGAAAAAGTGTGCTGATTCTCAATTCCCTCTACTCATGTAGAAGTTACAACTTAATCAAAGTATACAAAGTCCAAAATTCACCTGTCTGAAGGAATCAGGTTGACCAAAAACACTGACCAGGTCCCTGTACTTGAAGAGAATACTCAATAGAATTATATTTGTTACAGATAATTTAATTGTACTGATAGGAAAACAACTATAAACTAATAACATAGAACTCTACTAGTCAATTCTGACACGCACGTATAGACAGATATATACAAACTAAAAAACATGATGTTATGAGTGGAGAGAAAAATAAACACAGTTCAATAGCACCAGTCCACAGGCACAAGGCAATTGGTACATTAATTGCAGGGTCTCTTGATTACTGGTTAGTGACAATAGCTTACAGCAACTGCAGGGTGAAAATGCCTGCCTTCTTCAGGCTCCATGTACTTTTACTGCAAAGATACAGAGAAAATCTGCTGTTCCAGCTGTCTAGAAGCTTCCCAACCTGTCCACCTTCCTAGGTGCTGATCACAGAACTGTCATCAGGCTGACAACTTTTGGCATCCACAACTGGTCACAATTGCACAAACTAATCAGCTCCCTGTGTCTCTGTGTATACACCCAAGAGCCAGGCTGTCTTATCTCACACACACACCCTCATCCAACTGTTTGAAATGCAACAGCGTAAACATAAATCACAATGAGTTCCCATAACTTACCCCCAAATGTGCAGCAATTAAAAGCAGTCCTTCTCCCATTTTAGTCTGCAATCAAAAATACATAATAACAAAGTGACGCGGCCTTTACAGGACAAATGTAGCTTTCTGTACTACAAAAAAGGATGCAATTGGTTTTACAGAAAAGGGTTGGGAGCAGCTGCTTGTCTGACCAGTCCAAGAACTGAATTCATCAAAAATACCCACACCTCCAAGCCTCACCAAAAGTGACACTATTCATTTCAAGTTCTGCCTTTCTCATATTCTGATTACTTAACCTGAACAATCAACATCCTTTCTCCCTCGGCACTTCAACACCCCCCTTCCCACTATTGCATAAATGCTCCGCCCTCCACTCTTCACTTCAGCTCTGATAAAGAGTCACCTAAATTCGAAACGTTAGCTTGTGCCCTCTCCATGAATGCTGTCTGACCGGCTGTGATCGCCAGTATATTTTTTTTTGTTTTCAGTTCAGGTTCCAGCATTTGCAGTAATTTGCTCTTAATTGGCAACAACACAGCTAAGCTTCAAAACTATATTTCAAAGTAAGATCCAATGGAGGCCAGTGTCCAACAATTCCTGCCCTACTGGTGTGCATGGCAGGTGATGTCACGGTCAAATATATTTGTAATGTCCATTTGCACACGAGAAAGTTGAGAGAACTATCACAACAGTCAGCACTTCCTGTCCTCAAGTATTCTTCCGTGTCCATATCTCTAAGGAGGTGAAATTCCACTTGGCAACAACTTTAGCAACAAGTAAGGACAAGTCCAATTCATACTCCCAGTGAATCTTTTGCTAAAATCATTATTAGAATTTCATATCTATGTGCAGTTCATTGGTATAATATGCACAAATAAATAATGCAGCCAACATAACTTTACAGCACACAGTTCTGATAATGATGCAATGTGGTAGCTGTGTTGAAAAGTAACACTAATTGTGGGGTATTGCAGCTTTAAGTGGAATGTAATACCTGGGCTATGCCATTATGAGAATATAATGGCTCATTATCAATTAACATGGATAATGCCCTATGGAGCCACATTGGTATTTGTTATTGACATTAGCTAATGTCTAAAGGGCAGTAGAGCAAAGAGAACAATGGGCTTTTATCCCACGTTTATGATCCAATCAGAAATCATAAAGAGATTAGCAGAGGTTAGAAAATCTGCTGTGCCTCAGGCTGGGGAACATAATCCCTTAATCAATGTGAAACTCAGCTAAATGCCGAGAAAATTTCATTGTCTTTTCTTGCAGCTCACCTGGGAACAGAGGATTATCTTGTAATATAAACGACTTGTCCAGCTTTACATGGGACATTGTCAACATTGTAATTCTTTTATCTGACATGACTATCCTATGACATCATGAGCATTTCAGGCATTCTAAGGGAACTGCTCATCAGTGACCAGAAGCAGTCAGGGAGGTATTTCAACTTGTACTTTATTAGCAGTCCTCACTGTTCTTCACAGGCATGTGGGAAAACCTCTTTTGGAAAGGGACTACTTTTTTGATGGTGCTAAGTGCCTCAACTATGAGGAGGGGAAGTATCACATGGGTATTCTCCACGCAGAATTAGCAACATAGAAGAGGAAAGAACTTACATTAACATAGCACCTTCCACACCTCAGGATGACCCAAATAACTTAAGAAGCATTGAAATATTTTTTTGAAATGCTGCCACTGTTGGAATGTAAAGAAACATGACGTGCAACTTGCTCACGTCAAAATCCTGCAGACAAGATCTGATCATCTGTTTTTATGGTGTAGGTTGAGGAATGCACCGAGGATTTTTGTAAAACTTTACAGATTACACATTATCAGAAACACGGCAATACTTCATGGGATGAAAATAGAAGTTGCTGGAGAAACCTTAATTACCCTCAGTGCCCAGAATAGGAAACCAGAAGCTCAGGCAATGTTCTTGCTCCTGTCACTATTAAATGGTCTCTGTCAGAAAATGTGTGCACAGGTGTAGATACCAGGTGAGGGCTTTATTGACCTTGACTGAGTTATGTTCCACTATTCTCCCTGCAGGCTACTGCACATCAGCTCAAAGCCTTGTGAAGATTCATTGTCCAAGTTCACATCTAATGACCAGCCAACTGGACCATGTGTTGGAGAGCTATTAGTGCCCCTATAACTGTATCCCTGCATGGTTCTGTCCCTGCAGGCAAGGAAGGCAAAAACTGGAGGAAAAATATTAAATTTGCTCACCATTCGTTCTAATATGGATGATTGTTGCATTCTTGTTCTCTGGGTTCCACATTGGGATGGATAGATTTTATCCTGCTCATTTCAAAACCATTTAGAAATTGATGCATCAAATAACATGATGACCAAATAATAGTTTAAAGGTCAGGAATTTATTATTCCACATATCAATCTGTTTTAGCACAGATCTACATTCTAAAGTCATAAATTCACTTCTAAAGATGGAAAAAATTACTTGCATTTACACAGCACCTATCACAATGTCAGGATATCCCAAATGCCTTACAGGTATTACTTTTGAAAAGTAGTCACTATTACAAATGGCAACACATTTATTGCACCAAAATGCCACACACAGTAATGAGATAATCAGCAGCTAATTTGTTTTAAAGAATGTTAGTTAGGGGATAAACATTGGACTGCAACAATGAAGCAAAATATCCTGCCCTTCTTTAAATAATGAGATTATATCTTTATTGTTTACTTGACAGAACAGACAGGGCCTCAGTTGAATGTGCCATCTACCAGATGCCACCACTAACAAGTAGCCTCCCTCAAATGCAACAGTGGTGATTACTCTGGATTATGTGCTCAATTCTACGAAGTGGGATGGAACGTGTTAGCGTGTCTGATGCACCATCTTTAGTGATCCCCGTTGAGACTCAGCAAACACCTGCACCAAATTCCCAAGTTAACACTCATTCCTCATCATTCCTCCTCAGGTCTCGTCATCTCCACCCTGTGCTTCTACTCTGTGCAGTCACAAAACCCGTCTGCTTTATTAAAGGGCTGATGACTCTCACCCAAGTGGAAATTGCTAAGTCAGTTTGCTGCAATAATAATTAACAATTATTCAGGCAACCACTTTCAATTGACTGACAGATAACCACAACCACTTGACAGTCTTGTTAGACATGGCTTTTTACCTAGCTTGCACTTTCAATGTTATAAAATAGTATGTCAAACCTGACTGTTAACTTAAAATAAAGCTTTTGAAGAACTTAGCAGAGATATTGTGCCTGCACTGAATTCCCAAGTTAGCACTTCTTCCTTGTCACACCCCAGCTTCAGTGTCTCCACTCTGTGCTCTCAAACACAGCCCAGAAAAGGCTGTTTGGTCCCTTGGCCCTTTCCCAATTTTAAAAAGTGTGATCCAATCATCCCATTCTTTCATGCTTCCCTTAAGGGGCTGCCATTTTTTTCCTGGGACTTATTTATTGAGTTTGATTTCCAAAGTTTTGAATTTACCTTTCAACTTGCACACTCTAGATTTTCCTTACCTCACTCTCTTACTTTAAGACCCTTGTTAGATCAAGCTTTTGATTATCCAATCAAATCTTTCCTTATGTAGTTCAGTTTAATATTTTGTTTTATAACATTATTCCCATAAAGAGCTATAGGACATTTCATTTTGTTAATGATGTTATATAAACATAATATGTAGTTGAATTCTATCCTAATGTGGGATGGGATCAATGTCATTCCTTTCTGCCCCTCTGTCACCCTCCAATATATTGTTTTCTAAACAGTTGTCCATCCAGTCTTAACTGTGCTGGTTACTCTCCATGTCACTGCTCAATTTCTACTCTTCTGAATATTGGCCCCTGTCCCATTTCCCTTCACTGATTTATCAATGGCAGCTCCTTTAGCTGTGTCCATGCTACACTCTGACATGTTCAACCTAAGCAGTTCCACTTTGCTCCTTCTTTTTACTCCATTAAAGATCCAAGAAAAAAACACAACCTGCTGCTGTTAACGCCTTTCGTTGTTGAGTGTAATTGCTTTTTCAGTTGTTACACCCGTGTTTTTGTTATTGCTAGGCCAAAGCCCAGTTCATTAAAGGTTGTCTGATACTGCTCGGTCACTGTGAGTTCAGCGCCATGAAGGAATACAAACAATGTCATACTGATGAAGCAATGAATCTTCTATATTTGCACTGAAATTAAGTTTCTTTGCAAATGCTAGATATAAATACACATACATAATGTATATATTTATATGTATAGTTCCTGTAATATTTTAGCACCACGTGGTGCATTTCCAATTGAAAGTTAAATACCAAACACATAACACAATAATGAAAGTCACTGTGAAACAATTGATTTAGTATTGACAATACACCCGTTAGTTTCAATATAGATTGGTTTGTTGTAGAGATGGCTGGCGCTGGTTTGATTACCATTTTGTCAACAAGACCAAGAAATTCATTAGCATGACAAACTTAAATGTTAGAAAGGTTATTGAAAGCATTTCATAATAAAAAGGCGGTTCTATGTGCTGCACATAAACTGTGGAAATATATCTCCTTCATGAGTTTGTCCCTCATAATCCTGTACCTACCTAAAACCCTATGACTTTTCCCTGATTTCTGCCATCTGCCCTCTTGTGCATTCCTGATTTTAGTTGCTCCACACTTATAGTAGTGTCATCAGTTGCTGAGTACACTTTCTCCCTAAATCTCTCCATATCTCCAACTCACCTGTCCTTTAAGAAACTCCTAAAACATACTTGAAACAAAAACAGAAATTGCAGGCAAAATTCAACTGGTCTGGCAGCATTGTGGGAAGAAAGCAGAGTTAATTTCCAGTTTGCTGACTCTTCATCAGAACTCTGATGTGTTCTGGTGCAGAGTTACTGGAGGCGAAACATTAAATCTGCTTTCTTCCCACAGATGCTGCCACACCTAGTGAGCTTCCCCAGCAATTTCTGTTTTCGTTTTAGATCTCTAGCATCTGCAGTTCTTTGTTTTAATGTTGTGCCTAAAACACACATCATTGACTAACCTTTTGATCACTTATTTAGTTGCTGTTTATGTAACCACATCACAAATCCTGTCTGATAATTATATTGCAAAGCACTGTGGGATCTTTTACGACATTTAAAGTCCTGTATCGATGCATATTGGTATTCCATCTATACTTACATATGTTGTCTTGACTTAGTTGTAGCAAAAAAGCTTCGTTCATGGTGATTCCAGAACTTGAGATCGCAACCTTGACAAAAAGGTGAGTGCACTTGCTGATAGAGTATCACACTGTTGAAAATGCTGTACTGTTCAGGTGGATGCAGAGGGCCCATTGACATTATTTCAATAAGATATGGGGACTTTTCTGAAAGTCCCAGTAAACAACTTATTCCTCAATCGATACCAGTAAAACAGATTAACTCACTGTTTATCTCATTGCTGCTTCTGGAAATATTCCGTGTGTAATTCAGACTGAGAGTTTCTTTGTGATTGCCCATACTATTTATACATCCTCTGAAGGAGGAATGAAAGGATATTGCGTAAGTGGAAAAGTAATGGAGGAGATGGTGCCTATATACATCCCACCAGATGGTGCACATTGGCTCACCTGGACCTAGGGTCTAGGCCCGAAACGTCAGCTTTCCTGCTCCTCTGATGCTGCTTGGCCTGCTGTGTTCATCCAGCTCTACACCTTGTTATCTTAGATCCAGATCATGTTGTAATCCATGCAGAGGTTAACACTGGCATTGGTAGGCAACATTATTCCATGCTCAGTTTATTTTGGTTCACCTCCTGCAGTGTAGAATTGGCTCCACCTGCACTCTCAGGCACTGTGATGCATTTGAATGTGCACTGACTACATTCAAATCCAGAGCCAACTATTTAATCTGCTGAGTAACAACAGAAACATAACACAATGTCACTCACTGTGATGCTGTAAAGCATTTTGTTGATGGTAGCTAGTTCCTGGCTTCTCTAATGATTTTGCAATGCTTCTCTCCTTCACTTGTGCTCTCTGACAAACCTGATGTGACATGGAGCCATAGAGTAATGCACCCCGAAAACACACCCTTCATTCCAAACAGTCCCTGGCATGCATAGTCCGAAAACTAAACTAGTCCCACCTGCTTGCTTGTGGCCCATATCCCTCCAAACCCTTCCTATTCATGTACTTTAATCTCTTAAACATTGTAACTGTACCCGGATCCACCACTTACTCGGGAAGTTCATTCAACATATGCATGACACTCTGTGTAAAATATTTATACCTCTCCAGACTTTGTTAAATCTCTTTTCTTTCACCCTAAAAATGTGCCACCTAGTCCTGAAATCCCTCATCCTAGGGAAAATACACCTATCATTAACCCTATCTATACCCCTCATAATTTTATAAACTTCTATAAGGTCACCTCACAACCTCCTATGCTCCAGTGAAAGAAGTCCCGGCCTATCCAGCCTTTCCTTAGAACTGAAATATCTGGCGACATCCTGGTAAATCTCTTCTGAAACCACTCCAGCTTAATAATATCCTTCCTATAACTGGGTCACCAGAACTGTACCCAGTATTCCAGAAGAGGCCTCACCAATGTCCTGTACAACCTCAGCATGACTTCCCAACTCCTGTACTCAAAGGCCTGAGCAATGAAGACAAGGGTGCTAAATGCCTTTTTAATCAACCTGTTTATATCTGATACAATCTTCAAAGAATTATGTCCTTGAATGCCTAGATCTCTTTGTTCTACAACACTACCCATATTCAAACTCTGGACACACAAGGCCATGTGTAGTTCTGTTCACAAAGGTTGGTCTGAGATATGCATGTTGTTATGAGATGATATTGTTTCTCCGTTCATTGGCATAGTTGTTGGAGAGCCACAGTGTCAGCAAGCAAAATATAAAATTCCGCCTCCATCTTTGGCTTAATGCAATGTAAGATGCTAATCTCCTTGACCACTGTCTCTGATGAAACAAATGATTTGCAAACTTTGCATTCAAGCCACATGGAGTAAATGGAGTAAATAGCACAGATGGCTTTAAAGAGCTAAATAAGTATGTGGGGAAGAAAAACAGAGAAGGCTGACTGAGTGAGGTGACAATGGGTATAAGGAGCCTAAACACTGGCAAGGACCAGTTAAATAAGCAAAGTGTTCCTGCAATGTCCAACTCATGTTATCTTGGGCTAAACGTTCAATTTCCATGTCCCCTTAATCAGAAACAAACGAATACTTATAACTCTGTTTTATTATGCACCAACTCCAACGCCTTAATCTATCTGCTACTGAGATCCTCATTGCTGTCTTTGATTCCTCTCATACTCTCCTGGACTACAGACTCCATAAACATCAGCAGGTATTGAAAAAATGGAATACCCTGTTTTGCAAATGGTCCCAGCTGTCCATCACAACTCCCATTGAATGCATTGGCACCCAATCTAGTTTAGGGGTGGGACATTTGCTTAGATAGCCAATGTTGGGTAGCACTGCTACCTCACGGCATACGGGACCTAGGTTTGATTCCAGCCTTGGGTGACTGCCTGTGTGCATATTGCACATTCTCCCCATGCCTGCGTCGGTTTCCTCCGGGTGCTATGGTTTCCTCCCATAGTCCAAATATGTGCAAGTTAGGTGGATTGACCATGCTGAATTGTCCATAGTTTCCAGGGATGTGCAAGCTAGGTGGATTAGCCATGGAAAATGCAGGGTTATAGGGATAGGGTAGTCGGGTAGGCCTGGATGAGATGGTCTTCACAGGTTTTCTGCGGTCTTGATGGGCTAAATGGCCTGCTTCCATTTTGTAGGGATTCTATGATTATGTTTCAAATGTAAAATTTCTCTCTCTACTGGTAGATTTTGGTCTACATTTTTAGGAAGGTAATTGTTGTATAAGGGTGTAAAGGTCAGAAAGAGTTAATGCTGCGGTGTGCATGTTAAGCACTTTCCACTATGATGATATCATATGGGCTTGGTGGGAGAACAGGTTAGAATATGAAAGGAATAAGACTTACCATCTAGGTCTTTCTCATAGTCTCTGTTGCAAAGTGTTTCATATCAGCTTAACTTTGCAACAGTGTAACAGTAAATGGCAATTCTGCAATAAACGACATATTATCGAAGACAAGAGCCCCTTCTCATTGGACTTCCAAATGATTTTTTATGCCACACTAGACTAAGTTTGCCATGTAGATCTCAACCCTGAAAGGTGGTGCTACACTGAATTACAGTACAGAGTGCTGATGCAAACTGATGAGCTCGAACCACTGAAATTTGGGATTAAAGTCAGACTAGTTCTGTGAAAGGCAAGCAATCAACAATCAGGTTCTAATCCAGGCGGCATAAATGGAAGTCTTTCCTTATGGGTTTATATTCCTCCACACCTTTTCCTCTCCTCATTTCCCTGTATCTTCCTCCAATTCCACAAACTACCCCACCTCCACTTAAAGCTCTCCATTCCTCTGACCTGAGCCTCTTTTCCATCCTCTACCCACACCTCACCATTAATGACAATGAATCCACTTGGATAATTTCGCCACTCTGAGATTCTTGCCATAATCCCTCTGTCTCTTCACTTCCCACCATCATGTCTCATCAAATATATTGCTGTTCCTTCACTGTTGCTGGGACAAAGCCTTTGAACTAACAGCTGCCTAACAGCTCCTGGGAGTATATGCATTCATTATCATCTTCTGCAGGCTAATTACGTTTGGGTAATAATGCTGATCTAGTCAGTGATACGCACATCTCCTGAGTGATGTGAAAAACAAACAAAAATTAATAATGAGTCAAGAAGAAAATGCTCAACGAATGACTAAAAACTTTGTCAAAGAGATATAACATAAGATGATCATAAATGATTAGAGGGTGGAGTAACAAAAAGAAGTACGGATGGAATTCAGAAGTCAGGGCCTTAATGAATGAAAGCATGAACAAAAGTGGTGACATGAAAGGTGTGAGGGATGAACATTTTGGCCAGAACATTAGGAACGCAGATCTCTCAGTCTTGTGGGTTGGATACTGTTACCAAGACAGGAAAGCGTAACGATATAAAGGGATTTGAAAACAAGCATGAGAAGTTTATAAACAAAGTGACGCTGAACTGGTGGCACATAGATCAGTGGTGAGCGGTGAGCAGGATCCAGTGTGGGTCAAGGTATAGGCAGCTGTCTTTGATGACTTCAAGAGCATATGGAAGCCACAGAGGATTGGAACAGTCAGTTCAGGAGGTAATAAAAACACTCATGACATTCAGTTGTTGTTAGGACTGAGTTGGCAGAGTTGGTTCAATTCCTGGCCAGGTAACTCTTTTATTAGAACATAGAACAGTACAGCACAGTACAGACCCTTCGGCCCATGATGTGCCGAAATTTTACCCTAAACCTAAGGTCTATCTAACCTCCACCCCTGCCTTATACTATCATCCATATGCCTATCCAATAGCCGCTTAAATGCCCCTAATGAGGCCGACTCCACTACCCTCTCCGCAATGCATTCCATGCCCTGACCATTCTCTGAGTAAAGAACCTACCTCTGACGTATCCACTATACCTACCTCTGCTCACTTTAAAACTATGCCCCCTTGTAATAGCTACCTCCACTGTTATTGAAGGCAATTTGCACAATAACCTGAGAGTCAACAAAAGGAAATGAAGTCTTGCACAGTATGTTGTAATGATCTGGAATGTGCTATCTGAAAGGGTGGTGAAAGCAGATTCAATAATAATTTTCAAACTGAAATTAAATAAAGACTTAAATGGGAAACATACACATAGCTATGGGAAATAGCTGATCAGGAGTTGGACAAACAGATGCCTCAAAGAGTTAGCATAGAATACCACAAGATGGCTGATTGCCCTCTGTGCTGTATCATTCTATGATTCAATGATATTATGAACTACGGTTGGACCGCAGATGTGTGACATCTATGATATGAGTAGAAGTAATCATTTTGTTTGTATTAGAGAGGATATAGGGTCTAACACTCAGCTCAAGGTCAGATGGGACGCCAAGGCTGCAAATACTTTGGTTCAACCTGAAACATGAACAGGGATAGGAGTGTAACAAGTGCAGGTGACAGAATGGAGTTTGTAGACAGCGCGAAAGGCAATCACTTTTGGTTTCTCAATTTTCACTTTGTAGGGAATTTCTGCACTTCTAGTAATGAATGTCAGACAAGCAGCATGAAAACAATGAGACAGTGGAAAGGTCAAGAGACGTGGTGATGAGGTAAATCAGGTGTCAGCATACACAGGGAATCTGATACCATGTCTTTGGATCATTGCTGTTAAGCGGCAATGTTTGGATGAACAACAGAATGAAGTTGCAAAGAGAAGCTGTTGCAAAAGATTCTCTAGTTATGACTGAATAGATTAATAGATAGATTAATGAGAGTGGCAACTGAATGATGGAGGAGAGACATTAAAAAGGAATGATTTGATTCACTTAATTGTAGATCACTGATAGGACAATAAGGATGAAAAGGAATTAGGCTGAATAACCATAGTTAAAGAGGACGTCATTTGTGACTCAGATTGGAACTATTTAAGTGCAAAAGCAGGGATAGAAACTTGATTGGAAAGGTTCAAATATAATGATCAATTAAAAATTTCAATCTGAAAGTTTTTCAGTAGAAATCCACGAAGTCTTTAGTTTTGACAAATCGATAAAACTTGACTTAAATTCATACAATACATTCAACTGTCAGTTTTCTGAATAAGCTCCCCAAGTGGAACCATGGAATGTTGTAAGGCATGTTCCCAAGGTGCCCCAATGTTCTACACAGGTAAGCACATTCAGCAAGTTGTCCCTTTTTATCTACAACACGCAAAGAAGCTAGCACTGCCAACTATGGAAACTGGACTGAAGAGGAAATATCACTGCAGCGTTAACTTACAGTCACGCACGCTGAGTCCAGTAAGAAGCAGAACAAATCAATATTTCCCACAAAGAGATAGTGCAGTCGGGTGATGGAAGAAATACAGTCAGTCTGTCTCCCAAAACATGCTCAACTTGGGCACACCCAAAAATGCTGCTATATTAAGCAAACAGAAATTGCGTGTTTATTTTTTTTCAGCTGATTATTATCACAAGATGTATACGGATAAGGAAAACCATTTTGCCCATCCTACATTGTCAGTCCAGAAAAATTCAAGAGGCATCCATATGACAAAATGACCACCAGACATAGGAGTAGAAGCAGGCCATTCAGCCCATCGAGACACCATTGCCAATCAATGAGGCCATGGCTGATCTGAAAATCTTCAATGCCTCTTTCCTATCTTTTCCATGTAATTGCTGATTTGCTTACTGTTAAAAAAAAAGTCTTTCTCAGCCCTGAATAAAACCTAAGGGCCTAACCTCAACAGCCCTCTGTAGTAAAGAATTCCACAGATTCACTGCCCTCTGAGAGAAGAAATTCGTCTTCAACTCTGTCTTAAATGTACAAACTCCTGTTCCGAAATTATGCCATATGGTCCTTGAAAATCTCATAAGGGGAAACATCTGCATCCACCAGTCAAGTATCCTAAGAATCTTATATGTTTCAATAAGGTCATCTCTCATTCATCTGAATTCCAATGAGCACAGGCTCAACTTCTTCTCATGAGACAGTTCCTCCATACCTGGCATCAACCTAGTGAATCTTCTCAGAATTGCCTACAATACCAGTACATCTTTCTTTCGATAAGGGATTTACTATTCACTTTGTTCCAGCTGTGGTCTGACTAGTGTCTTGCAACATGTCTCTACTTTCATATTCCACTCTATTTGAAATAAAGGCCAACATTCCACTTGCCTTCCCTATTACTTGCTGAACTTGGATGCTAGCTTTTTGTGATTCATGGCTAAGGACACCTAAACCCCTCTGTACTGTAGATTTCTGCAGTCTTTCTTTATTTAAATAATATTCAGCTCCTCTGTTCTTCCTGGCTGCATGCCTCATTTTTTTCCCACATTATATTTCATTTCCCAAATTGTTACCCGTTGGCTTAACCTGTCCAAATCCCTCTGCAGATACTATGAGCCATCCTCACCATTGTGTTTCCACCTATTTTGTGTCATTTGCAAACTTGGCAATCATACATTCACTTTCCAAGTCACTGATATAAATTCTAAGTAATTGTGGCCCCAGCAATGATCCCAGTGGCACCTCACTAGTTACAGGTTGCCATTCCTAAAAGTGTCCCCATTATCTCAACTCTCTTTCTTCTACTAATTAGCCAATCCCTTATCCATGCTACTATGTAATCCCCAAAACCCTGAGCTCTTATCCTAATAATTGGCCTATGATGTGATGTCTTATCAAACACCTGCTGAAAATCCAAAATATGTTACAAATACTGCTTCTCTTTTATCATTCCTGCCTGTTAACTCCTCAAAGAATCCTAGTAAATTTGTTCAGAATGATTTCCCCTTCATGAAACCATGCTAACTCAGCTTGATTGTGTTATTTATTTCTAAATGCACTGCACTTACATCCTTTTGAATAGACTCTAACACTTTTTTCCAATGACAGATGTTAAGTTAACCAATTTATAGTTTTTTTGTCTCCTTCCCTTTTTAAGTAAAGGCAACCTCCAACTTCTTTAAAATAATTCTCCAGTTATGTCTGTGCTACCAAACTGGAAAATCCATTCTCAATCTTCTTCATCACAAGCAAAAAGAGAGCTCACCGATCTCATTGAAAAACTTGCCTTTCAATTGATATTCCCTATCCCAATTACATGACAATTTCTATCAAATTGGAAGATGGTAAAATGAAGAAGTAGAAAAGATCACAGTTTTTATCAGATTGGAAAACCATCAATGAGATGCCCCTGTTGAAGAAGGGAGGGAGACAGAAAACAGGAAACAACAGGCCAGTTAACCTAACATCAATTAGAAAATGCTTGAGTCCATTATTAAAAAAGAAATAGTAGGACAATCAGAAAAGCTGAACACAATCAGTGTCAATATGACGTTATGAAACATGCCGTGTTTGATAAATTTCCTAGAGTTCTTTGAGGACACAACAAACAGAGTTGATAAAGTGGGGGGGGGGGGTGGGGAATTTGGTAGACGGAGTATATTTGGATTTTTATAAGCTATTCAATAAGGTGTCACATAAAGAAATCGTTGTCAGAAAAGGATCTCATGGTATTGGCTGTAAAGTATCAGCATGGATTAAGGATTGGGTAACTTTTATGAAGGAATATTTTACAGATTGGAAACATGCAACTAATGGAGTCCCACAGGCAACAGTACTAGAAACAATAATTTACTGTCTATCTTAATAACTCAGAGGTGGGAGTACGGTGTAATGCATCACAGTTTTCTGATAACCCAAAAATAAGTGGGAGGGTATGTTGTGATCAGAATGTAAGAAATCCGGAAGGGGATATTGATAGGTTGAGTGAGTGGGGAAAATCTTGGCTGTCGGAGTTGTAGTGAAGGAAATTGTGGGGTAATGCACAGGGCAGGGAGAATCAAAAATGGAGAGGAACTCTTTAAAATTGTAGTATGGAGGGATCTGGGTGTTCTTGTTGCATGCAAGTGCAGAAAGTAATTTATAGGGAAATGGAGTGTTGGGCTTTGTTTCTATATGGTTGGAACTTATAAATGGGGATGTCATGTTACAATGTAAGGTATGTTGGTGAAGCCACATCTGGAGTACTGTATGCAGTTTTGGTCCCTCCATTTAGAAAATGATTGGCGTCAGAGGCTGTTCAAAGGAGATTAATTAGGCTGAATTCATTAGGGTGAAGGAATTAACTTTATCCTTTAATTGCATGTCTTACAGAGCAGCAACTGGGTGTCTATGAAACTAGGATGGGAGTGATGAAACCTTCAGCCTTGAAAGGACTAATACAATTTACTTTTTCTATTTTTTTGTTCTTAAACCTACCTGTTATGCTGATAAAAACCAAAAGAACTGCGGATGCTGTTATGCTGCAATTATGCTGATAAATTATGTGAGCTATACTATGTATAAGAAGCACAGCAGCAACTCACTTTTGCTCCTCCTACAGCACCTTCCAAACCTTTTTACCATCTTGAAAGGTAAGGGCAGCACATACGTCAGAACATCACCACCTGCAAGTTTCCCTCCAAGTCCTGCTTCGGAGGCTGAGCATTCTGTAATCTTTATTGAGATGGGACTTTAAGATCTGGACATTTTTCTTTCCTCAGATCTGAACATTTACTTTTATTTCTGCTGTTGTTTTTTTAATTCTGGTTTTTGTAACCGAGATGGCACTGGAGAATGGTGACTTTGTACACTTTTCACTGGACTCCTGCATTCTTATACTTCATTACATGTGGCAATAAAATCTAATTCTAAAGTCATACACCACCCACTTGAACTTTATCATTCTTCCTTCAGTGTCACTGGGTCAAAATCCTGGAATTCTCTCTCTAACTACCCTGTAAGAGTACCTGCATCACAGTGATTCAAGAAAGCACTTGACTGCTACCTTCTCAAGAGAAGTTATGGATCAGCAATTGCCAGCTTCACCCACATCCTTTGAAAGAATAAAAAAAGTTATAAACTATGAAGAGAATTTGCTCAGGAAGCAATTGTTGAATCTTTGAACAAAATGTTTGAGCATTTTGGTAGTGTTACCGAAATAATAAACAAGTGGAAAACAACTGCAGTGTTATAAATTGCCCAAGTGGGAACTTTTGGTTTCCACCTCTGATAGAAATTGAATTTCATTACTTTGAGAAAGGTTTGTAGATTGCACAAGAAAATATCATCTGCACTGTTATAGCTATTTTTGGTTGATTAGATAAAGTGAGAACAGTCTTGGCAGGTTTAAGGGAGCAGGCTTGTTCAGTATGTTCTGCTCAACTACGTCATATATGACAGGGAGATGCGGGCTGAAGGAATTATAATTAGAGAGCAGATCTATGATATAAGGAGCTTTTGTACGTATTGCTACTTTTACACTGGAGAAAGTAACAGGAAGGTGAGAGCCTTATAATCTGTGATCTTATGACCAGAAATGCTTGGCCTATAGTTTGAAATTGTAACTTGCTTTGGCAGGAATGTATTCTGATGTGTCTTGATGCCTCTGCTGTTGGCCTTTAAATGTAACTTTATGAAGAGTATTCCAATGATACCATGATGTGTGCTGTTTGAACAGTGTGTCCATCAGGAGCATTGCAGTCTGACATAATGTACATTTTGCTGTCTCATTAGTTGTAACTTTTATTAAAAATATGTGTTGCCTACCATGAACTGAAATCAGGTTTTGTAGATGAATGAGTGAGATTGCATCATTGTCAAAAGTAGAACTTAACAATTATTTGATTCATTTCACAACTTCAGGATGTCCCAAGGTGCTTTGCAGCTTAGGAAGTACATTTGGAGTTGAGTTGAATTGAGGAAATGGGTGTTTCTCTGAGACCCCGATGATGCCTCCATCAGGGAAGGCCCAAAGGTTAAGGAATCTCAGCCCCATACACTGCTGGTCAATCAGAGGCTATTCAAACTCCATTGCTGGCTGGGCTGTTGGGAATGGTGACAACTACCAGAAATGTACCCACCAGAGGCCCAGGATCATTGAAGGGACCAGGTCACATGCAAGTGAGTAAGGTAGGGGCTCGCTGGCTGAGAGAAGTGGATGGCAGTTGTTGTCAGAAGAAAGGGCAGAGGATGACTTTCAGTAGAACTCTTGTTCGCAATACTGGATCCTCAATCAGGAATTCCAAGTCTGAAAAAGAGGATGATGTCTTCCAACAACCCACCCACCCCACACCCCCCAAGCCTTCAAGCAAACTTGGCAATATGCACATAGCAAAATCCCAAGAATTAGTTTTTTTTTCTCTCTCTGGTCATGTTTTGCATGATTTGCACTGCACGTAAAATAACACAAGACAATTTCAAACCACACCAGACAATTGAGTGACAAGGTGTCAACAGCCATGACTATGTCATTAGATCTGCCATCTATTTCCTGTCCCTCATCATTAAGCACCAGTGCATTTTAGAATGAATTTCTTTCAAAATTTCTTAATCCACATCTTTCACATTTCAACTACTGAAATTCACACAATTTATCTTTCTTGAGAAATCCAGTGCAATTCTGATAAATCTCTGTACAGGATCTGCAATAATGGGAAAATATATACCAACGCCTAATTATTGTACTTTTCAGAAAAGGCTGAAATCAAAATCCAAAAGGGCCTAAAATGTTATCCTTTCATCACTCTTCTACCATGGATGCAAAACTTCTAATCAGCAAGAACATATTCAACTAAAAGGAAGCCAACATTTACAAACAAAAGCAGCATGTGATGGACAGTTTTCAGAAATTGTCCAAACCCAGCGTTCTGTAGAAGATGGAAAACCTGACATACACGTACCGAGTGACTTTTTAGTTTGCTAGTCAAGCAGGCCACACAATAATCAGGTGTCTCCAAAATTTAAAACTGTAAATTCAGCTGTCGTAATAAAAGCAATGCTGGAGAAACTCAGCAGGTCTTGTGGCATCCATGGCAAGAGAAATAGGGTTAACGTTTCAAGCCCAGCATAGCTCACTTTTGAAACTGATATTTCCAGACCTTTCAGTTTTTAATTCAGATTTACAACATCCACAGTATTTTGCTTTTAAATACATCTACAGATTTGGAAACACTACATCTGAAAGTGCCCCACATTTCTTGCAATGTCTAATCCCAGAGAACCCTTTTTTGATAAAAGCAAAACTCACTTGATGTAATCAGAGTCTTCCCGAATGAAACTGTCTTTGTATGTTCACAGACTATTCACAAAATTGTTTCGATATGCAAGAAGCCACAGATTTGTGGAAGGTTTTTTCCAACAACTTGTGTCATAGGTGTGATTCTTGGATGATTCTCAGAAATATGTTTCTCAGTGGTTTGTTGATAAAAAGCCAAAACAAACAGGGAGTAGAAGGAGCGGCCAACCGCGAAGGCAACAATGCACAATACAGACCAGTCAGTGATTTGGATAATACTGACCTAACTTAAGGAGCCAAATAATGACATTTGTATGTGTTGGTTTAAATTGAAAGGGGAGCAGGATACTGAGCTTTGAAAATTCATCAGCATTTAAGAAGAGGAGTTGATTATTTTCTTCATCCAGGTGGGTTCGGGCTGATTGTGAGAGATGGGTGTATCAGAGCTAGGTGATAGTTCACGGGCTATACCATGGTCATTCTAGTTGTGTTGCATGGTCATCACAGCTCAATACCTAATTGCTGTTGAATCAAAAGATCAAGTTCAAACTCTAATCTACAACTTGAGCGTATCACTCGAGCAAACACTATTACTGAGGAGAAGGTTTGTTCATCTTTTTGGAAGAAATGTTAAATTAAGATGTCACCTCGTGTGTTCAGATTGGATAGAATGTATCCTGTAACACTTTTCAAAGAAGAGCATGGTATTCCTATCCAATGCTTATCTCTCGGGCAATAGATTATCCAGTTTTGAGGGATCCTGTTGCGCACAAAATGGCTGCTACATATCCTACACTGTAACAGAGGCTGTATTTCAAAACTGTGAAGCATTTTGACTGTTCTTAGGTTGTTAACAGTGCTATGCAAATACATATTCTTTATTTTAATATAAAGAAGTTTCACTTTGGTTTTCTAAATTAGTAGTAGGTTTTGTTACATATCTGTCTGGATTTCTCATGGCTATCTGTTATGTCAACATTCTATTTAATTTTCACTTGTCACAGTGAAGTTGCAAATTTTCCAGAGCAAGTTTCTCAAGATTCTCTTTTAACTCTGTCAGCATCTTGTACAGATAAATATTATAGGCTGAATGTTACGATTTTTGGCTAAATGCATGTTTTCAAGACTTTGGAGGAAATTTCACCCCAAGGCTTAGCGAGGTTTCTTGGCATATTTTACCAAGTGCGCCTCATTAACTACCTACTATGCCCCTTTGGTGTCCTCGCATCCAATTCTATCCCCAACTTACCACAGGCCCTTCCCAGAACAACTCGCAACACAGTGGATATCTACTGGAAGACTGGTTGGTACCCTTTGCAACTGTGTCATCTTTGACAGGATGCTGTGTACCTGGACAAGTGGTGGCGATCCAGCATTGCCCCTTACTGGTATGGTAATACACAGCAGCTACAAAGCCACTCTGTCTATAGCACATAGGTGACGCTTATGGCTGACACTTATTGGCAAATATAACACAATTCTCTCACCCTGTAACAACAAGGTGTAGAGCTGGATGAACACAGCAGGCCAAATAGCATCCGAGGAGCAAGAAAGCTGACGTTTTGGGGCCCTTCTGAAGAAGGGTCTAGACCTGAAATGTCAGCTTTCCTGCTCCTCTGATGCTGCATGGCCTGCTGTGTTCATCCAGCTCTACACCTTGTTGTCTCAGATTCTCCAGGATTGGTCATTCCTACTATCTGTCTCACCCTGTAGCTATTTAACCACCACCTCAAACACCTTACCTGTCCTTACCTACATCCCATATTAAACACCTTCTCTGACTCTGTGCATCTCTGCTTCCAATGCCCACTGTAAAGGTACATCTTGTCATTGTCCAGTAGGGGAACATCACATAGAGTTGAACAATTCCAAACATAAGCTTTTATTTATCACCACCAAAAGGGAACACAACCAAACCAAAACAATAGAGTTTGGCCACATAATACAAACAAAATCCTGGCATTGTGGCCAACAACTATGTTACAGTCCATGATTGCCTACTGCTCTCAACTCCCACCTACCTGAAGTGGGTGTGAATGGATCCTCTCTGGCTCATTGCGTCAACCTCCACCAGTTCCTGACATGGCCATTGGATTGAAAAGAACATGCAGTATGTTAGCTGTAGAGCTGGCATTTGCTGTAGGTGTTAGATTGACATCTGGTGTGCTGTCCCCTCACTGTAGCTAAATAGATTCCTCATAACAAGAGCACGTCAAAACAGCAGTACCGATAGCCTTTGGCTCTGATTGAAGCACCAAAGTGCTAACAGGCATGGCATGGCAAAGCCAGGTATGGATGGTGCAAGAATGTAGATAGGCACAAAGAGAGTGTGTGAACAGCCATGAGATGCAGTCTGGTCTAAGCTGTGAGCTGGCTGCCTGCCTCTATGCTCAAGGTGTCTCTGTTGCAATTTTTCATAGTTTGTAGCTGGTATTCCCTTCGATCCAAGCCTGTGTTTCCTGAACATTTTGCAAGATGTGCCATGATGGTTGTGAGGGTTTGGCAAATATCAGATACCAATGTTTGTGGATGAGGGGTGCATGCAACTGGTGCTTGTGGACTGTGCCCTGAGATTCTGTTTGGTCAGAAGCAACATGGAGATCCTTCAGAGCAAGAAATGAGCGAAAGTCACCAGGTACCAGCTCTGCCTTCCCCCTGGAGATTTCTAGAAGCTGAGCTTGTTTGGTACATTTGGTAAGATTTGGTATAATTGGGATACTGAATAGTAATTGGGGCAAAACTGAATGCTGACTTTCAGCATCCACAGTTCTTTGTTTTTTGTTTGTTAGTATTAAATGGGCAAATCGGGCTGTTAACAAGGTGTTTAACAAGCAATAATCCCCCTTAATTGGCAAATTGTTCAATTTTGGCCACAAATCTCAATGTACCCCACATCATTCAGACCCCTTGATACCACCCTGTATATTTCTAAACTGATTCTGGGCAATTTATTGCATTGTCTATACGCATTTATCAATATATCACACTTTTAAAGTATATTTTATATATAGACATAGAAAAAGGAGGTCCAGGTGAAAAGTTCATGTATTTGTTTCTACAACACTAGAAAATAAAGGCTTAAGAGACAACAAGATTAAAAAGTAAATTCTAGAAATCAGTTTTCTCATTTTGGAATGCATATTAAACAGATTTTGGCTGTTGTGTGAATGGGGTACAAAATGACGTTAATCCGATAGAATAGGCCTCATATTTAGAATAAGAACATTGTATAGAATAGGCCTAATTGTATGGAATGAATCTCATTATCTCAGAACGAATCTCTTATCTGGAAAAGCTCTCATTGTACAATGGAATGGATCTCATGGTATAGAATGGATCTCATGACATAGAATAGATATTAGCATCGGGAAAAAGCACTGTTGCATAGATTGGGGCCTCATTATAAAGACTGGACTCTTTTATGTAAAATAGGCCTCATAATCCAGAAAAATATTTTCAGAAATTTGAGTTGGTGTTGTGTGGTTCACTTGCTTTCCAAACAGAAAGTTTGAATCACTATCTCTGTGGAATTCCTGACCTTGTCAAATTGCTGGTGACAAGAGAAAGTAAAGTGCTGATGCATTGCTTTATCAGTTTCTCAGCAAATCTTTGTTATTTTCTGAAAGCGAACATAATCATTATCTTGAGGGCCATTTTCAAACACACAAACTCCCTGCAGATAAAAGATTGAGTCAGCATTAATAACAGGAAAGCAGCAGTTTGGCAGGCAAATGTCTTGAGTAAAGTTCCAGGAGAACTGTTATCAATAATATTTGTAACATGCAATACTTCTGATAAACCATTCCGTTATTCCACACCCATCGCCATGGCACGTATGTAAATATTATTCTAATTTTTCTTAGCAAATAAATGACAATTAAATGGAAATGGTAAACTTGTGCTGTTTTTGTATTCAATTGGCTCACAGTGTTTTTGGAAAAATGTGCTTCAATTACTTTTTATTAAATGGAAGCAGCTCAAATCTTTATAACAACTGATCAAATTTATCAGTGATGCTCCGAAGTCTTTGCATGGAGAAGACTTTCTAAGGTTTTGGAGTAGATTTCTTTGGAGTGCAGGTCTGAATAACAGTTTTTTAGGGCAGGTGTTAGTTAGAAATCTTCTGGTGTGAGTCAATGAACCCTCCGTTTACTTGGACAGCAGAAACAGCTGGAGTAAGAAAGCACAGGGTGGGGGTGGGTAAGGTGGTGGCAAGTAAGTTTTTTCACGTGCAAGTAGGAGCAATTATAAACACATTTAATATTCCCCCGACCCCAGCAACAAACTTGGAGGCTTTAAATTAGGATGAGGACCTTGCCACTTTCTCACCTCTGCCTGCGCAATGAATACCTACTGAGGAGTCAATAACTGTGTGGAGCTGGAGGAGCACAGCAGGTCAGGCAGCATCAGAGGAGCAGGAAAGTCGACATTTTGGCTTTACACCCCGGAGGAGCCTTGTGCTGCTGGTGTTTAACTAGTAAGTGTACAAAATGATCAGAGGTACAGATAGAGTGGACAGTCTGAGTCTTTTTCCTTGGGTGGAGGTAGCTATTACGAGGGGGAATAGTTTTAAAGTGAGTGGAGGGGAGACGTCAGAGGTGGGTTCTTTACTCAGAGAGTGGTAGGGGTGTGGAATGCATTGCCAGAGAGGGTAGTGGAGTTGGCCTCATTAGGGGCATTTAAGCGGTTATTAGATAGGCAAATGGATGATAGTATAAGGTAGGGATGGAGGTTAGATAGACCTTAGGTTTAGGGTAAAAGTTCGGCACAACGTCTTGGGCCGAAGGGCCTGTACTGTGCAGTATTGTTCAATGTTCTATGTTCTAGTGGGGAAACCCGCCACAGGGAACCCTGAAGAGTAAATTCTGTTGAGTTTACTTTGTGGGCTCCCAAGGATGGTGGGGGGTATTGGATCCATCATCCAAAAGCATTCAATATCTCTTTGAGGGGACCAGCATCAGGAAGTGGGATGACCACATTTCACATGATTCCAATCACCGAATTTACCAAGGGGGAGGACACATTCTTGCATTGAGCAGATCATGTACAGTTTAGACAATATATTCTATAGGTCCGGCAACATACTTTGCAGATTAATCTTTCATTTCACAATAATGCATGTCTCACAGAATCTTACCCATTACCCTTGGTATGCAGCGTCATAAACATTCCATTTCACAAAGTCCATCCTGCAAAACCCTAGCACTTATTTTGTAATCAGAGTTCATATTTCACAACAGCGCATACTTTGCAGAACCCTACTCTTAACCCATGGCACACGCCATAACAATTAGCTCCAGACAGAACACAGAGTCTAAACGTGGAGAGACCTCGGAAAAGATTGATGTTGCACATGAACCTGTGATGTGGAGGATACTATTCGAGCTGAAGCATGTGGAATTGGACTCAGCTGATGCAATTGCAGTGGTTGTCCATTACATATTTCCTCAGAATTTTTGGTTCTGTTGATTTCAATAGAATTGAATATTGATCATGTTGTATGATAAGTATCAAAAATAATTCCACCAGTTTCTGTCTTTGCTTAAGTTTGTCCATCACATCGTCCATCCCCAATTTGGATAGAGAAAGCTTTCAAGAACATAATAAGGAATAGGAGCAGGATGAGTGTGTTCTGCAATCCTTCAAACCTATGGCTGATCTTTTCCCTCAACTCCACTTTCAGGCCCTTCTCCACATTCCTTGTTTTCTTAGTGAACAAAAATTTCTATCCATCTCTGTCTTGAATACATTCAACCACTAAGTCTTTGGGATGGAAAATTCCTAGGATTCACAGCCGTCCAAGTGAAGAAATTTCTCGCCATCTTAGCCCTAAACGGCTTGCCCCTAGTGCTAAGACTATGATCCCTGGTCTAGACTGTCCACTCAACTGAACCAGCCACTAATTATCTACATATCAAAAGAATATTACACATTTCAAACAGAGAACTTTTCCTTTTTTTAAACTCCTATGAACGTGTCCTTTCTATTTGATTTCTCCTCATTCGACGGTCTTTTCATCCCTCCAGTCAATAGACAATTGTTTCTATGCTGCTGCCTTTAATGTATTCTCAAAATGATTAATGACATACTCACATTTATTGCCGATCCTAACTGCAACTGTGCCCAGAAATTTGAAAGGGCCATCAGATGGTGCTTGGAAGCAGTTGTGAAAAAGTTACGTTAGAGCAAGCAAACTCTAAATGTCCTAATTGAGAGTCATAGGAGCTGCCGTGGTCAGAGAAAGGGCCAGTGTTATATAAATAAAACAAAGAACTGTGGATGTTGGAAATCTGAAACAAATCCAGAAACCGACAGGGTCTCCGACAGGTATCTGGCTCTTCTCTCCTCTTGAGAAAATACTCGATTTGGACAGAGAAGAGCATGGCCATTCATGTGGGAATGGGAGACCTCAATAGGCAACCAACCCAGTAAACGTCATAAAAAACAAAAGAATTGCGGATGCTGCAAATCAGGAACAAAAACAAAGTTGCTGGAAAAGCTCAGCAGGTCTGGCAGCATTTGTGAAGGAAAAAAACAGAGGTTAATGTTTCAGGTCCAGTTCTGAGAAAGGGTCAGCGGACCCGAAACATTAACTCTGTTTTCTCCTTCATAGATGCTGCCAGACCTGCTGAGCTTTTCCAGCAACTTTGTTTGTGTTCCAGTAAACCTCATTTTGTTGTGCTGCTGTCTCATTCACACTAATGTTCACTCATTCTGAATCTGCACAAGTTTTTATTCCTTTTACACAGTAAAATTCCCTTCCATCTTTTATGGAGGTACCAGCGACAGTTTGTGAATTTCCATTAAGAAGAGATCAGTGCTGGAAACCCTCAGCTGTTTCTGCATCTTAGAGGAGGAAGCCACTTAACCATCAGAGGATGCCCCCTTTCACCTCAGGAAGCTCTTTATTAAGTTTAGACTCGGAAGCAAAATCTGGTGAACACATCACTGGCTCTCCTCTATAGCTGATTGAGGAAGAAACTCCCTAGCTCCCTGGCACTCAGAGGATTGCCAGAGACATGGCACCTGCTCAACCCCAGGCAGAAGACTGTAAATGCTGAAAGTCTGAAGTAGAAACAGAAACTGCTGGAAGAACACAGCAGGTTTAGCAACATCTGTGGAGCGAGAAACAGTTAAGGTTTCACGTCCATTATGATTCTTCTTCAGACCTGAAGTTGACAAAGAACACACCGCTTCCACCAAATTCTTCTGTTGCCATTGTGCAGGCTGAAAAGTGAGTCAACTTTTATATTATGGGCATGTTTGTTGAGGGCCCATCTTTAAAAAAGTAGGTGAGTGAATTTCACAAGTGACTGTGATGAGTCACATTTAATGAAGCATTTGCTTGAGTTTCAGAACTGCTTGGACTTGAATACTGCCAAAGTCATGTGATATGCTGCCAGCCATTGTAAGTGTCTTTGCACCCATTTTTAAAAATGTGGCTTTTAGATATTTTCTAATCAACCTGTTCAGAGGTGTTATGACGCTCTTCTGGAGCAGGTGGGACTTGAACTGAAAACAAAAAATGTTGGAGATCACAGCAGGTCAGGCAGCATCCATGGAGAGAAAGCAAGCTAACGTTTCGAGACTAGATGACTGCATGAAGCTTGGAGGGGCCAGCATTTATGCAATAGTTGGGGGGATTGGGGAGGGTGGGATGCTGGAGGAGAAAGGATGTTGGTCGTTCTGCTTAAATGATTGGAATGTGAGAACGGCAGAAAAATGGTGTGTCTAACTGCCAGGCTTGAAAGAAGAGACAGTCCCACTGAGTGGGGGCAGGGGAGAGACGACATGATGGCAGAGAATGTAACAAGTAAAGCTAAAAGAAATGGAAAGAATGTTCATGGGTTCATAATTTGGAGATGTTGAACTCAATATTACATCTGGAAGGTTGTAACCCAGGCCTCCGTGACTTAAAGGTAATGACACTACCACTGTGTTATGATGTCTTCATATCTATGCTGAGCATGACAAGGTCAATTGCAAATTTCACAGCTGAGATCAATCAATTTTGTGAAGCAAGGCTATTAAAAGTTTTGAGAGCAAGCTAGGTGAATGGAGTTAAGATACTGAACAGCCTTGAACTAATCTAATTGAAAGGCTTGGGAGGAAGTGAATGGCCTCCTCCTGTTTGTGTAGCAGCATTCAATGTCTGTTTGCTATGTGTATGACCGACAGTTTAAATTTGATTTTGGAAGTCATGGTTTTGACTTATTTTGTTCCTGGTTAAACTTTGAAAGCTATCAACTATATGTCTTCGAAAACATTTCCCTTTGATGGAGGGATCAGGGCAGACAGATCTAGGGTAAGGGCAGAAAGTTTAGAAGAGATGTGAGGAAAGGCTTTTTCACCCAAACACTGGTCAGAATCTTGAGCTCACTGTCAGTAAGGGTGACAGAGACCGAAACCCTCATGACAATTAACCTTATAGAGGTTTGTAAAATCATTAGGGGTATAGATAAGATGAATGGCCAAGGTCTTTTCCATAGGGGATGGGGGATTTCAAGAGGAGGAACATACTTTTAAAATGAGCGGAGAAAAATTCAAAAAAGACATGGGGGCAATTTTGTTACACAGAGTGTGGTTCATGTATGGAATCTGCTTCCAGAAGATGTGGGTCCAGTTGCAACATTTAAAAGGCATTTGGATAAGTATATAAACAAGAAATGTTTGGAAGGATATGGCCTAAGCGCAGGCAGGTGGGACTGGTTTAGTTTGGGATTATGGTCGGTATGGACTGGTTGGACTGATAGGTCTGTTTCTGTGCTGTATGACTCTAAGTATTTAGATATGCTCTTGTGATGACGAGGCATACAACGCTATGGACGCAGTGCTGGAAAATGGGATTAGAATAGTTGCAGATTGTCTTTGACCATTGTGGATATGATGGGTTGAAGGGCCTTTTTTCTGTGCTGTAAACCTTTATCATTCTATGACAAATAGTCCCAGGACACAATTCGTCTAATATCATCAAGAGGCTCGTTGGAGGAACATAGCAAAATAATCTATTGTATAGTTATTATTAGGAAATACTTGCTCACACCTAGGAACTCACTAATGTGGAGTTTCTGCTTCCAGTTTTCTATGTTCAAGGGGGTAATATAGGGTCTGGAAACCACTGTAATTGCTTCTGCTTGGGCTAGTTTATACGAGATATTCAGCTAGATATTTATTCTATTGCTTTTATGAGTTTGTCAGATCTTGTGGCTTTGAAACATATCCACTAAATTGGGCGCAGTGATGAGGATTTCTGTTCGATCCCTAAACTGGTGACTTTACCAAATATCAGGAACAATCCGATTTATAGGAAGGATGTGTTCTTCTTCGTTAAATATTGGCATGAAAGATGACGGAAGTTATCCGAGGTAAGGACTCAAAAACGTAATAGCTTCACTCTTTCCTTCCCAGTCCTTACTGTTTGCAGCTTTTATGAAATGTCTCATCACTGCATTAAGACCTAGGATTATGTGTACACCATAGGGAAAACCTTGAGACCGCTGTTTGTTTTTAAATGTTTTAAAGTTTCTCATGTTTTCTGCAAGATGTTTGAGTACAAAACTTTTTTATTTCCCCAGTGGCAATGATTAACAGATTAGATTTCATTTGGAGATGCAAATTGGAATTTTAGAGGATTCTTAAGTTATTCTTCATGCAGTTTGCCTTATCAGTAAAAAACACTTGGCTCTTTATGTGCTCCAGAAGCATTTTATGTCGAAACTCTATTAGGAAATGGATGAATTTGTTACAAAATCAAACATTACCTAGTTTGCTCCTCTTGCTCCATGTGGGAAGCTGGGCACATTTCCTGTGCCTGGGACCTGCATGTGTGCAAAAAGTGTCTCCAGCTGCAGCTCCTGGAAGCCCAAGTTTTGGAGTTGGAGTGGCGTCTGGGGACACTGTGGAGCATTTGCAAGGCAGAGAGTATCATGGATTGCACGTATTGAGAGGTGGTCACACCGCAGATTCAGACTCCACAGGCAGGAAGGGAATGGGTGACCACCAGGCAGAGCAGGGGGGCTAAGCAGGCAGTGGGGGAATCTCCTGTGGCTATTCCCCTGCAAAACAGATACACCGTTTTGGATACAGTGAAGGTAATGGCCTCTCGAGGGATAACAGCAGCCAAATTCATGGCACCATGGTTGGCTCTGCTGCAGAGGGAGGGAGAAACAGGCTGAGAAATGCTATAGTTATAGGAGATTCAATCATAAGGGGAAGAGATTGGTGCTTCTGTGGCTGTAAACAAGAGCCCAGGTTGGTGTGTTGCCTCCCTCGTGCTGGGGTCCTGGATGTCTTACAGCGGTTGTAGGACATTCTGGAGGGGGAAGGCGAATAGCCAGAGGTCATGGTTTACATTGGTGCTAATGACATTGGTAAGAAAAGGAATGAGGTGCTAAAAGCAGAATATAGAGTACTAGAAAGAAAGTTGAAATGTAGGACCTCAAAGGTAGCTATTTCAGAATTACCACCAGTGCCACAAGCTAATCAGCATAGAAACAGCAGGATATATAGGATGAACGTTTGGCTGAAAAGACGGTGTGTATGGGAAGCCTTCAGATTCATGGGGCTTTGGGACCAGTTCTGGGGGAGGGGGGACTAATACAAACTGGACGGGTTAGATCTGGCCAGGACAAGGACTGGTGTTCTTGGTGGTGGTGGTGGGAATGGGGGGGCGGAATTACTTGGTGGAGTGGTTGGCAAGGGTTTAAACTAGTGTGGCAAGGGGATGGCAGCCAGAGGAGCAGGGCAGTAGATGCAGAAATTGAGGGAGAGGTTGAAACCAAGGCAAACATGACTAAGAACAAGAACAGGCAGGGCAACTCTGCTGAAAAAAGCAGGGGAGGTGGTCTGAAATGCATGTGTTTCAATGCGAGAAGTATAACAGCTAAGGTTGATGAACTCACAGCTTTGGACAGTACTTGGAACTATGACATTATTGAGATTACGGAGACTTGACTGAAAGAGGAACAGGACTGGCATCTGAATGTATCAGAGATAATAGGAACTGAAGATGCTGGAGAATCCGAGATAACAAGGTGAGAGCTGGATGAACACAGCAGGCCAAGCAGCATCATAGGAGCAGGAAAGCTTGACGTTTCAGGCTT